>LPNX010620035.1:53837-66597 GCA_001517045.1 Pseudotsuga menziesii | reverse complement strand
CTGTAATAACATAGGCTACTGAATATATAGAATACATGAGAAAATCGAATGCATAAGGAAGCATCCAAATCTAGCATAAAGCAAGCTTACCCAAAATAGGCAAATCCCCTATAGGTGTAAAAAGCTGATCCCAAATCTATCAAGGACCCCATGAATTAGCAAGGGCACATGGGAAAGATAAAGAGTGGTCAAATGGCAACTCATACATGATTTTGCATGGAGGAAAGAGTGGAGGAGGAAGAGGCAACA
Organism: Pseudotsuga menziesii; assembly: GCA_001517045.1. Lineage (NCBI taxonomy): Eukaryota > Viridiplantae > Streptophyta > Pinopsida > Pinales > Pinaceae > Pseudotsuga > Pseudotsuga menziesii. The sequence continues at coordinate 66,348 of LPNX010620035.1, read as the reverse complement.
AATCTGATTCACCTCACCTAGTCTTGCTTTCCTATGTGCCTTAAAACACTGAAAAAGCAGGCAATAAAGTAGAAAAAGTAGAAGGGCGCCTAGGAGGCCAGGAATAAAGCATATTTGATTCCTAAGGCTTTCCCAAGTGCTCCATGAGTCAATAATGGCAATTTTGACCTCTATGGATAGGAAATTAGCAACTTGAACGTGGTGGGACTCATGGACTAGGCAAATAAGACAAAAATAAATGAATTAATGTCTAAGTGGGTAAATACTATGGGTTGATTATTCTAACAGATGTGTGCATAATCCAAATCCTTTTGGAGTTTTCCTTGACATGGATCCGACTCATTTAACTCCTGGCCTTCCCTATGCCTTGAGATCGCTCGGATTCGACCTTTCATTACCCCTTTGAAAAGATATATAAGGAACCCTTGGTACATTGAAGGAATAAGAGAGAATTGAGAGCAAAGAAACTATAGTCCATTGTTGATGGAACTTATGCTTGAGTCTGCATCCCTTTGTCCCTTGGAGCACTACTGTGTTCTTCCCAAGCTTGCCTTTTGCTTGTGAGATTGCTATTGAGAGATGGAGGATTGAAGTGGTGGAGGCCCAAGTGGGGGATTCAGTTTCTCTGGTTCGTAGACATGCCGTTAGAGGTTGTATCTTGTAATCTCTTATTTATATTAATAGAAATATATTTTCCTGTCCAATAATGTGTGTTTGAATGAATATTTTATCCATGGGATTATGTCAAATGCTTGTACATTATTGATTATATATGCTAGAATAGATCTAACACCATGATATATAGAATGCTTGTATCGTTTACTTGTTGTTGAGGAAGTAACAGATCAATTCAAGTTGAAGATTGGAAAGCTCAACGGGGATCTACTTCAACCGTCCGTAATAAGGTACGAGGTCTAATCCTTTAGTGTTAGACATTTAATTTCTATTGCATATTGGAAAGGATTGATTTCTGGAGTCAAGCTGTCTGTTGTGGTACCCCAAGCCATAGGAATTTCTCTCTGTAATAGAATTGGAGACTCTGCTGGGGAGTTCCTAGTAGTTGTCCTTTGGGGGTTGTTTTCTTGGCATTGAATGAATTTGAATTGCTCTTTCTCTCTTGTTTTTGTGTCAGGTCTGGGGGCATGTATGCCTGGTAGAGTCTGATTGGTGTGAAGTTTGTCTCAGCATGTCTGTTTGCCTTGATTTTATACACCTTTCTTCCTGTACGCAATTTTTTGACTTACAGTCGCGTATACACACGGTTTCCTCTGCGATTTCTGCGTATACACGCGGGTTTACTACGAACAGTCGCATATGCCTTTGATTTTTCCTTTTTGGGGAAGATAGTTGGTTACTGGGTGAATTCTAATATTTGTTGAGTCTCCTTTGGCACTGCCTGAGTCTGTTTAGACCTCTGTTCCTGACCAAAAACATTTTTTTTAAGGCTAAATTTTTCTTTTTTAAGAAGGTTCTTGTCATGGCATTTTCGATTTTTTGTTTGAGATTAGTGCATTAGAGTTCTTTTACCTTAGTGCTTTGCTTGAGAGCTGTTTGGGTGTGCTTACAGATTCTAGGGGTCGTAGGATCATTCTTTTACTTTTTACATCTCTGTTATTTTAAAAAAATCCAAAAACATTTGCTTATCATCATGCATTGCATTTTGCACTTTGCATTGTACTTGCACTAAATTTGCATTGGAGTACTAGTTAGGACTTCATATAGGAAAATTTGCGTTTATCATTTGAAGAAGAATTGTGCATTTCACGTAGTAGCATACCCTGTTTTCATGGACACAATGCATGTGCATTGATTGTTAGGTGTGCATTTTACTTCCTGTTGTATCATAACACCATTAGTTGCACGATCATATCCCTTTTTTGAGTAATAAAGCCAACTAAAATCAACGCTAAATAAAATCAATTACACTCTTTTCTTTTTTAGGGTGCACCAACAAGCTTAGGTTTTAGGATCTTGGAATAGTTCATTGTAAGTCAATTCTCCAAGATCACTAAACAACAACATCTAGGTGTCTGTCCAGGTGAGTGTATGAAATCCTTGGTATAACCAGTGTTTCTCAGGATCCTCCTCTCAAGAGGGAGTTAAGCACGAGATAGTGTGAGCGATTATTGATTGGGATGACCCCTAGTCATAATTGAGTAGCACTGGAGATATTTCCAGGATTGTATTAGTATCTGGGGGCTCTTTCAAGAGTTTCAAACTTTGCTACCCTGCCCATATGGTCAATCCTGCCTGCGAATGTCCACCTGAGCATTGATTATATTGAGGTGACCTTAGTGGCCTTACCTAGGATATCGAGGGGGTACTTTGTAGGGGTTATTCTGTAGGTGTCCCGGCCAGGTTGGGGTCAGACAGCATAGTCACTTTACCCATTGAAGCTGAGGGCCACAATAATTGGTTACATACCTCCGCTTGTTGTGTATGGGAGTCTCAAGCCTCTCCTAGGAGAGACATACCTGCTTCATTTAGGAGCTCACTTATCCAGCCCTTGTTTGCTTGCATTTGGCTTTAGATTTTATTAGTGATTTATTTGTGCACGATAGTTGGCCTAGGGTTTACGTAAATAGAGAGTCTTTGCTATTTTTTTTGAGTCATTGTGGATTCAAGTGTGGTTCCTCATCATTCTCATCGTTTAGTAGGACTTCTGCCTTCTACTTCTCCTCCTCCTTTGGGAGAGAGACCTAGACAGTCCAAGTAGACTATTTCACACATTGATTCACACACCATGGGAGACTGTTTAGAGGATATTCCTGAACCACCTCCTCCCATTCATGTAGATGATGGGGAATTTACCCCTACTTATGATCCTTCACCCGATTTAGCTGAGTTAGGTCCTGTGATTTCAGAGATAGGAACCCTGCATGATAGGCCTTCTCACACCAGGTATGATTCCCCATTGACACGTTACCGGTATGGAATGTCGGAGGATGCCGAGACTCATTTTGAACCTGCCAGCACTAGCTATGGTAGTTATGCTACGTTTGGTTTCCCTACACATGATTTGACATTTCATGTTGAATCTGATTTCGAGCCTAACACTAAGATTGGGGGCACTTTCATTCCTTACCATGTGGAGAGGTTTGGGAGCACTAGTCACATTGCACCTTCCGTCCCAATGGTGGAAGCTACATCATATCTCCCTCCTAGGTCTAGGGTTAGCGATCTGATTAGGATACCAGATCTGAGATGAGTAACGATAGGCAGTAGTACATATATTATTACTCAGGTTCCTTCATCCTCGGTCCCTATTTCTTCAAATGTACATCCTCCACCTTATTCACATGGTCCTTTGAGCCGGTATATGGCTATGAGTCAGGTCCGTACTGTGGTTACTAGACCGATTGTGTCTCAAGTTCACATACTGCCTGCTGCTTCGGGAGGCTATGTTCATGCTTCTAGAGGTCATCTTTCTACTTCCGGGGCGTATATCCCTACTTCTGGAGCGTATATTCCTACCTACGGAGTGTCTCATGGGGCATCGCATGCGATGACCTATGGACCTTATTATGGGACGCAGTATGGACAGGTTTCTTCACCTTATGGAGGCGGGTATCAACAACCTGCTTACTCTCCTAATTACGTATTTGTAGCTCCTACTAGTCAAATTCCACCATACTATGGTACTTCCACGCCACCCTATATGGGTCAGACAGGAGGAGGACACTATGGCCAAGGCCATGGTGGTAATCAACCCTATATGGACCAGGGAGTGGTCCATCGACCTCTTCATCCTAGACTCCCTTTCCTTGAGACGCTTAATCTTCCTGACTTATTGAGACTGACAAACGATCCTGTGGCGCATGACCCAGCTTGGCCGGCTGTCCCTACAAGGCTTCCTTCAGACATACATAAGTTCGAAGGAAAACCTGAAGAGGATCCGAGTGAACACGTTACTGCGTTTCACCTTTGGTGCTCTTCGAATTCATTACATCAGGACTCAGTCCATTTAAGACTATTTCAATGCACCCTCATAGGGCCTACTGCGAAATGGTATATAGAGTTACCTAAGCGAGCTTTCGCTTTGTTCGACGACCTTGCGATGACTTTTCTTAATCACTTCCAGCTACCAGTGCGCTATGACGTTGGTACTGAACTCTTGTTGACATTTCGACAAGATAAAGCCACACATATTTCTGATCATATTCAAGAGTGGCATAGATGGAAGAGATTAATTAAAGCTTTTATATCGCTGGAATTCCTCCTCGAGTGGTTCCTCAAGTCGTTATTGCCATATATAGCGAAGGATGTTTCCACATCCGGAGTGTAGAATGAGGAACAAGCGATTTTTAGGGCGCATGAACTGGAATTGATCTATGCTCAGTCCGTTTTGTTGTATGAGATTATTCCCAATGCTCCTTGTTCCAGTTTCGATCCCAAAGTCAAACATGGACCACATGCCGATGGCATTGTGGGTTGTACAAGTGTGAAACCTACAAATTCGGTTGCAAAACAAGTTAGTCAATTTTCACTCAACCAATCTACTTCGGGACAAGCTACGGCTTCGTCTCAACCCACCCAAACAACGAATGTACTTTCTGTGCAATCGTCAGACCAGAAGGGTAACTAGCAGCCCAAACGGAATAGAAAAAAGGGTAAAAATAATAATCGAAAGGGTGGGAATAAGAATGAGAATGCTAACAATAGTAACAAGAATGGTAGAAATTCTGGGGGGGGCAAGCAAGCGAAATGTAAGGTTAAGTTCCCTTGCAAGCTATGTAAGGACAATCACCTCACTTACTTGTGCCCTCAGATTGAAGAAGCTTCGAGATTCTTAGCACAAGGCCCAGCTGTGCTAACTAACCCTTTACCGCATAATCAAAATATGAACTCAAAGTCCCATGACGAGTCTAGTGATGATGATCCGCTGAAGGGTAGTGGTCGTGGGTGCATTAACATGGTCCGTGCTGCGAAAGTTGTGACTCATGCGAAAGATTATAGTTCGTCACAACCCAGCCTAGGCAAAGAGCCTGATCCACCAGGGTCTCCTTTGTGCATTGAGAAACCTACGAATACACCTGAGGCTGCACCTCACATTCCCAAGGGAGTCCTTAAGTGTTCAGGGCATAATCCAAATGCCCGAGCCGCCCAAAATTATTCAGTTGTCGAGGATTTGGGCCATACTCCTTGTGTGATGTCTGCATTGGAAGTGCTTCAGAGTTGTCCTTCACAAAGGAACGCAATGCTTTCTTCCCTTGGTGTGAACGATGATGATTCTTCCTCTGTGATCAAATTTGAAACCGCAGGACTTCAGCCTCACTTGCCCTACTATGTGTCTCTTTTGGTGCACGTAGAATTTCTTGGTATGACCGTCAAACGTACTGTGATTGACGAGGGCTCTGCTACTTCTGTGATGTCTTTGGCCTGTTGGAAGGGTCTTAGTTCTCCTGAGCTGTCTAAATCAATGACTATGTTAACTGCGTTTGATGGGAGATATTTTAGGCCACACGACATCCTTCCTTCCCTTAAAGTCCATTTGGGGGGGGAGACCGTTGCGATAGAGGTTAAGGTGGTTGATGCGCCCCTTGACTATAATCTCTTGCTGGGTAGGAACTGGATGTACAGTATGCAAGCCATTGCTTCTTCCTTGTTCCATGTTGTATGCTTTTCACATAATGGGAAGATCGTAACGATTGATCAAATGACATTCAAGAATCCGTCTGTTACCGCATCTTCGGGAGCTTCGATCCCGATCGTTGAGCACTCTCAGCTGACAACTGGGAGTGTGGGTGTAGGCATGTATCCATCCCTCATGGGAAGCTTTAGTTTCCCTACACCGATCCTCATGATAGGATCTAGTTCCGATGAGGCTTTTATTTCTACGACATCGATGTCTTTTCGCATGAATCATATGGAAGACCCTTGGATTATTCCTACATCGAGTACTTCGAATGAGCCTGTCAAGATGAGCATGCCGTTTCTTGCAGCCATGATAGCTTATCAAGATAATATCAAGAATGTTGTAGATCCTAGTCCTTCCTCTTCACGGATGGAGGAGGATGACCCGTATGTGCTGCCGGCATGGGCAGTATAGTCTTATCATGCCCATGACTACCTTGATATGGTTTTCCCTTCATATGAAGCGATTATTGAGGCTATGTCGGGAGTTGAGCTACCATGGGAGGAACTTCATCATAGATCGTACTTTCTCCCAAAGATTGACCATTTCGAGCGTGAGGATGTTAGGGCGGTTCTTAGTCAGAGAGTTGGTATTCCTGTGGTTCCATTAAGCTCTCCTGGTCCGATGGCTGATGGAAACATGGAAAACATATCTTCAATGATTCCTATCAACATCTCTCACAATCCTGGCATGATAGAGAATGTCTATATTGGGGCGGAATGTTCCCATGCTGAGATTCTAGAATATACCGAGCTATTCAAGGAATTTCGTGATATTTTTGCTTGGTCTTACAATGAGATGCCAGGTATTGACCCTCGTATTTTTGAACATGAGATTAAGACTTACCCCAATGCTAAGTCTGTTCGACAACGTTTACGTGCAGTGAATCCTAGGAAAGCACCCGCCATTAAGGCAGAGATAGAGAAACTATTGAAATCCAGTTTCATCTATCCCATTCCCTTGACGAAGTGGGTTTCAAACCCTATTCCGGTGGATAAGAAGCACGGAGTGATCCACATATGCACTGATTTACGTGATTTGAATCATGCATGTCCTAAGGATAACTTCCCCACACCATTTATAGATCATATTTTGGATGAGTGTGCGGGTAGCGAGGTGTTCTCCTTTATGGATAGCGTTTTCGGGTATAATCAGATACAGATTAAACCTGAGGACCAACATAAGACTGCATTTATTTGTCCTTGGGGAATGTTCGCATATCGAAAGATGCCTTTCGGCCTTAAAAACACCAGAGATACATTTCAGCGGGAAATGACCTTGATTTTCCATGATCTCAAGTCAATTATCGAGGTATTTTTGGATGATCTCGCTGCTCATTCTCGTATGAGAATGCGTCATCCCTATCACTTGAGATTGGTATTCGAAAGATGTCAGCACTATTCAGTTAGATTAAATCCTCATAAGTTCATCTTTTGCATGAAGTCAGGTCGTTTGTTAGGATTCATCGTTTCGAAAGAGGGTATAAGAGTCGACCCTTTGAAGGTTGAGGCAATACTTCAGTTGTCTCCCCCAAAGAATATTCATCATCTTCAGTGTTTGCAAGGCATGAAAAACTTCTTATGAAGATTTGTTGTCAACTTTTCCAATTTGACTAGAGGCTTCATGCGTCTCTTGAAGAAGGATACTCCCTTTTATTGGGATGAGTGAGCCCAGGAGTCCTTCGATGCACTCAAGCGAGCCCTAGCATCGGCTCCGGTGATTAGTCCCCCAGACTATATCCGTGATTTATGATTATATGTGGCCGCGTCTTTAGAGACGATTGGTATGGTCTTGGTTCAAGAGGATGAGGAGCTCCAAGAGCATGTTATATATTATCTGATCTAAAACCTTATTGACGCAGAGATTCGTTATTCTCATGTTGAGAAGCTTGCTTTAGCTACCATACATGCGGTTCAGCGTTTGAGACATTATATTCTCCTTCATGAGACCTTGGTTGTAGCCCATGTCAATCCATTTCAATTCGTCCTCACCCGAAGGATGATTTGGGGAAAGTATAATAAATGGATTGTCATTCTACAAGAATTTGATCTCGAGTTTGTTTCGGAAAAATTGAAGAAGTCTTTAATTTTTGCAGAGCTTATATTGGATTTTCTGAGCGAGGCCGAGGAGTTGGTTTGTGAAGATACGTTTGTCAATGAACACATATTCTTAATCTCTACGTTAGACCCATGGTATGGGATATCATAATATATTTACAAACACTGAAGACCCCTACTCACCTCTCGCGAGATGAACGACGACGATTACGTCACGTCTCTAAGAACTACCTCATAGTGGACAATACTTTGTACCACCATGGGGTAGATTCCATTTTACAACGTTGTTTAACTCATGACGAGGCTTAGGTTGTGCTAAATGATTGCCACGGAGGGGCGTGTGGTGGTCATTTATCTGGGCTTTCTACATCTCAAAATATTTTGAGAGCGGGTTATTTCTAGCCGTTGATCTTTAAGGATTGCGTTGATGCAGTCAAGAGGAGCCACCCTTGCCAGGTGTTTGCATGTAATATGCGCTTGAAACCTGCCCCATTACATCCCATTATCACCGCCGGTCTGTTCACTAAGTGGGGGATCAATTTTATGGATTGCAACCCAGCTTTGGCTAGGGGGCACCATCACATTATAGTGGTTGTTGTTTATTTCATGAAATGGGTTGAGGATATGCCTACAGTAAAATCCGACGGTGAGATAGCCACTCACTTTGTATTCAACCAAATTATTACTCGGTTCGGGATTCCGAAAGAGCTTGTCACTGACCATGGCTCGCACTTTCAGAACCGTATGATGGAAGAGTTGGCATTGAATTTAGGGTATAAGCAAGAGCACTCCTCTTCTTACTACCCACAAGTGAATGGATAGGTAGAGGTAGTGAATAAATCACTCAAATCCATTCTCCAACGAACCATCGCAGAAAGAAAGAACAATTGGCACATTATGTTATATCCTGCTTTGTGGGCATATCAAACCATGGTTAATAGTGCCACTGGTTTTTCTCCATATCATCTTGTACATGGAGTGGAGTCGATATTGCCAATTGAATGCGAAATTCCTTCATTGAAGCTAGTTGTGGAACTCTTACCAGACACTTCACGTTTGGAGGAGCGTTTGGTTCACCTTGAGCAACTCGATTAGCAGCGTCGAGATGCCTTGGTGGCTCTAGAGGTTAATAATCGTCGCGTTAAGGTCCAGTACGATAAATCTATCCATCCAAGAGTGTTTAGTGAAGGAGACTTCGTCCTTTTGTGGGATCAACCGAAAGAACCCTTGGGGGCAGGGAAATTTAATCCTATGTGGCGTGGTCCTTATGTGGTCAAGAATGTGTTAGAGAAGGGTGCTTATGAGTTAGTGGATTACGAAGGAACAGCTTTGGCGAAGCCTAGAAATGGGCTCTATCTCAAAAAATACTATGCATAATCTTTAGCCAAGGCTGCTTGTTGTATAGTATTGTACAGCTTTGCATAGTTAGGTATTTTTCTTATCATGGTCGAGTTAGTGATTAGTTTCTATTCCTTTTGGCAGATGTCAATGGAATCTTCCACCTACATAGGATTCATGGATGGTGCAAGCCGTCACACTCAACACTCAGCCTCTACTGCTTGGGTTATTTTTACTCCTATGGGTCAGGTACTATCTTCAGGAGGTGTATGTCTATGGTCATCTTCCAACAATGTTGCTGAATATAGCATCATTATTGAGCTTCTACGGGATGCCATTCTACATGGAATTCTATCTCTTGAGGTACGTCTTGATTCAGAGTTAGTAGTGTCACAACTCAATGGTTTGTACCATGTTAGAGATCCGACATTATTGAGAAGGTTCTTACGTGTGAGATTGTTAGAACGACAATTTGACAATATAACATATATACACATTCCAAGAAATAATAATCAAGTTGCTGACTCATATGCTAACTACGTGTTAGATTGGAATTTGTTTCATTCATAATAAATTAATCACAAACACAATTTTTGCACATGTAAATAAATAAATCGATCACCATAAAAAAATTTATACATAAAAAATGTGATAATACATAGTGTCATGATACAAAATTGGGGCTTTTAAGCCACCATCATATAATACACAGTCGTACAAAATGTATACACTCCCAGGTGTCTAATCCTATGGAGGAGGAGGAGGGTTGTGATCATGGAACGTTACTATGGCTCTAGCTAGCCATCGAAATAAATGCACCCATGCGCATGTTACACCCACCACCTGCCACTGCATGGCCTCAGGAAAGTCCTTGACTTGTGCCATGGGAACTCTATGAGTCAGTCTCACAAAGTTTGTATGAATGCTCTGGAGCGTTCGCTCTGCATCCACACTCGTGATGTCATCTCCTCTTCCCCTTCGTCTATGACAAGGGAAGCCCTCTCGCCGCCATGGTCCCACATCTGCACACAAATGGTAGATGTCACTATGTATTGTCGCACAAAAACATGTCTTTTTGCTTCCATAAAATCAAGAAAATACAAAAAAATTCAATAACTCAAAAAATTTAAAAAAGAGTGAGGGTCGAGATTCGTTACCTATATCATCGTATGTCGATCCTGGTGGCAATGGCATGTTCGGATCCCCCCAAAAATATATCCCTGCATATGGGTAGTCATCAATGTAAACTATCTGTCGTCACCACCATGGAAAGAAATCAGCTGAATATGGGTTGGCCACCCTACCACCCCCCAGTCTATGCATCGCATCTGCCCAACACCGTTGGGCAAGATCTCTAACCATGTGGAGAGGAACATCCACTCTAGGGCTCAATCTTGGAACACGCTTGAATAAAAAGGTGCTCAAGATACTGTTGAACCCGAAGTTCCGCACTTTGCCTACCTTACACTCATTGAGTTGGTGTTTCATGTTGCTCAGTAGGGTAGTACTCTAGTCATAGATTGTGGGTCTCATGCACTCCACTGCATATAACATCAGAGGCCACGAGGCCTGGTGGAGTGATGCTAAGCCGGCTATCCTTCCTAGTGTCAATAATATGGCCTTTAGGGCTAGCACCTGTATAGCATTGGTAGGGACCTGACTCCCCACCTTCTCGGTGTCTGGATAACAGTACATTGCAATGTACTCATCGATAGTCAGGCCACCCCCCGGCCCACCATGGGAACGAAGGTTCACCTTTTCCCCTCGTCTAGAAAGCCCTGTGATAAAGTATATGTCCTCCACCTATATGGTGAGGGACATCCCATCAATATGAAAGGACTCCGAGTCTGGATCCCAATAGTCTACCAGCATCTGTAGCAGTCTTGGTTTGGCTCTCAAACCACCAAGACACCAAAACTTGTAGAGTCCACATGCATGAAGAGCTTGTTGAGCCATTAAGTCGGCCCTTACTGCTTCCTCTACTTCACCACGCTCACGCTCTCTCCACTCTAGTACCATCCTGCAAAATAAATTGGAAATTTTCCCATTAGTTTAGTGAAAAATCATATGCACGGCCTCATACGCGACTGTTTTGAAAACAACCGCGTATGTACGCGGGTTTGAGGCCCTTTTCCATGTATATCCAGCCCTATAAGTGGAAAAGGCCTCGATTTCTATGTGGGCCGCGGCGCTCATTTTGGGATGGCCTAAAAAACTCATTTGACCATGAAAATCTATAAAAATTATGTCAAAATGCAAGAGGAGAGTATGAGTAAATACCTGGAAGAAACGGTTGTGAATTCTGTCTGCTGGATCTCCTGGAATTTGCAGTTGAAAATCAGAGCTCAAATGGGTAAAAGTTTCAAATGATTTATATTTTTTACTATTTATAAAAAAAAATTCAAATATTTGAAAATTTTTACCCCCTTTCCTATATTTTTGACATTTTCTAACCATTTTGGACCGTTTTTGACATAATTGGTGTTGTAGAAGACCTTTTTTAGTGTCGTTTCATCCGTTGGATTGACCCGTTCGTGCCGATTTCAGGTATCATGTCTAAACTAGCATATAGGTTAGGTTTCACCACCATTTTCATTTTGCATGACCTTGTGACCATATCACCATGACCTTAGGTATGAACCCACTCTATTATGTCATGGAACCTTCTTGTTGCTTAAGAAGTGGCATGATACGAGTGGTAGAGCTTCACCTTACATGGGTACCCTAGTTAGCGCCTTATTTTCATTTGGTGCCCATGCCAATGGTTTCTCCTTTAGTGTGTAGGAGTCTGTTGTATAGTACTGCCATGAAATTTCGCAAGAGCCTCATACTCCTCTTGATCTTATGGTGACCTATTTCCCTCAAGAATCCATCATGTCAAGTTGTGAGTGTATTATCATGAGCTTTTCCTGCCTTATTGAGCTTTATGTCAGCTCCCCTGACATTGCGTTTCAGCCATATAGCCCGAGCTTGTCTCATATCTAGCCATGCAGAGCCATTTCTTATATCCTTCGCAGCTTGATTCCCTTTTTACCGGGAGGGGATTTTTCCCCGAGTGTCGATATCCTACACATGTATCCTTGCATTGAGCATAGGTATGTTCCACTGCTTGGAACTAGTTTCTTTTCCCTTGTGACACTCATCTCCTCCTAGTTTGTAACTATAAAGCTAGTTTATTCTTTTTTCAATCTTTTCAAATAACTGAAAAAGTCCAAAAAAATCAAAAAAACCAAAAAGCTGGAAAAGGAAAGATGTTATCTTTGGCAACTATCGAGTTGTGTCGCCTTCGAATAGAGCACTGTATATCACATCCATTGGTTGGGTTATAGTTTGACTTTAGGAGCTGTACTCGTTTATCTGAGTTTATCTCCACCGACTGGTTAAGCTTCCAGTCCCTATGGAGCCTCTGTTGATGCCTCCTGTGTCACATAGATGTCCCAGTTTGTATATCGAGTCTATGCTTCCTTCATTCAATCACCAT
>LPNX010620035.1:24886-53755 GCA_001517045.1 Pseudotsuga menziesii | reverse complement strand
GCCATTCCTCAGTTATCTTGACTTTGCATGTCGGCCATTCCCGGTACAGTTACTGGTTCGTGCACTTTATGATCGAGTCCTTCCACATTATACAACTTTCCTGAGTACCTCGTGTTGGATGATGGGGGATGCCTTAATGCCCTCCTTCCAACGGATTTCATCTTGTTGACTTCAGATCATTTATTATGGGATTGGAGTCTAGAGTCATTTTGAGTGCCTTGAGACTTGCAGTCATCAGTGGCAGGTTCTCTCGCCATCGACAGTTTCTTGGGAATACATCAATGTCCCTTGATCGATGGACTCTTTCAAGTGTTTGACCTCAACACATTTATTAACACTTGTTATTTTGCACTCTAGTAGCTTGATTCCCATTTTCATTATCGGTGGGTAATCTCACGTCTGTTAACGGTATACATTAATGATCGGTAATCAGACGATGGACTACTATGTTTGACCTCGACACCTCTATTCGCATAGTAGGACATGTACTCGTAGCGGTTTGTGTAGAAGACTTTCCATATTGGTGGCATCTCTTATATGCTACCTCCTTGATCGTGCCAGTGTTCATGAGATTTCAACTCTCGTGACTTGATTCCAGTATATGTCAGATATTTCCAGCCACTATGGAGATCTTGATCTATTATATATCTTCAGCCATTTTGGAGATCATGGTCCTTTGTATATCTTCATCATGGAGATTCTGATCTATGTATATTGTACGTGGTGATGACCACATATGTGATATCATGTATCATGCATATTCATGGCCATTGTACTATTATGTATCCGGGACTACTATATGTATTTGCAGTTGTATGTAGAGTTGTATTATTGTACTATGCTGATTGGGTGGCTGGTCTTCCATTTGGGATCCTTCATCACTCCACTTCTGGGATGGAATTATAATGTATTTTGGCCATCGTATGACCCCTCTGACCTCACACATTAGGGGGCATCTGTTACAGCAGATTTCACCACTCTAGGTGAATCACACTTTGTATGGCCTTCCCTTGTCCCGCTGCAGACTCCTTAGACCCTATGGACCACTTTTTGTCCTTTGATGTTTCCTTGATCATTCCTAAAAACATATGAAAAATGATATACGTGACTTTTAAACCTATAAGCACGTATATACGTGGGGTTGACCACTAAAACCGTGTACATCAGGATGTGTGCATAATCCAAATCCTTTTGGAGTTTTCCTTGACATGGATCCGACCCATTTGACTCCTGGCCTTCCCTATGCCTTGAGATCGCTTGGATTCGACCTTTCATTACCCCTTTGAAAAGCTATATAAGGAACCCCTTGGTACATTGAAGGCATAAGAGAGAATTGAGAGCAAAGAAACTATAGTCCATTGTTGATGGAACTTATGCTTGAGTTTGCATCCCTTTGTCCCTTGGAGCACTAGTGTGTTCTTCCCAAGATTTCCTTTTGCTTGTGAGCTTGCTATCGAGAGATGGAGGATTGAAGTGGTGGAGGCCCAAGTGGGGGATTCAGTTTCTCCGGTTCGCAGACATGTCATCAGAGGTTGTATCTTGTAATCTCTGATTTATATTAATAGAAATATCTTTTCATGTCCAATAATGTGTGTTTGAATGAATATTTTATCCATGGGATTATGTCAAATGCTTGTACATTATTGATTATATATGCTAGAATATATCTAACACCATGATATATAGAATGCTTGTATTGTTTACTTGTCATTGAGGAAGTAACAGATCAATTCAAGCTGAATATTGGAAATCTCAATGGGGATATACTTAAACCTTCCGGAATAAGGTACGAGGTCTGATCCTTTAGTGTTAGACATTTAATTTCTATTGCATATTGGAAAGGATTGATATCTGGAGTCAAGCTATCTGTTGTGGTACCCCAAGCCATAAGAAATTTCTCTCCGTAACACACTATGCATGTTAAGTTTTAATTAACTGGCATATAGTGGGCCCAACAAAAATATTTTTTGAGTAGGCTCTTTCGAGCCTGCTCCCCATCCCCCTAGGGGGGATCTGCGTCCATTTCACTTTTTTACATTCTTCCCTTTTTTCTTCCCTAGTTTAGTACTGACATGCAAGATTTTATACTTTGATATAATTTTTCATTATTCCATATTTTAATTTCAAAAGTAATCATACCACTTACCCCATGACTTCCCAATTGACCTGCAAGGGGAAAGAGATTCGTGGTAGGACTAATTAGAAAAAAGGTGTTGTGTATCTTTGATTCCATTTTCATTAATTGTTTTGTTAGTCATAATAAAATTAAACCCTCCTTGATTCCCTAATTGAGGACCACTTGGATTGAAAGAGGTTCCTGGAGGGTTTTCTTTTTAAGAAGAACACCTATTTTAAAATTTACTAAAAATAACAAAGACTCCAGTGTGTATGCTATGTACTTGGCTGTGGTTCGTCTGATTAGTAAAGATGCATCAAAAACACTTGAGTGACTAGAATAATCAGGATTCACTCTCCCCAAATTGAAAACCATCAGGAGAAAATCCAATGCCTAGATCAAACCATTACGGTGGAAAAATACCCAAAGGAAGCGGGAACTCCTGAAAAGTGACCTCGGGGTGCCGATCTCTATTACACCTTTGGGTGCATTATGAACAATAGTCTCAGAGACTCTATTCATCCCACATATTCCTTGTGGGTAGCCTTGATGTTTTAGTTTTGGACATACTTCAAGTACCCCCTGGGTATATCTCGAATCCCCTCGCCTAAGTTAAATTAGTCATCTTCTTACATTAATTTAAAATTAACCCAGATACAATTGCACAACATTCATTCCAGCACTTGCAAGCTCTCTTAATTTTTTTTCCACTCCATTTTCAAGGCACTGGTCAACTATTTATTTCTTTTAATCTATATGTGATTGGGTGTCATTTTTGTGCTTACTTGTGATTATCTCATCATGTTATTTGTTGTTTACAATTGTTAAATCAAAACTCCTAAAAAAATTACTCTTTAATACCATCATCATACTAAATAATTTTTCCTTAGTAACTTAATAGGGTCTACCTCCCTTGGATTCATTAGGAGTTGAGCCTAAATTGAGGAGTCAAGAACAAGGTGACAAACTTGACTCAAGAATTTCCCCCAAATATACAATGAGTGGCTTGAAGATTTATGCCACATAACCTAGGTGTGTGAAAGGTAGCAACACTTTTTGGTGCCATTGCTAGGGATAAATCTTTTTATTCCCGAGTACGACTTTTGTCTTCTTCTTTTTTGTTTTTGCTTTGTTTGATTAATGCTTAGAGTAGATATTTAATTTTCATCTCGCGACTCCACTGAACTTTTTTTTCAATTTTTTACAAAGAAAAGTAAAAAATACTTTTGTGAGAGTTCTTAAATGTATATTTTTATTCTCACATGGTGACTCTATTGAAGGGATCAAAACCTTGTTTCTCATAAAAAAATGTTGAGATTGATTGTGTCTAGGTGATCCCACATAACAGTGAAATTTAAGGATGAACTCCATTTTTCAGTTTGAGACATTCTCCATAATCAGTTATTCTTCATATAGATATTAAAAGAATAGAATTGTTGCTCGAGCTTCCTATGATTGTCCTCCCATTGATTTCTCTAGGATCCTTGGGTTTCCTAATCGTCTCTCTAGTGAAATGACATCTACTTCCCTTCCATGATTTCCGGGGGATCATAATGATCACTTAGCGAGATTCCATGTTATTATTTTTCTGTCACATATGAGTCAAAACAACATTCAACATAAGGATCATATGATGGCAATGTTTGCTCATTCTCTGCAAGGGGATGCTTCATGTTGGCTTCATGAGTATTTTCTTGAGAAATCTATTACTTCCCTTGAAAAGTTCTTTGAAATATTTTTGAAGCAGTGGCATTATGATTGAAATGATATTGAATCATTCAATGCTAAATCATTAATTAATACCAATTTGAGGTACTTCTTTCCTTGTAAAGAGTTTCGTACAGAGTACCCTAAGATATCTAGTATCAACATGGTGTACAACAAGCAACATTCAGAAATCCATTATGATCCCATCGAATCTATGCATGAAGAGCCATTAATTGAAAAAATTGTTGAAGACCCTCCTCATGTAACATCAACAGAGAGTAGTGATGATTGGGAATGCTTTCATGATTATTTTAGTGATGATGATCACATTTGTACGCCAGATCTACCTAAGGATGAAATCATTGCAGAATATTATAGTGAAACTTATGATGAAAATTGTA
Source organism: Pseudotsuga menziesii (assembly GCA_001517045.1). Lineage (NCBI taxonomy): Eukaryota > Viridiplantae > Streptophyta > Pinopsida > Pinales > Pinaceae > Pseudotsuga > Pseudotsuga menziesii. The sequence continues at coordinate 49,531 of LPNX010620035.1, read as the reverse complement.
ATGTGCATGATGGGACTCCTATGTGTTCTCCATATAATGATTACAGTCTGGAAGATTTACTGCCTTGTTCCCATTTTTCTGAAGAAGATTTGTATGAAAATGGGGACAAGTATAACATGGATCATGATACAAGTGACGAAGACTCCCTTATGTCTGACAAATATGTTGAAGAGGAGTCCTGGAAATTCATGGAAAATCCAATCTATGAGGAAAATAATGAACAAGAAACTTTGGATGGTTTTGTTGATTCTCCTATCTATGCCATACCGAAAGGAGAGAACATGGACCTTGTGGCCTTGGAAAATTTTGATATGGAAAAGGAGCATGTAGTATATCCATATAATCAGTCTGAGCCATATATCACTATCAGTAATGAAGACAAAGAGAACTTGATATCAGAATGTAATATCAGCAATGGAGAATCCATCACATCTAACATAGATGGCGTTGATGACTATTGGAATTTTTGTGAATATATTATTAAGAATCCCATCTATTCTATATCCAGCAAGGGGAGTGTCTATTTAGAAATTTGTGGAAGTCCAATTTACTATACTTCCACAGAGGGAAGCATGGATATGGAGACCTGGGAAAATTCTAGTATGGAAGAGGAGCATTGAAAACTCTTATATGATCATTCAGAGTCATATGATTCAGAGCTGTACAAAGGTATCAATAATGAAGAAATTGAGAATTAGTGTTGTGAAAAGATAGATGTGATGCAGTCAATGGAATATCAGTTTCAGCTATCATCTTCACATATGGAGTTTCCTTATGATTTGGATCCGTTTGGCGCTTATACAATGAGTTATCATCCAATAAGGCTTGATGATCAGTATGATGGTGTAGTCAATTTGCCTCATCACTCTGATTTGTATATCAACCCTATCAAGTCGTGGATAGAAGCAGCTTGTGGAAGCACATACTAGTTTGGGAAGAAATTTGATGAAGTATTATATTCTTATGATCTCCCATCCCTCCCGTGCATTCTGGATCATCACGTAGGTTTGCATTTTCTGAATAAGGTATCCTTACTTTGGCTAGTAACCAAAGACAAGGAATTTTTTTTATGTTAATAAAATACTTAGGTGGTTACATTAGATTTCTGATTACACTTAACCATTTTTTATATCATGCTTAGAGTAGGAAAATAAGCTCCTTGAAAGAGAGCATTTACTTTCTGCATTTCTACTTTATACTTAGCCATAATAAAACTTTTCTTCTTTTAGTTAGTTACATTTATTTTGTTTAAATAAATCAGCTTAATGGTTCATTTTTTTTTTTATAAAACTTGTGCTACTGAGGTTTTTCTTGTCAAGCTGAGATGCTTTTACAGGGTATATAAACCGGATACTTTGGTGTTCTCGTATCCTCTCCTTGCCTTAAAGACCAGATCGAGCACACGTCCCATAGTTGGAGCCATAATGTTACCACCTAAGTTGTACTTAGTGGTTTTTTATCAAGTGAGCCTGGTGAACCGGACAAGGATAACTTGTTCGGACTTCAGAAGACCTTCAATCTTGTTTCTGGGAAACTTTGTTGTACTATATCACATGTTCATACCCCCTTGGGGGGAATTGTAATAAATGTTCTAGCATGATAGTGTGTGTAAAAGACTCGGCCTCTTAGAATTTATTTGTCAATCCGATCAGCCCAGGGTGTTTTTTCCCTTGGTTATTATTGGTTGTTGAATAAAGGACTGATAATTTCTGAGTTTTTCACTCAATACCTCCAACGTTGGGGTGGTCGGCTTGGGATTTAGGCCTATTGAGGTTATTAGAGTCTATGTGTCAATGTATAAACATGTTAGGCATTCTGGTTGAGTCATATGAACATGTCTAAGTCCCCCTAGGTTTTTTAAATTTTTCAATGTTTTTTATTAAAATTTAATGTTTCCAAAACTTAGGCTATTTTTTAATAGTTTAATTGAGAAAATTGGTTTTGTAATAAATGTGTGCTCGGAAGTCAAATTCAGTCATGTAGGTGCTCACTTTCAAGCTAAGAGCACCCAGTAAATCCATGGACCCACTTTTTTCAGGTTTTGAGTGATTTTCCATCACTCAAGTCAAAAAACCCCCAAAAATTAAATATTGATTATTTTAATTAATAAATTGATGAATAATAGAGCAAATCCAAAATCCTAGATCAGTGGATTCTTAGCCAATTTGATTGAAATCAGTCAGATAAGAACTAGATTGACTAGATCTGACAAATCCTTAACTGAAGGAGGTGATTTAGATAGATCCAGATTTGAACTTCAGCATCCTTTATGGGGAATTGCGCCCTCTCTCTCTCCTCCACACGTGTCGGCTCTCCTGGAAGCTATGTGGATTGATGTGTCAGTCTGTGGGTTGATGTGTTAGCTCAATCAGCCCCTTGATTGACAAGTACGCTCAGTGAAAGATCAGTTCAGATTCATATCAACATAATGGACTCTCCTTCAGCTACAGTAGTCTGTCTCCTTGGGATTTGCACCCCCCTGGGCTAGATCTTCTATTTTTTTTATAAATCAAGCTCAGATAACCTCTTCCAAGCTAGTTAGAACTGGGATTGAGGTGTTGTTGCTCTTGTACTATGTTATTTTTTATTATTCTGGAATAAAAAAGCTTTGGAGGCAATATCTATGGTGTAATGCTCTTCATGTGTGGATGGTGATTGTCAAATGCTTATGAGGTATAATCTGTCTTATTTATCATTTATTTTGCTGGTTAATTGTTGTCCTTGAAGGAGAGAAATCCCTTCTATTAGGATAAGAGTTTATTCTAGTTTGATTTATGCTCTTACTGTTTGCTTGTTTCAAATCTATTGGAGTTGCATGTATTTTAAGTTTAATTGCATGATTTCCAATTATCTTTTCCAGCAGCACCTATGTTTTAACCATCTGTTTGTGCAAGGATTTCTAAGTTGTAGGTGATATCGCTTGTAGAAAAGGTTGAGTTGGTTTGCATCTTCTTCATCTTCAATATCTCTTGAATGACATAGTCCCTCAATGTTCCACCAAAGCAGACTCCAAAGCCCAACATTCCCAGGCTTCCAGCACTCCTTCTCTCTCTTTCTCCTTCAAAAAATCAATTTTCTTACCTGGTTACTGTGTTCGAAAGCTTTGTTATCATTTGGATCTGTTATATTAAAGTAAAAATTACATTGACCTGCTATTTCAAAGCTCGTAGTCTATATCTCATTTCTGAAAAGTATCATTAAGCAGTCTAGATCTAGCATAAGGAAATCATCCATTTTGCATGGCAAGTTAAAGAAAATCAGTAGGTTGCATGCTCTAGATTTCCTTTTTTGTTTTAAAAAAGATTAAATCCATAAATTAGTGCATATTTCATTATCTACACAAACAACAAGCCAAGATCCCAAGGAAATCTTGCTTTCCTTGTGTTGGAGAAGGGCCCCGCAGCTACAGGAAAATCTGCTATATCAAAAGAAGAAGTCAAAGGAAACAATACCTGAGCAGCCGAGAAGAGAGAGCTCAACCACTACACTTAAGGCAATGGCAAAGACACGAGGGCTCAACTACCCTCATAAAGGAAAAGGAGCAGCGGGTCGAGGTATTGAAGACAAAGGACAGAAGAGTACTATACAGGAAGCGACGCCCATACCCACGATCATCGCCGGGAAGCGTGGAAGACTGCAGGAAGCTGTGGTGTGACGGTAAGTGGAAACACACAGTATAGATGCACTGAATGTCACAGTTAGGGTTTTTGGGTTACTATTGGGAAAGGCCCACATTGTTGTAACAGAGCGAGACCTTCGGGCCACCTATATAAGCATGTATTTTGTATTGTAAAAGGTTAGACAGTTGGTCAGTTAGTTAGACAGTTAGACAGTAGAGAGAAAGATAGCTGTTCTTTGATATAGTTTGTAAACCTCTCTAGTCTGTAATGCTCTTCATGGAAGACAACCATACCATCAACCTAAGGCCAAAAGGGTCTAGAATGGATAACTGGGAAAATGGTTTGTTCAGGATGAGGAGTCAAGCACAGGATGTAGAAGATGTCATCAAAGTCTTTGCTACAGAGAAGTAGAAAGATGAGAAGATCACTGAAGATAAGAAGACAGAGCAAAAGAATGATGAGAAGAAATCTCCAGCCAGGAAGAAAGTAAAAATGAGAAAAAGATGGCAACAGGAGAAGGAAGATGACCTATCTCATCACCTAAGAGAAGAACAAGAGATTGCTGAGGCAAAGAAACAAAAATATGAAGATCATAGGCAGTGTGAATACCTAGAGTGATTTTCTGAGAAGAAAAGTGAAAGGGGCAAACAAATCGAACAAGCAGAACTTCAGTATGCAGACAAGAGCTTGTTCTTAGAATGGAATTCATGGTTTGTATACCTTCCGTATGGAAGGATATAGACTGAATGAAATGTTTGAGAACGCCAGAAGATACATATTTATATTTTCTTTGGGATATGAGTTCTAATCCAGATAGGGAGGAGTTCTCTTGATACCATGGATTTGAATCCTTATGGTGAAGAAAGGGATGGCAGGTCTTGCAAGCGACGAGAGTGAGAGCATGACAATAAGGGAAGGAAAGATAAGAGAGACCTATGAGCTAATTTTACAGAAGATTCCAGCATTAGTTAAGCTATGCTTGAAATGGCACAAGAGTGTGTCGAGGTTATGAATAAAGAAGTCGCAAGACTTCGCAAGAGACTTACAAAGACTTCGCAAGAAGCCAAGGAGAAGCTATAGCAAGAGAAACCAACTGTCAATGGCTCAGGGACGAGCCACAAGTAAGTGTTAGGGGGCTGTTGGAGCAGGGCCCCACAGCTACAGGAAAAGCTGCTATATTGGAAGAAGTCAAAGGAAACAGTACCCAAGTGGCTGAGAAGAGAGAGCTCAACCACTGCAATTAAGGAAACGACGAAGATAGGAGGGCTTAGCTACCCTCATAAAGGAAAAGGAGCAGCAGGCCGAGGTATTGAAGACAAAGGATAGAAGAGGACTGTACAGGAAGTGGTTCCCATACCCACGATCAGTATCGGGAAGCATGGAAGACTGCAGGAAGCTATGGTGTGACGGTAAACGACATCCCACAGTACAGATGCGCTGACTGTCATAGTTAGGGTTTTTGGGTTACTGTTGGGAAAGGCCCACAGTGTTGTAATAGAGCGATACCTTTGGGCCGCCTATATAAGCATGTATTTTGTATTGTAAAATATTAGACATTTCGTCAGTTAGTTATACAATTAGACAGTAGAGAGAAAGATAGCTGTTCTTGGAGTCGAGCTCTGGTTCTGTTGTTAAGTCAGTAGTTATCTTACTGTAACTAGTAGCTGGCTCCTTGAGCATGAATGTAACAATCTGCAGGGATTGACAATTCACAGGTATTGAGAGAGAGAGAGGAAGAGTATATTGTAAGAAGACAATATAAGAAGAAGAAGAGATCTAAGAGAGAAGGGCTCCCGGTTGTGTGTGAAGAGTTTCCCATAAGATCTCAGGTTGCATAATAGGTTGCAGCGGAACTGTGTTTACTCTCTCAAGTTATAAGATAAAAACCAGTTCTCGTGGATGTAGCTTCCCCCCTAGAAGTGAACCACATAAAACCCGTGTGTTGTGCGACTATTCATGTGATTGTGTTTTACATGTTTGCTATCTGTTATCTATTACATGAATGTTGCTTATCAGTTGATGAATGTATGTATGTTATGCTTCAGATTATAGCACATAGAAGGTTAACCGCAATCTGAATGTATCAAGTAGCCTGTATATGTGTTTATCAGTGCTTGATTCATGTTATTTGATAGTTACAGCATTGAGTGACTCTGGTATATGAGTTCCACGAGTTCAGTATAGTTGATGTTAGCGTGTTAAACTGTAGAGGGCTGAGTGAAGTGGTTTAACACCCTGGTGAAGAATAACAAATTTATTAGACCCAGGAAGGATATCGTAGGACCTTGAGAGTTGATACGCATATTGAGCCTCATTATAGAACATATTATAGAGTAGAAAGGCGATATTGCATCATCTGGGGAGCTGCGGTGTGAGATATCACAGGGAAGGAGCTCAGCAGAAGAGTAAGTTTGTGCATCGCCAGAGAAGATGCAATGTGATAAGAGTCTACTCCCTATAAACACCATATAGAAGGATATATCATCCTCGCAGAGGGATCTCGTTGGCTAAGAAGATTCGCAAGACCCTAGGATGCTACAGAGCCCGGTTGAAGACACCTGAGTCTTCAGCCACCCCATTTAAGATCATTTCAGGTGAGACTTCAAAACACTCTGTATTCTGTTGCCAAAAGGGCCAATGAGCTAGGGTTTTTGTTGGTACAATAAAGTAAACCCAGGTCTTCCCATTCAGAACCAACACCTTGGTTCCTTTTTCACCTGCTTAGCTAGTTTTAACTTAGTCTTTTTTTAGTTAAGGTAGGCTGATCCAAAGGTACACTTAAAGTGATTTTGGGAATATTTTATTCTAACATGCTTGATGTTTTTTAGCAGGTGTAATAGAAAATAAAATAATCTGCTGTTCGAAAGTGTCCTTAGGAGCGTTCAAATCCCCCCAGGGCTCTCCCCTTTCACTAAAATTTAAAAATTTTGGAAAGTTGTAAGATATTGGTTTCATCCCATATAAAGGCCAAGAGGTTTCTGATATTTCAGTTTGATGATACTATAACCAATAATAATAAAAGAAAATTATTTTTGAGTAGGCTCTTTCGAGCCCACTCCCCATCCCCCCAGAGGGGATCTGCGTCTGTTTCACTTTTTTGCATTCTTTCCTTTTTGATGCTCTAGTTTAGTACTAACATGTAGTATTGTATAATTTGATATAATTTTTCATTATTCCATATTTTAGTTTCAAAAGTAATCATACTACTTACCCCACGACTTCCCGATTGACCCGCAAGGGGAAAGAGATGCGTGGTAGGACTAATTAGAAAACCGGTGTTGTGTATATTTGATTCCATTTTCATTAATTGTTTCATTAGTCATAATAAAATTAACACCTCCTTTATTCCCTGATTGAGTTCCATTTGGATTGAAAGAGGTTCCTGGAGGGTTTTCTTTTTAACAAGAACACCTTTTTTAAACTTTACTAAGAAGAACAAAGACTCCAGTGTGTATGCTCTGTACTTAGTTGCGGTTTGTCTAATCATTCAAGCTTCATAAAAAGCACTTGAGTGAATAGAATAATTAGGGTTCACTATCCCCAAATTGACAAACCATCAGGAAAAAATTCAACGCCTCGATCAAACCATTACGGTGGCAAAATACCCAAAGGAAGTGAGAACTCTTGAAAAGTAACCTCGGGGCACCAATCTCTGTTACACCTTTAGGTGCATTATGAACAATAGTCTCAGAGACTCCATTCATCCCACATATTCCTTGCGGATAGTAGTGACAATTTAGTTTTGGACATACTTCAAGTACCCCCTGGGTATATCTCGACTCCCCTCGCCTAAGTTAAATTACTCATCTTCTTACATTAATTTAAAATTAACCAAGATATAATTGCACAACATTCATTCCAGCACTTTCAAGCACTCTTAATTGTTTCTCAACTCCATTTTCAAGACACTGGTCAACTGTTTATTTCTTTCAATCTATATGTGATTGGGTGTCATTTTCGTGCTTACTTGTGATTATCTCATCATGTTATTTGTTGTTTACAATTGTTTAATCGAAGCTCCTAAAAAACTTACTCTTTAATACCATCATCATACTAAATAATTTTTCCTTAGTAACTTAATAGGGTCTACCTCCCTTGGCTTCGTTAGGAGTTGAGCCTAAACAGAGGAGTCAAGAACAAGGTGACAACCTTGACTCGAGACTTCCCCCAAGGACACACCGAGTGGCTTGAAGATTTCTGCCACGTAACCCAGGTGTGTGAAATGAGGCAACACTTTTTGGCGCCGTTGCTGGGGATAATCTTTTTATTCTCGACTATGACTTTTGTTTTCTTCTTTTTTTTTTCTTTGTTTGATGAATGCTTAGAGTAGATCTTTAATTTTCATCTGTCAACTCCACTGACCTTTTTTTCAGTTTTTTATAAAGAAAAACAAAAAATATTTTGTGAGTTCTTAAATGTATATTTTTATTCTCACATGGCAACTCCATTGAAAGGATCAAACCCTTGTTTCTCATAAAACTGTTTGAGATTGATTGTGTGTAGGTGATCCCACATAACAGTGAAATTTAAGGCTCAACTCCATTTTTTAGTTCCAGACATTCTCCATAATCACTTATCCTTGATATGGATATTAAAAGAATAGAAGTTGCTGCTCGAGCTTCCTATGATTATCCTCCCATTGATTTCTCTAGGATCCCTAGCTTTCCTAATCGTCTCACTAGTGAAACGGCATCTACTTCTCTTCCATGCTTTCAGGGGGATGATAATCATCACTCAACGAGATTCCATGTTATGATTTTTTTGTCACATATGAGTCAAAACAACATTCAACATGAGGATCATATGATGGCAATGTTTGCTCATTCTCTGCAAGGGGACACTTCATGTTGGCTTCATGAGTATTTTCCTGAGAAATCTATTACTTCCCTTGCAAAGTTCTTTGAAATATTTTCGAAGCAGTGGCATTATGATGGAAATGATATTGAATCATTCAATGCTAAATCATTCATTAATACCAATTTGAGGTACTTATTTCCTTGGAAACAGTTTCATATAGAGTACCCTAATATATCTAGTATCAACATGGTGTAAAACAAGCAACATTCAAAAATCCATTATGATCCCATTCAATCTGTGCATGAAGAGACATTAATTAAAAAAATTGTTGAAGACCCTCCTCATGTAACATCAACAGAGATTAGTGATGATTGGGAATGATTTCATGATTATTTTAGTGATGATGATCACATTTGTACTCCAGATCTACCTAAGGATGAAATCATTACAGAATATTATAGTGAAACTTATGATGAAAACTGTAATGTGCATGATGGGACTCCTACCTGTTCTCCATATAATGATGAGAGTCTGGAAGATTTACTGCCTTGTTCCCATTTTTATGAAGAATATGAGTATGAAAATGGGGACAAGTATAACTTGGATCATGATACAAGTGAGGAAGACTCCCTTATGTCTGACAAAGATGTTGAAGAGGAGTCGTAGACATTCATCGAAAATCCAATCTATGAGAACAATAATGAACCAAAAAATTTGGATGGTTTTGTTGATTTTTCTGTCTATGGCATATCTAAAGGAGAGAACATGGAACTTGTGGCCTTGGAAAATTTTGATATGGAAAAGGAGCATGCAGTATATCCATATGATTAGTCTAAGCCATATATCACTATCAGTAATGAAGACAAAGAGAACTTGATATCAGAATGTAATATCAGCAATGGAGAATCCATCACATCTAACATAGATGGCGGTGATGACTATTGGAATTTTTGTGAATATGTTATTAAGAATCCCATCTATTCTATATCCAGCAAGGGGAGTGTCTATTTAGAAATTTGTGCAAGTCCAATTTAATATACTTCCACAGAGGGAAGCATGGATCTGGAGACCTGGGAAAATCCTAGTATGGAAGAGGAGCATTCAAAACTCTTATATGATCATTCATAGTCATATGATTCAGATCCATACAAAGGTATCAATAATGAAGACAATTGCACAACATTCATTCCAGCACTTGCAAGCACTCTTAATTGTTTTTTGACTCAATTTTCAAGGCACTGGTCAACTGTTTATTTCTTTCAATCTATATGTGATTGGGTGTCATTTTCGTGCTTACTTGTGATTATCTCATCATGTTGTTTGTTGTTTACAATTGTTAAATCAAAACTCCTAAAAAACATACTGTTTAATACCATCATCATACTAAATATTTTTTCCTTAGTAACTTAATAGGATCTACCCCCCTTGGCTTCATTAGGAATTGAGCCTAAATGGAGGAGTCAAGAACAAGGTGACAACCTTGACTCAAGACTTGCCCCCAAGGACACAATGAGTAGCTTGAATATTTATGCCACGTAACCTAGGTGTGTGAAAGGCAGCAATAGTAATCACACAGATCACATAAGGTTACCAATAATACATAAAGAAAAATATATTCATACAAATACAAGAGACAAGAACATGTGATAGAATAACATATTATATTAGTTAATCACATGAGGGTCCATACATACACAGAACTGAACCAAGTTCTTATCTTGCTCAACAGCCTATTATATATGATTTACAAAACAATTAGGAATAACAACTTGTCGGTTCAGTCATCCGACACGACCTTTGGAGGACAACCTAATCTCTGATTAGTCGATTAACTATTCTAGTCGGCTCATCGAATAGATCCTCCAACAACGAAGCAAGGAAAACTGTGTATGTACAAAACTATAGTCCTTGGCGAGTACTTGAAAAAAATACTCGGGAAGAGGATTTGTCAGGAGAGAAACCATAATTCATCGATCTGAGAATATTTAGATGTCTGGTTGCTGGGTAAAATATTGTCTTGAGTAATTCACTTAATATTTAATTATCGACCAGGGTTGGTAGGCTTAGAGTTGTTACAAAATATATGCAAAGGTAGAGGAATTCCTAGGGTATTGTGGTAATATTTTCAACAAACAAAAGATCGAAATATCTTTCAAAATGAAAAACTGAGTCAAACTCCTAATAATTCAACTATCAGGATAATCGAACAAAGTACTAGACTAGAGCAATATCACATTATACTACTATACACTATAAACATAAGGATATAAACAATGTTATGACAATGAACTTATTTTATCTAAATATATCTATTTTACTGCTAAACAACTTTAAAAACTGATTGCTCAAAGAAGGATTTACAACAACTAGTCGTGCTTTCTGAAAAACTATACATGCAACTGACAAAAGTACATAATGTTTTAAACTAGCTATCTAGTTCCATTCTCCTTGATTATTTTGAGGATAAGGGTTCACTGTAAGTGGAACAGGAGTAGGATAAGTGTCAAAGGGACTTTCAAATGAGGTGAAGAAACTAAGGGTTATCAAATCTAACTTAATCTCTACAAAAATATGTAGACTAAGAAATGTCCAATTACAATACATAGTAAACATGATGATTTATAAACAAATAACTCATACTTGCAAAAGATAAAATAATACTACAACAAGGTAGACATAATTTATGAAAAGATTATTTAAATTATATCCTATAGATTCCTTTAATAACTATATGATGGATAGAACAAATCACATTTCTATGAACAATGTATAAGATACTTAGTCTATTAATGCATTTAAGCTTAAACCTCACATGCAAAGGAACAAATCAAATCAAGCCAACGACATAATTACAATGCAACATAGTAAACATAATTTAAAACATGAAATGAGGAGGAAGAATAAATAAGAACACAATGAGCATTTAAATGATCTAATCTAAATTTGTAAGAGGAGACAAAACCATTATATAATTACCATTTATCAAGACATAACCGAGAACCTAAGAAAACATGATTAAAACAAGTTGAAAGCACTAAGAGCCGAATGGAAGACTGGAAAACAAACTGAAATAGAGGTCTGTATGACAGACAGAACAATCTATACAAACGACAGACTCTCTGAAGAAAATAATAAAACTTCAAGAAATAGTTAATCTAAATGATCTTTGAGGACAACTGACCCATGCATATAATACTAAAGTGTAAAGAGCATAAATTGAACCTACTTAATCATCAACTTTCAGGGTAGAATTATCTAAACTAATTCATAATTTAAAAAAAAAAGATTGTTATTCATTGCATCATTGGACAACTGAAATATAATTAAGCAAATTCATGACAAAATAGAAGTAAATAAGGCTGAACCTATTGTAACTTGATCAAAGCAATCTATTCTATCTATATGACATTAAGTAAATGAACTGAAAATGCTTAAGAAGAAATTAAAAACTAATCTATGTGCAACTGGTTGCTTAGATTACAAAGGAAATTACATAAATAGAATAATACGAAAGTTTAATCTACAGGAAATAAATAACATAAATCATTTCAATGACTAAGTTGTAGAAACAAATTATAGATAAAACTATACTACTTGCAGAAAAGGAAGAATGAAAATACACGGAAAGAAAAGGCTCTGGTTGACAAGGGGGCCTCCAAACAATCGGAGTGATAACTGGTTCACGCTACTTAAGACAAGATCATGCACAACATCCACAGAACTTCGATTAAAGTAATGAAAAAGTGTTACAGAGTTTCTGAACTGACATATTACATGTATCAACTAAAAGAAACTATTATCAACCTCTCTAACTCTATCTCACATTGTAGCGTCTGTATATATAATGTTTTGCAATAGGGCGAGCAAGTCGACCCTTTCTGTGGTCAACTGCTCTTAAGATAAACTTAGTCATTATGATAGGTAACTAAACTAATAACCAACATGTGATGTTTCCTCCTTCTTCACAAATCTGGTTCTTCTGTGGTGTGTGATGTGGCACACAAACTCAACTTAATTGTAATTGGTGTCAAGGTGTCACACAGAGACATCATATGAGTGATCTTCCAGAAGGAGGTTCGTTATATCACTCTGGAAGATGGTTAACAACAGTTTACAGGCTATTTCATGCTTTTAACACTCAGGAATCAATTAACAGTAATGTGTGATTGGCTTAGTGATTCAAACGGTGAGCTAGACAATGTGTTGGATATGCTCTATGCATATCTAGGATGGATGCAATACTTTCTCATTGGTTCGCTGAAGACCATGATTCAACAATGAAAATTTCATACATTAGTATATCATTACATATTGTTGTAATCTCCCAGATCACATAAGATTACCAATAATACACACTAAAACATATATATATAAAATAGAGACAAGAGATAAGAACAAATAGGTGAATAAACATATTATATTATACGAATGAGTCCATACACACAGAGAACTGAATGGAGTTCTCATCTGGCTCAACAGCCTAATATATATGATTACAGAATGGTTACAAAATAACTACCTATCAGTTCGGTGAACCGACATGACCTTAGGTGGTCGACCTAATCTCTAGCTTTAGTCGGCCGATCGACTTAGTCGGTTGATCGACTAAGTTGGCCCATCGACTTAGTCGACTGATCGACTAAGTCGGCTGTCGTTCAAGTCGACTTATTGACTTGCTCCTTCTACATCTCCCCCATGAACAAAACATTTTTTCATCCTGAAGAAACAGGGAGGTACAAAATTCTTGCTGGCCTTTAATAGCTATTGCGGTGGGCTGTGAAGTCTGATGGTCAGTCTTTTCTATACGCATACTTCTACAATGGATGAGGCTGTTACTGCGAGGTGGTGTTGGAAATCTGTCCAACTCTGCAAAATTTTGTGGATTTCGATGGTGAGTGTGGTCAAGCCTGATAAGATCGACATCTTTTCTGAGATGGAGACTTCAACTATCCTCTCCATGTTGGGACCCATGAACTGGTCCTTCTCCTCTACAGTTTTGATAAGTTGTTTCATCTGCAGGAAGATGATGTCGAATTTCTCTAAGTTAGGGAGAGCTTGTTAGACCCACTGATGTGCTTCGCTTTCCAGTTTCTGTAGTTTAGCAGTTTCAAGCACTATCTGTTCTTCTATTATCATTCTGAGTGCTTCCTCAGTGGTTTTTATGATCTCTAATGCTTGAATTTCTTGTTGAGTCTGTCGATTCTACTGATAAACTTTCCAGTAGTGATGAGGCCAGTCTCTTCGTACTTCTTCAGTTATGACAGACTCCTCCATATGATCCTGCAACACTTTATAGGCTTCAGAAAATGAAGTGTGTTGTGCCATGAGGAGTCGGGTAGTTTCCTCTTTTTGTTCCTCCTTAGTCTCCTGGATGTGAGCTTGGAGTGTTGAAACCATGCTCTCAAATAGCTGATACACCCTTTCAAGCGGTTTGTCTGTGTCGACTTCTATGGGGCCCAACATGACGAACTAGGCTAGATTCCTGCATTTGTCGAGAAACTCGACATGTTCTATGTTTTTGTCCTTGAGTTACTTATTTCTTTGCTCACTCCTCATCTTTGATTCGCTTGTTAGGGCCTTCAGGAGCTGTCACAGCTCTGTGTCGATTAGGGAGCTTGCATCCTTCAATCTGATTTGGACTTTTGAAGGCTGTCCATGAGGCTCCTTTTTCTGTTTCTCCTTCCGCTTCTTGTACTTTTCTTTATCTGCTTCCTGTGTACCTACAATAGTTGAGGTGGGGTATTTGGTTTGTGGGATAGAGGTCGATGGTTTCTCTGGTTGGGGAGGTGGGATGACTACCACCTCTGGTTGTTTGGATGCAGTTGTTTGTGGTGGGCCTTTCTTTGAGTCGAGGGGTGATGCTGATGGAGTTGGTGAATGGTTCAGGGTGATTGGTTTGGGGGAAGTGTGGGTGAGTGGTGGATTGTTGGGTTGAGGGGGTGAGTCAACATTGGAGAACATTTGGTTGATTTGTTAAGCTATGTCCTCCTCCATTTGTTCTTCTTCACTCGGTGTAGTGGATGGTAGGTTGACTTGGGGTACTAGTACAGTCGGTGTGATAATCGAGGAGCGACGTGCAATCACTTCAACTTCCTTGTTGGGATTTCTCTCGAAATTCGACATAATGGTTGCAAAGGTTTTGGACTATCCATCCTGGCCTAGTTGGTATCCGCCAGTCGTGAAGAGAGGTGATTTTGTAGAGATCTTGTGTGTTGATGTAAATATGTCAGGTAGTTTCTTGATGAATGCCTGCAAATATCTATCTTTGTCAAACTTTGCTTTCACAGCCTTTGACATTGCGCTTTTGCATAATTCGAGGGGGCTGACTGACTGTGGTGCTGGTTCTTGTTCCTCGATTATTTTCGTCAGTGATGGGGGTGGAGGCGTCGAGACAAGATCGACAACATTTTCAGGCGTCGTCGTAGTCTTTGCTTTCTTTGGTCGACCTTCCTGTGCTCCTGCGTCGACAAATCACTGGAACTAGGTTTCGACTGGTACTTTATTTGTTGTGGAATCCTCTATGATGTTGAGGGCTGTGGCTGCCAGTTCATCTTCATCTCTTGAGGAGTTAGCAAGTATAAGCTTGCGCTTACCTTTACCTTGTTGTTTCTCTTGTGTTTTTATTTTCTTCCTGGTTGCTGCTATTTCTTTTGAGAGTTTTCAAATAATGCCTTTTGTAATAGCATACTCAGGGTTGTCGAGTTCTTTCTCACTCATCGGTTCTTGAGTCAGGACGACACTTTCTGTAGCTGGAGGAGTTATCTATTGCTATGGCTGCAGCTTTGGCTTTGAAGTCTGGGGTTATGTTCTTTTTGCGGTCGAAGGTTTGATGGTTATCTGTAGTCGATCGGTGTGTTCTACTGGTGTCTCCTCCGACACAAATTTGCTGATATAGAGGTTGAGCTCATATTCTTCCTCTTTTTCTTGGTCTGTGAGCAACTCCTCGATCGAGAAGTCAATCTATTTTGCTGCTACTGGTACTGGTATTTTTATTTTGGCCTATTGATATAGTTCATGAAAGATCTGGTCGACAGATGGATAGTAGTCAAGGTATTTGGTGTTTGAATTGTCACCTTGCATGTACCACACCGAGGTATGGTTGAGCTCCAGCTGGATGTGGGATTTCGCTGGTAGATTTCGTTAGATGTTTTGAGGCACCCTCCATCTAGTCGTGCAGAATTTGAGCTGTTGAAACTAGTTCTCCAACAGTACTTTCCCACACTCAAGTTCATGCAAGGTTCCTTTCTAGGAGAATGGTTTAAACCTCCACATGTCGAAATCCGACGGTTCCCGAAAGACTGGACTCCCCTTTGGGCAGATCTGGTACATGAAAATTCATAAGATGAGGGAGGGGAACTTGATGATACCCCCCATTTCTTGACATCTCTCACAGATGGTCTTCACCATGTCGGTGACATAATCACCCCATCTTTATATTCGTCCATCGGTGGCAATGGTGTCAACGGCTTCTATCATTTCTAGGCTTAAGGTCGTTGCCTCGACCTGCTAGAGTGAGTGTTATTGCAATGATTTTGGCCACAATCTGTGGCATTCAGGTTGTGATTTGGCTAATCATCAACCCCTTGGAGTTTTTTCCAAAATGTGACCCAGTGATCTCTTTGACTAGTCCTTCTTTGACACTGACTAGTACGCGGTCTCCTCCATTAGCGAGACCAGTCAGCTTGGAGATGACATCTCCAGAGATGTCAACCGACTCGTCGAAGTAGAACCGACCATTGTGATATTGACTGATGATGAACTTGACAATAGTTTCCTTTGTACCACCAAATCTATCCATAAGCGGTGCATTCGCATAGCTGAAGAAAGTGCTGCATTTGATTTTTTCTGCTACTTGAGTGACCTTTTTGTCGACAAAGGCCCATTCTTGTACTTCGGTCCATAGATTTTTCCACGAACCTTCCTCTACTTTGGAATTTTTGATGTTTTTCATCCTGCAGACTAAAGGTGTATCCATAGCCTGTATCTCCTTGGATTTAGTCAAGGCTCTAGTTTGTTTGGGGGCCATTGTGTTGGTTTGGTGGTCGGTTTCACTAAGGGGTTCTTGGCTTTTAGTCAATTGGATGATATGAGGCTGTCTCTAGATCGACTGCAGTGAATGATCCTTCGGCGATCCAGTATTTATAGGTGATGTCGTGGATGTGTGTGTCAAAGGGTGTATTGATGGCAGATGTGATGTTCTAGCTAGGATACTTGACTGTGCATTAATTGTGAATTGATTTCGGTGCTCGATGTCATGAATGCGTGATGGGACTATCGAAGTCATCGGTCGATGTCGGTGATGAGAATGGTCGATGGGAGTGTTCAGTCAATGAAAATGTTCAATGGTGTTATGTCAATGGGCATGATGGCGGTTGTCGAGATGGTAAGTTCCTGTCATGGTTTTCTTGTATGTATGGTACTTTTTGGTTTTTGAATTTTTAGGTTTTTATGGTTTTCGGTTGACGGTTATGGTCGTTATTTGTTTTTTTTTTTTATAATTAGTTTCTGTAGCATTTTAGTCAAGCTCCATTGATGAGCTTCCAAAATACTATGCCCTGTAATGTCCGTAGTCGGACTGATCCATTGGGATGTATCTCTTCGACGACGTACGGTCCCATCCATTCTATGTGGAGCTTCTTAGGTTTTCCTTTGACCCAACTATTGTATAGTAAAGCAAGGTCTTCGATCGAAATTTTTTTTTTCTTGATGTTGTAGTCGTGCCATGCTTTCTGTTGTTGCTTCTAGATTTCTTGGTGTTGTATAGCCATGAGTCGGTGCTCTTCCAGCTTGCTGAGTTGAAATAGTCGGTCCTTCCTTCCTTGTTCGACATCGACATGTAGTATTTCTACGATGATAGGGGTCTGTTGTCGGAAGTGTAGTGGAACTACTGCTTCTTGTCCATAGACTAGTTGAAAAGGAGTTTGGTCGGTCAATTATTTATATGCTATTCTATATGCCCATAAGACTGCAGGTATTTTCTCATCCCAATCGTCCTTGTTAGCATTACATATTTTAGTTAATCCTCTTGTTAATGTTTTATTGAATGCTGCAATTGCTCCATTTGACTGAGGATGAAATTTTGTACTCCGATGGTGGTCAATTTGGAACTACTCGGTTAGGTTTTTGATAGTTTTGTTGATAAAGTGTGTCCCCTGGCTGCTAATAAAGGTTAATGGACATCCCAATCTAGTGATGATATTCTCGTAGATAAACTTAGCAGCTATCTCACTAGAACATGTGTCGACTGGTTTAGCTTCTGCCCACTTAGTGACATATTCAACTATAGTAATGATATACCTTGCACCTGTCCTTTTTGCTGGTATAGGGAATGGTCCTATGAAGTCTATAGCCTAGATTTCAAATGTCAAACTTGGGTTTATTGATATCAGGGGAATTTCTGTGCTAGGCAGAGGTTGACCTAGTCATTGACATTTGTCACATCGACTAACAAAAGTTTTGCAATCTCTGTGGAGTGTCAGCCACCATAATCCTAACTGTTGGATTTTCTTTGTAGTTGTGTTTGCCTGAAAGTGTCCTCCTCTAGGTCTATAGTGTGCTTCATGCATAATGTGGTCTCGTTCATGTTCTAGTACACATCTTCTGAGGATGTCATCTAATCCCATTTTGTATAAAAATCCATTCATGATACTGTATGGTGCAGCCTTCATAGCTAAGATCTGCTTTTTCTTGGTGGTCATACCTTCTGGTGCATGTCCATCTTCTAAGAACTGAGCTATTTCTTTTAGTTCTATTGGGACTGCTTCTACCCGAAATAAATGTGCATCAGGTAAGTCATCGTTGATTCCTGTCAGTTCTTCTCATGTGTCGATTCAAGATAAATGGTCAGGACCTACATTTAACTTGCCCGGTCGGACAAGAACTTCAAACTCAAATTCTTGGAAAAGAAGTAGCCATCGACAGATCCTTCCATGATGTAGTGGTTTATTGATGAGGTACTTGACGGCCTGATGGTCTGTATAGAATATAAATGGATTAGCTAACAGATAATGTCGATATTTCTATAGGGCAAAGACCATTCCTAGGGCTTCTCTTTCTGTTGTCAAATAGTTTCTTTCAACCTTATTTAACTTTCTGCTACTATAAACTATAGGATAGTCCATTCCATCATCTCCTAGTTGAGTTAAGATTTCACCAATTGCGAGGCCTGATGCATCAATATGGACATGGAATTTGATCGACCAGATTGGAAACTTTAGGATTGGAGCTTCGACAAGTTTTCCTTTTAATTTTTCAAATGATACGTGGAATTCCTCTGTCCAGTTAAACTCTTGATCTTCCCTTAATAGTTCTTCCAAAGGATAGGTCATATCTGAATAATATCTTATGAATTTTCTGTAATAGCCTGTGTGGCCAAGTAACACCCAGACTTGTTTTGGGTTTACTGGGGGTTTCAATTCAAAAATAATTTTGATCTTTGTGAAGTCAACCTTAATACCTTCATTATAGACAATGTGCCCTAATAATATACCTATGGGGGTCACAAATATGCATTTCTTGATGTTTAGGGAGAGTTGAATATGTCGACATCTCTCCAACATAAGTCTGAGCAATTTGCAATGGTATTTCAGTGTAGAGTATATTGTCCAATCATCAAAGTATATTGCCATGGTCTTATAGATAGATTCCTTAAATGTTTTGACAACAATTAGATAAAACACTGCAAGTGCATTCTTTAATCCAAAATGCATAACTTTGTAAGCAAGTGAACCAAATTCGGACACAAAGGTTGTCTTCTTTTGGTCTTCTTTAGCAATTGGCACTTGGTTATAGCCTGAGAATACATCTATGAATGAGTAGCATTCATGTCCTGCAACTTCATTCTATATTTCATCTACATAAGGTGTTGGAAATGGGTCTGTCAGTGTTACTTTGTTTAGTTCCCTGAAGTCGACACAAAATTTTAGTCTGGTCGGGTCATGTTTCTTAGGTTGTACAACCATTGGACTTTCCCATTCTGATTGGTCGATATGGTAAATGTTGCTTGCTGCTAACATGTTATCAATTTCCTTTTTGACTATCTCCTTGTATTTGTGAGCTAGTTTATAAGGTCTTTTCTTCAAAGGTCGAACATCAGGATTACTATCAATTTTCATCTCTCCCATTTCATGGACTAAGCCTTTTAGGTATTTGTAATCTATAGCAAATACATATTGGAACTCATTTAATAAGTTCACTATCTCTGTGGTCTGTTCTTCGCTCCAATAGTTACCAATCTTTGCCATTTTTGGTCGATCATCATTTGAGATGTCAAATTCTTTAGTTTTGACTTTAGCGTCTAGCCACTCTAGTGCTTTAGCTTCATTGATTGGTCGACTTCCTTCTTTGAACTGTGAGAATGTGGCAGGGAAGTCAGCTGCAGTCATTCTGTCAGTATCTTGTTTGTCTATTGTTTCGACTTTCAGGATGGTGCAAATAGGTTTTCTTATTTCGACATGGTTGGATTTCCATCTAAATATTTTTCCTTCTATGTTTTCATTTTCTAACTGTAATCTTGTCGACTATGGATTTATTTATGTTTGTATTTTGTTACATTTCCTTGTCTATAAGTGATCTTGTAAGGGTTTATTTTCAGTCGGATGGATAAAATCTTTAATTTTTTTTGCTGTTTCGACCAGATTTTCATTTTGAGGTATAAATTTGAAATCTTTAATAAAAATTTCCCTGATTTCGTGCCATAAGAAGGTTTCACCTATAGATTCTTCTATTTTATACCATTTATTTGGTAAGTCGGCTAGGGTTGATGGGAACATATGTGTCCATTCTCGTTCATCCTTGTATCCAAGTCTTCTCCACTCCTTTTCACAAGTTTTGATCATTAGAGGAAATTTGGGGTCTAAAATGGGCCTTATACGAAAACGTGCCAAAATAAGTTTTTATGAGTTGGAATTCAAGAACCAATAGAATTTCAATAAAATAAGTCAACCATAATGGTTGAATTGACATATTTGTCATTAAAAAAACTACTTTTTTATTCGTATTTTCGACATATCTCATTGTGTTTTTACTCAAATTTTGATCGGGAGAGCTCGTTGGATGCATAATTTGATTCTGCATCCAACGAGCTCTCCCGATTGAAATTTGAGTAAAAACACAGGAAGATATGTCGAAAATACGAACACAAAAAGTAGTTTTTTTCTTTCTTCCTCCAAAATTAATCAATATTATTTTATTATTTTAACTATTATTTTATTATTTTCCTTAGGAGGCCCATTTTAGACCCCAAAATTCCTCTAATGATGATCCTCTGGGTTCTGTCCTTGAGTGAATACAGGTATCTGAGCTTGTTGGGTTAACTTCTTTCCTCCAAACCTTTTGACAAAGTAAGTCGAAGCAGTTGTCCAAGTCTATAGTCTTTTCTGATGGGTATTCCACCATCTAGCAGCTTGTACTGTAAAAGTTTCGACTAGGATTTGAAGTCGGCCATGTTCACCAATATTTTTGGACACTTGTTCGACATGCATGACTGGTGATTCCCTTTCTTTATATCTTAGTAGTTGTGTATTATTCAGGTTGGTAGGTTGGAGAGTAGGGTGTTCCCTAATTTTCGTCTCAAATATTTTTGGGACAATGGACACTATGAAGCACTGTTGGGTGGGATTTTTCTACACTTTTTGTATAGTCTAGCACCCTCTTGCTTGTGTTTCATAGTTTTCAATCTCCCAATCATATAATTTAGCATCGGAATTATAACCAACTAAGTCTTGGTTGCCTAAATATAGTTCTCCATGGATGTTTGGTTCTGTGTAGTCTACGTTGTTTTGGATTTGGTAGAGTTGTCGTACATTGACTTCTTCATCAATAGGTTCAGTCCAAGGTTCCCCTTGAGATGGATGAATGGGTACAATGACATTTTGTTCATTTCCTTTTAATTTGATTCGTTGCTTGTCAAGGGATCTGGATGCTTTCATCTTTCTACCCTAAGGTCAACCAACTAGCGCTGGGAAGGAACTGGATCCTTCCTTTGGGTCGATTATTTCGAAGTCGACCTTGGTCGAGATTCCTTTTATAGTCGTGTTGACGTTTTTCCAAACTCCAATGGGTTCAATTAGGCCCTGGTCGGCTAGTTTCAGGTATATGCCTAACTCATAGAGTCGAGGTCGGCCCATTTGTTCCCAAGTGTCATGAGTCATGATGTTTACTTGTGAGCCGAAGTTGAGCACTACTTGTCGAACGTGGTAACCTTCGATTTCCAGGTCGACAAAGGGGTTGGCATCACCTTTGTCTTTTTTATTCAAGCTGCATATGTTCTTTGTTTGTTTTTCATAGTGGGTACCTTTTATTTCATACAGCATATCGATAAACTGGGATACTGAATTGTCGATTTGAATGAGCTGGATTAATTCATTTATTGTGTTAGGTCGACTGTTATGAACATTTTCTTGTCATGCAATTTATTTGAATAAATTAGTTATCTCTTTGTATATTTGTTTTTCCTTCAGTGGGTCAGGATAGACATTTTTCTCTTTTATTTACTAATTTTGGGGTTATCAGCTCCTATTTTTGTTCCTTGTCGAGTTACAATATGTAAATTTTTGGTGTTTAGTACATCATTTTTTTGCACACAGGACAAGACATTAACATTTTTTTTTCGTATTAATTTTTTTCTAACATGGTAGGGCAATCCTCTAGTGACTGATCCCCTACCCCATAATGAGTACATAATTTGAGATTAGTTTTGTCCTTATATGGACAGTCTACATACCGATGTCCCTCTTTATAGCATGTAAAGCACTGGATAGGTCGACGCGGCCGGTTGTCATGATTCCCAGGAAATTGACCTCTTCCTCCATAGCTTGCGCGTCGATTGTCGTACTGACGCTCATATTTTTGACCATTGTATCTTTGACCATTTTGATCATTTGCTAGATTTTTTTGCTCGTTATGCTGTGCTATTGCATTAGTTTGGTAGACCACCTGATAGCTCTATCGATTCTTCAGGTTCAACTGACAGTCGGTCATGTTATGACTTTTGGTCTCACAGATGGCACACCAGGAGGCCTTGCCATTCTTCATGTTGAATGGGAAGTCTTTCATCGAGTGATCTCCGTGCTCCTGGAAAATATCACAAAACGACTTGGTCTGTATGAATCGAATGTCTTGTCGGTTGTATTCCTGTCGATAGTTATCTTTGGAATGGCCAGTCGTCGAGAATTTGGTGCACCATATCTCCTGATTCTTAAGGCTTAGTTCCTTCAGAGACTTTTGTATGTTCTCGAGCTATTCTTCCAATCTGTGGTCTATGGGATAAGTGGGTATGTCTTCATCCATCTCCACCTGAAGAGCTTTTGTTAGCACATCTTCATAAGTTTTGAACGTTTCCGGACTAATGTGTCAGCGCACTTTCTGAGATAGACTCACAAGAAACCACTGGATTAGTAACTGTTCATCTATAATGTAATCCAGCTGGCTCCGTAGGTCTTTCCAACACTTATTGTAGTCATGGACAGATTCCCATGGCTTTTGTGATATGGGTTTTAGTCTTTTCACGGCCAGGTGCTTAGCATCTGGAGTTTTGAAAAATGAAAAAAATTGCACCTTAATATTGGCTTTTGTTGCCCTAGGTTGTCTTTCCAAAAAGTTCATGTACCACATCAATGCCCTTTTCCTTAAGGCACATGTGAACTGTTCCATTTTTCTATCTTCGTCTGTAACTTGGTTGGCCTCCCAATTCGACTCGCAGATGAACCAGTGTCATCTGGGGTCCTCATCCCCCTCATATAGAGGAATGTGAGCCGATCCGTGACCCATGTCTGAATCACTGGCACTACTCTCATGAGGTGGAGGTGGTGGAGGTGGGGGTGGTGTGGAGGGTGGTGGGGTTTTTGGTGTGTTCATCTCTATGGAACCGTGGTCGACAAAAATTTCGTTCCCGTCGATTGTTGATTTTTCGTCGACTTGTAGTCGGTTGATGTCGAATTCTACTGTCAATGGTCCACTACAACTATTTGTCCATAGTTCTGAATGTTCTGTTTCTTCTAAAGATGTATTTTTCAGGGGGGGTGCTCCTTTATGTGTTGGTAAGATCAAGTGGATACTTCAGTTGGATGGTGCCGCTTGAAAGGTCACCCAATTTCCTTCCTCTGGTCGATGTATAATGAGGTGTCGTCTAGTGTATGTTTTGTCATCTAATCGAATCCATATACTAAAGTCACCAGCTCATAGTCGGAGGTCTTCTTCGATAATAGTTTGTATTCAAGTACATGGATTCAATGGAGAGAGGGTTGTTCATTCATTGGGAGCTCTTAATTGGAGAGCTTCGAGCTACTCTATCCACAATTCTTCCTTTGTAGGGGACGATTCTTGTTCCACACCTTCTTCATGTCGGTCATGACCCAAATCTAGCGAATTCTCTTCTCTGTCAGTCGCCCTAGGACTCCTTCCTTTATGCAGCTCTAAGGCTCTTTCTCGTCTTGCTTCCCTTCTTTGGTGTCTCTCTTCCCTCTCTATTTTCTGAATGTCTGACATACCTTCGTATGATACTATTCTCTTGAGTTCCCTTTTTTGTCAAATTCTCATTACTGGCAACTGGTATCTGTTTCTAGTCGACTAGAATCCACTCTAATATATCTCGACATATGACCAGCTATGCCCCCATAGCCTACCCGACACTTTTTAGAAAGCCCGGATAGTTCGGTTTATTTTCTTAGGAAGTATTCCCACTCCTTTTCTGCAATAAATTTTTCCCAGTTCCTTTGCTTCTCCACCCAGTTAGAGTTTGATGGCACTTCATGAAGTCATGGATGAGGTTCAACAATGTGTCCTGCTCCCTTCTCAATTAGGAATTTGAATAGCAGGGTTGGTAAGGAGCACAGAAATTGTTCGGCGAAGTTTGTGTAAAATTTTTCTTTGACTGTTTCCACTG
This sequence comes from Pseudotsuga menziesii, assembly GCA_001517045.1. Lineage (NCBI taxonomy): Eukaryota > Viridiplantae > Streptophyta > Pinopsida > Pinales > Pinaceae > Pseudotsuga > Pseudotsuga menziesii. The sequence goes on along the minus strand of LPNX010620035.1, from coordinate 25,231 downwards.
AAGTTCTGTCTTCAACTACTTGCTCCTCATAGAAGTCGTCGGCGATTTTCTCAAACCACTCCGATAAGTTTCTTCTACCTCCTTGAATCATTTTTTCTAGCAACTATTGTTCTTTAGTTGCTTCTGGCTTTCTCATCCAGGAGTTTCTTCAAAAGTTGGGGCACTGATTCGACAAACTTTTCATGCGTCTCTGTGAAAAATATTTCTTTTGCTTATGTGATTGTTAATCTATTCCTTCGCACGTAATTCTGCAAATAGTTTGCAAATTTACGTTCCCACCAGTCCTTAATCTTCTCCTCTGGTATCATATGTTTGCATATATTTCAGTCATGTACTACTGGAAAC
>LPNX010620021.1:25877-99016 GCA_001517045.1 Pseudotsuga menziesii | reverse complement strand
TTCCAGTAAACGTATTTGCATGAACTGACGTAACAATGTAGGATTACGCACCTGGTAAGCTCGATTGAGCTGGGAAACAACCAACTAAGAATCCAAATGGACTTCAACCTGGGTGATGCCTCGTGACAAGGCATCGCATAGGAGCTCAATAACAGCCCTATACTCAGCAACATTATTGGAAGCAGGCCCTAGACAAGCGCCACCTGCGGCAACAAGCTGTCCTGAAGGGGAGTAGATAACCCATGCTGCCAAAGCCAGGTTACAAGTGTGACGGCTAGCGCCATCAGCAAAACCTACATACATCTCGGAAGACATCTGCAACAACCAGCAGATAGTATAAAAAACAAAACTGACAACCTAATGTACATAAAAATACATACATTAATATACAAGAAAAATTACTAAGCCTAGGCATAGTACTTCTTCAGGTAGAGCCCATTTGTAGGCTCAGGTAGCTTATTCCCATCATAATCCACTAATTCATATGCGCCTTTACTCAAAACTTTAGACACAACATAGGGTCCCAACCACATAGCCTTGAATTTTCCCGCCCCCAGAGGTTCCTTATCTTGGTCCCAGAGAAAGACAAGTTCCCCCTCAGAGAAAACCCGAGGTTTGACCATTTTATCATATTGAGATTTAACCCTATTCTTATGAGCCTGATTTGTAGTCAACGCATCTCTATGTTGCTCATCAAGGTGTTCTAAATGGAGCAACCGTTCTTCAAGCTCAGTTGTGTCAGGTAGCACATGAATAGCTATCTGCAAGGATGGGATTTCGCATTCAATCGGCGTAATAGCTTCCACCCTGTGAACGAGTTGGAGGGGGGAAAAAACCGTAGCAGTTTTGACATTGGTTCGATAAGCCCAAAGAGTAGGATATAACATGATGTGCCAATTTGAACATGTTGTATCAATAGTACGTTTAAGTATAGTTTTCAAAGTTTTGTTTACAGCCTCAACCTGACCATTTGCTTGCGAATAATAAGGAGAAGAGTGTTCTTGTCGAAATCCAAGCATGGTGGTCAGCTCTGTCATCATGTGATTTTGGAAATGACTGCCATGGTCAGTGACAATCACTTTGGGAATACCAAACCTAGCAATAATCTGATTAAACACGAAGTAAGCTACTGTTTCCCCATTGTCTTTGAAAGTAGGCATTGCCTCTGCCCATTTTGTGAAATAATCGACAACGACAATGATGTATTTGTACCCCCCAGCTGATGCTGGGTTGCATGTCATATAATCGATCCCCCACTTCATGAAGGGGCCTACCAAGACGACGGGAAATAAGGGAGCAGGATGTGACCGCATTTTTCTGGTGTATAGCTGACATGGATGACAGCGTTTTATAGCTTCCACACAATCTTTAAAGATGGTGGGCCAAAAATACCCGGCACGTAATATCTTCTGGGCCGTTGCTAACCCAGATAAATGACCCCCACACGCTCCTCTATGGGAATCATTTAGGAAAATCTCCGCTTCCTCATGAGTAAGGCAGCGACACAAGATAGAATCTACCCCTCTTCGATATAAAGTATCTCCTATTATGAGGTAGTTTTTTGCATGAAGACGTAACTTGCGTCGGTCTTCCCTAGAATAAGCGGTAGGATACTTCAAAGTCTGGAGATATATGAGAATATCTCCGTACCAAGGATCAGAGGTTGATATAAGGAAGATGTGCTCATCTAGGAATGCGTCATCTTGAATCACTACATCTTCTTCCATAGGGAATTCTGCTATAAGCTCGGCAAAAACTAAGGAATTTTTGGATTTAGCGGATTGGAAAACCAAGTCAAACTCTTGGAGAATGACTATCCACTTGTTGAATTTTCCCCCAACAATGCGTCGGGATAAAAAATATTGGAAAGGGTTTACATCCGCCACTACAGTAGTGGTCCTCAGTAAGATGTAGTGCCGTAACCTCTGTACAGCATAAACAGCCGCTAAGGCTAACTTCTCGATGTGGGAGTACTTAAGCTCAGTCCCAACCAGAGGGCGACTAAGATAATAGACAACATGCTCAACAGGCTTGTCATCCTCCTGAACTAGCACTACCCCAATGGTAGACTCCGACGTGGCCAGATATAATAAAAAACACCTAGAGTAATCTGGCAGACGTAATAAAGGAGCCGACAACAAGGCTTTCTTTAATGCCTCGAACGTGAGTTGTGCATTTTCATCCCATACAAATGGGGTGTCCTGTTTAAGCAGGCAGATGAAACCTTTTGTGATCTTGGCATAATTAACTATAAAACGTCGAAGGAAGTTAGACTTTCCTTGTAGACTCTGAAGTTGCCTAAGTGAACGAGGAGGAGGCAGATTTACAATGGCCTCGACTTTTAACGGATCCACCTGTATGCCCCTGCTAGAGACAATGAATCCAAGCAATTTACCTAATTCGACGCAGAAAACACACTTGTGGGGATTCAAGCGAATTTTATAGTACCTGCATCTCTCGAAAATCAACCTTAAATGCTCTGGATGCTGGATCCTCTTGCGAGAATGAGCAGGAAGATCATCTAGGTAAGGCTCGACAATGGCTTTTATATCGTGAAAAGCAAAGTTCATGGCTCATTGAAAGGTTGCCCCTGCATTTTTCAATCCAAAGGGCATTTTTCTATACGCGAATGTACCCCAAGGGAAAATAAAAGTTGTTTTATGCTGGTCTTCCGGTTTGATTTGGATTTGATTATAGCCGGAAAAACCATCCATAAATGAAAATACTTCACTACCCGCACATGCATCTATGATTTGATCAATAAACGGTGTAGGGTAGTTATCCTTGGGACAGGATTTGTTAAGGTCACGAAAGTCCGTACAAACGCGAATAGTCCCTTGCTTTTTATCAATGGGGACTAGGTTGGACACCCACTCAGTCAAAGCAACGGGATATATAAAGCCTACTTTCAACAGCTTTTCGACCTCTTCCTTCACAGCCGCCACTTTACGCGGGTTCACGAGGCATAATTTTTGCTGAACTGGCTTAGCATAAAGATAGGTTGGGATCTCATGTTGAACAATAGATGGATCAATGCCTGGCATCTCCTCATATGACCAGGCAAAGATATCGCGGAATTCCTTGAAAAGGGAAGTATAAATGGCAATCTCCTTTGGAGAGCAGCTTGCACCTATATAGATATTTTCCACGACATCTGGTTTTACAGAGATGTTGATCGATATAGTAGCGGAAATGTTTGCCATATTCCCCTCGGCAAACACTCCTTCCCTAGGTAAAGGATTGACGGGTGTATCAACATCATCCGACAGTCTCACATGGAACTCTTGGTTTTCTATCTTTCTTAGCTCTGGAAGAAAATAAGATCGGTGATGAAGATCCTCACATATCTTATCACGTGAACACATAGCTTCCAGAATAGCTTCATCTGAAGGAAAAACAGTGTCTAAGCAATCTATGGAATGTAAAGAGTTTTCTTCCCATGCCGACATATAAACTTCTTCCAGATCATCCGAGACTGTAAGAGGATCTGGAATGGGATCTACAGTGGTTTGGGTAATAGCTTGATATGCCACTTCCACTGCAGACAAGGGCACTTCCGGTTCCTGAGGGGTTGGGAGGACCCAAGGATCAGTCCTATCAACCACCGAATCAATGGAATTCCCTACAGTAGTAGAACCAAGATAAAGGACTGGAGCTAGAATATCGAATGTGCCCATCAATGATGCGTACAGTCCAGCCCCCAATCTCTGTGCAGCAGGTTTGGCCTCATCAACCAATAGCACAGTGGAATATTTAGACTCTAAGCGGCCTTTACGAGTAAAATCAAGTTGGTCAACAGTGACCAACTTGCCCTCATGTGGAAATACCACGACACGAAAGACAACAGATGCAACAGCAGACATTGCATAAGTCCAATTCCTACCCAGAAGAAAATTGTAGTCCAATGGAGCATCATTCACTTCGACTTCAACAGAGACTGCTTTGCCAGCCAACTTAAGCTCGAAAGCCGGCAGGATACCATGTGGATGGAAATACCTTCCATCAAAAGCAGTAAGTAAGTGGTTGATGGGACCAGCTCTGGGGATCCAAGATCTTTCCAACAAGCCAGGGACATAACACAAGTAGAGGCTCCCTCATCAATAACTGCTCATCCAATGGTCTTACCACCATGGACAACATCTATTGATAGAGCTACATGGTAAGGGAGGCGAATTTTAAGATCAGAGAAATGAAATTTCGCTGTGAGACTCGAAGAGTCCATGCTACCTAAAGCTGCTAAGAGGGCATCCCACTGAGTGGGACAGCTCTGTAGCACCTCCAAAGCTGACATTGCACACGGAGTCTGAGCCAAGTCTTCAACCACAGAGTAGTGAGCAACGGCTCTGGCATTTGGGTTATGCAAAGTCTTCTTAAAGACACCTTTGGGTATCTTTGGCATTATTTCCGCAGGTTTCTCTATAGTGAGAGGGTTGGAAGTTTCAACTACAGCTTTACCCTTCTCATCGGTCTCATTCTCATAATTCTTGTTCCTGGTTTGTAACAAGGTTGAGGATCTAACCATGTTGATATAATTGGGGTCAGGGGTAGCTTGAGTGCCCCCTGCTACGGTAGAAGCTGAAGCAGAATTCTGCCCTTGGGGAAATGGATCCTTCAGGACAGCTGCCGGTTGCGTTTGTAACAGCTTCTGAGCTTGTTCCATGAGGGGACAAAGGTGAGTGAGGTGGTCTCCTTGGCACAACTTACAAGGAAACTTGACTTTCTTCTTCTCCTTTTTTCCCCCATCAACATTGTTTGCGGGCTTTGGCTTGTTTTGATTTTGGTTTCCCTCTCCCTTTTTTCCTTTCTTCTTCTTCCCGTTGGGCTGCTGATTTCCCTTCGAAGAGGTTTGTGCAAAAACATTTGCACTTTGCGAGGAGGTGGCAGCCTTTGCTGCCTTCGCCGTAGACTGTTTGACAGATAATTGGTGAAGTTGTTTTGTCAAAGACTCTACAGTGGGAGAGCTTACGGACCCAACCACACCATCGACATGGGGTCCAGGCTTGGGTTTCTCGGCCTCATGTGAAGGCCTAGGTGCCTCAGGGATGATTTCGTATAAAATCCCAGACTGTGAATAAATCAAGTCCATCTGCTGGGCCCTGAGTATGGCTTCTTCCTCACTAGTCACTCCTGATGTGGAGACATCCTTAGATATATAGGGCAATAAAGATTTAAGGAACCATTCTAATAGAAACTTAGGAGGGATGGTAGCTTTAATGAGGCTCTTCCACCTCCTCCACTCTTGGATATGATCCGAGATGTGGGTTGCCTTGTTTTTTCTAAAGGTGGAAAACAAGTCCGTTCTGAAGTCGTAACGGACTGGAAGCTAAAAGTGGCTAAGGAAAGCGGTAGCCAAGTCCCAGAAACTACTAAAAGTAGCAGAAGGTAGCTCAATGTACCATTTTGCCTCAGTTCCCGTCAAGGTCCTCTGGAACAACCTCAATCTCACTGAATCTTCATTCAATGAGTTGGAAGAACACCATAGATGGAAGGTGGTGGCATGTGCCCCAGGATCTTCACCAACCTTACCTTCGAACTTAGGGATGTCCGAGGGCAGTTTGGTGGGAACAGGTGGCCACAAGGGGTCATGCCTCACCGGATCGTTCATCAATTTTGATAAGTCTGGCAAGTTCAAAGTTGCCAGAAAAGGAAGCTTGGGCCTAACCGGTGTACTAGAAGTGCCAGCTTGGGTATTCGAGGGTCCAGCCCCTGAATGCCCATAGGTAAAGGTGGGGTTGCCCCTTGACACTGGTTGTGAAGTGGGAAGGTTGCTTTGGAACGGATTCCATCCGTAAGCCATAGGATTTTGGGTGGGAGGTGCAGTGTAAGTGGTTCAGGCTGTCCCCATAGAAATTGGGGTCTGAAAGACTGGAGCAGGTATCCCTCCACTATACAAAGAGAAGGGAGAGCTCGTGTATGGGACCGAAATAGGGGTTTGGTAGCTTTTCCCATAAGAGGTGTTGCTACCAAACTGCACTCCTACATATGAAGGAGGTGGACCTATGTATGGATTGGATGGGGGTATGTGCCCCCCATTCCAAGGGAATCCTTGAACAAAGGCCGAGGATCCCACCGGACCACTGTGGGTAGTGTAAGGGAAGGAAGAAGGAATTGTAGGCATACTAGGAATCCCAATAGCCATATCATCAAACATACTTCCAATGTTCGAGTAAACCAGTGGTTGGACCACCCGGCTTGCTGGAGTTAAGGGTGTGGAAGGTAAACTAGATCTAGGGGTACTAACCGGGGAAGGTAGTACCCCTTCAACCGGAAGGGTTGAGGTGAAAACAAATGAACTTTCTCCTTCAGAAGACATAGCTCTACCTACAGGTACACCTAGCACTGGTGAACTAAAAGGCCTAACCTGCACGATCACTGGATCGTTCAAATCAGTCAAGGGGGTATTATAATTCCTTGCAAACTCGTCAGCTTACAATTCCTCTATCTCAACCGTGTCAAAGTTAAAGCGGTTAGCTATTAATTCCGGTTCACTAAGAACCTCACTTACTCCTACTGGTTCAAAAGAACCACCTGCGCTTAATCTCCACCTTTGGGGTAAAGGTGGAGGTTCTAGTGGTGAGAGAGGAGGAAGGTTTCGCAACCTTCTCGACCTTCTAACAAGTTGGTCCTCCAGAATTAAGACTTAAAAAATCACACCCTAAGGCCAACTAAACACAAGCAGATCCACAGAGCATACACTAAAAAAATCCTAAGTCTCAAGCAATCAAAATAGGCTATAAAGATATGCTTTCCCGAAGAAAGCTGATGAACAGTTACTTGGCGTCCTTGAGGAGTTCTTAGGCACAAGCGGAGGAATCACCCAACCTCCCTCCTACACTTTCCACAAGGGTTACCTTCCAAGTTTGTTCAAGGTGAACCAGAAATAACCTTCCGGTTTACCTGGGTATGAGCCCTAAAAAGACAAAAGACTAAGGCTACCTTGACATCACCTACTGTCTGGGGGGCCAGTTGCAATCCAAACTCGTACACATGGGCAGGGTAGCTGAGCCCGAAACTCTGTCTAGGACAGAATCCCCAGATGCGTAAAAGTCCTGGGTTACATTTTGACAAGGATTCGGGGGGTTATCCCCTCTGTCCAAGCCTCCACGCGGCCTAGTGCTTAACTCCCGTTTGAGAGGAGCTTCCTAGATACAGCGGTAGAACCAAGGATTTACCTAATGAATAGCCCACTACATCTGAGTTTATATTTTGTGGGAAGTTTACACTCCCTAGCCCACAAACCTAGCCTAAGCTAGTAGGTGGAAGGCCCTAAAAATAAAAACTTACTAATAGATTTTAAATTTAAGCGTTAATTTTAAGGGCCGTTCTTTACTCAAAGGAAGTGGAAGTGATGGACTGTATGATTTTTTGACTCAGCAGAAAATAAATGAAAGTAAAAGGTGCATTTAAAGCAAACTATCACTATAAAATAAACTTCTTTTCATTTTTTCAAATATGTATTGATGAATTAACAACACTTAATAAGAGAAACTAAGCCTATATGTTTTTGTATTTTTCTAAGATAGTATTTCTTAAACTAAAACAAACACTACTCTAATGTAAAAATTACAATGCAAAATATTAACTATGTTTTGTTTTTCACTTTAAAAAATGCTCAAAAAACTACTGTGCATGTATAAATGCAATGCTTGAGTAAACTTGACACTTATAGACTGTATAAAAAACACAAACTGAAACTAACAGGCAAACAGAACCTAAAAACTAGCAAGAAAAGTAGGCTAGGACCTCAACTTGGGTGCAGAAAATGACCGAGAGATTACTGCAGACTTTTAAACAGGCAAGTGCAAACCAATAACTGATAGACAGCAGACTGGATAGATAGAGTCTAAGACCCTGATCACTGATCTAGACTCAGGCACTCAAACCAACAACCCAAACAGGCCAGAAAGTTTCAAGATGCATACAGTAAATAAAACAAGTAAAGAGAACCCAAGGGCTTCGAAAAGCACTAAGATGTGATCACCTAGTATACTTAGACAACTCTACAACACTCTTAAAGAAAGTATTAACAGAAAACAGGACTTATAACAGGCCAAAGAACAAGCCAACTTTGACACAAAAAACATAGTTTTCAGGAGTATATGCGACTGAGTAGTAGTGCAGGTCGTGAATGATGCACGACTGTACAGTGGAACAACTCGCGTATGAGACTCCGTATTCGTGACTGTCCAGTGGGACAACCCACAAATGGGTATAAAAAGAATTCTCAAAAACAGAGAAAGACCCAAGACTTTCAAATGCTACAGTAAGTAAGAAAGCAGGACAAAAAATCACAAACAAAACTTCGAGCAATGACTGGTCAGGACAACAGAAAAAGACCTAAAGTAGACTTGGCTTCCCCAGCGGATTCGCCAGTTCTATTGTACAGGATAATTCACCTAATAACCTAGGTCTGGGGGGTTACCAACATACTCATTACTTGCAGACAGTTTGACTCTAAAAGCACAGAGTAGGAAATAGGAAAGTAGAAGGAATTACTTGTATAAAACGAAGGTTGATCCTTGCTATCTTCTCCCTCTCTGATCCACTTCCAAAGTCTCCAGGATAATTCCTCCTTCACCTGTTAATAAACACTCTTCCAGATACAAAGCAATTCATATATATAGATGCAGGTTAGGTAAATCATATATCATATTGAAATGTAAACATTTACCAATCCACAAGATATGAAACACATATGGAAGAAGTAATATCTTTATTAACAATAATAGAAAGAGTTTAGGTTACAACCCAATGTATGAACAAGGACTCCTCTGTCACCAAAGGACTCTGAGTTTCTCTGCTCCAAATATTTCTGTAGACAATCCACCAGCATAACTTTGCTCTCCATGTATGATTATCAACCCCCCTCCCCAAGGCCTCTATTTATATGGGGGAAATGAGGCAGTTCTCGAAGGTTGGGGAGGTTATAGAAGTTAATGGGATTAAGGTAAATGAGTAAAATAATCTCCCATTAACTCGTGTTTTTAAATATTAATTTTGAGGAAACCATATGCGGGTCTGTAGTAGAGCAACCCGCGTATGATACGCGACTCTATACCAGTGCAACCCATGTATATATGTATGCACGATATGCTGAACATGATACTCGCGTATGATGCGCGAGATGCCAATAGATATAGTCGCGAATGCTACTCAAAATCTCAAAATGGCAAAGTAATCAGCTGGGCATATAGGCAATGTATTTCATCATCAACCAAGGTATAATGAAACTAGGCAAACCTCAATCCATAAGTGTCCTTTTGTGTGCTGACCTGAGGGATGTCAGCACTCGGACGGAGAGGTGCCAATCAGGTGTATAACACTAAGTTACAGCATGTTGATGTGTGGGTTGTTATCCAGTGATATTAGTCCTAGTGGCACAGTGAATAAGCTCGTGGTTCCTAAGCAAGTGATTTTCGATGCTTCAGGAGACGGTTGGGTCGAATAGTCTCCTTTGGGGTGTTTGTCCCCCTTCTGCAAATTATCTAGGTTCTAAATGTTTATATTTATCTACGTTTTAATTATACATTTGTATCTTTGTTTGTTGAAGTATGCTCATTATCTACAAAATTTTAAATGATAATTGTTTGTATTACTACGGAAATGAATTTGTAATGTTATACTAAGTTTTGATGTTCATTATTCTAGGTTTATAGGTCAAACATGTCTTCTCTATTGTGGTTTACTAGTTATATTAATATTATTTAGCAATGTTAGTTGTTGATGTTATATCCAATACCAATATTGGGGTTTAAAGGAAATTTAGTTTTAAACCTCCTACGGAACTTCTTCCAAAACCTTACAATTTCTCTTAAGTGATTTANTATATATATATATATATATATCAAGATTTCATTCTTCGGTTGAGATCTGGGCTCACAATATAAACTATAGGTTGAAGTCAGGGTAAATAAGTTTCAAAGTTAAATAGTAATATAGAGGTAAGTGTTTATTTTCACAGAGTTTCAGTATAAGGCATTTATAGCCAATCTTTTACAAACTATTATTAAAAATACCAAATTGAATTATCGACAGGCCACATCCCGGGTTACAAACTGAATATCGTTTAGTATTATCACTTGCACTTAAAAATGCACAAAATAAAAATGCCTCATGTGCTACTTCTTCTTACAAAATTTAAGGGAAACAACAGCAAATGCCTCATGTGCTACTTCTTCTTACAATTTTTTTTTTATGAATTAGTAACAGTAGTATCATTTTTTTCCTATGACCCTTTCTCAAAAAACATTTGTGACAGTATAAATTCCTCACGGCCACATTTTAGTTTTATAAAAAAAACCACAAAATTGTAAAATCAGACACAACTAAGTTATATACTTAACCAGTAATCAAAATAGAGTATTGTTTCTACATTACACATCTACTACAAAAATGTATAGAATATCCATGGTGATAATTCTATGTATAATGAAACAAAGCTACAATACTACTAAAAAAAACACGAATGGTGTTATATGAACTTCAATCTCGCATGGGTTTCTTGCAAGTTAAACAAACTTTTACATTGTTGAAAACGACAGTAGTAGAAACTGTCCAAAATACACCGTAAAAAAAATAGTAAACCCTGTCACTAAATAGGTGTGGCATAATCACTATGAATCCATAGACAAAACATTATCCCATACATTATCAAGTTTAAATGCCTCATGGATTTAACGAAGAGAGTTATCACTTTCATGCAGAAAGAACAAGTGTGGAGATGAAGTCCCAAAACTATGCCATGGGGAAAACACAGAACAAGCCATGGTGATATAAGCTACAGAGCCACAAAGTGCAAGGTAACATGTCTTACCTGGACTATAAAACCCTTTCACCACAACATCCAACCAAGAACATTGGTTTCAGAGAATAGTTTTGGAAACCTATTGCACATACAAAACATGAAGGTCAAACACTGGTTATAAATTGTTTTATAACAAAAGAAAAACAATAATACAAGTGTAGAGGAAAAGCTTACCTTGTCTCTGCATTTATAACCACGACGGAAGCAATAGAGGCTTCAACATTTTGAGGATATAGAAACTCACTAACAAGTTGTTCTCTCTCGGATAGGGTTAAAAGGTGTCGAGGCTCGAGAACCTCGAATCCTCCACCTTTGTTTTTGAACAAAAAATATAACCACTCGAGCATCCAGAAACTGGATGTGTCAAATGGAGAACATGAAAACCAATACAGACTTCATCAAGAAGACAAGCACTTACATTGAGGTGCCATAAACCCCTAGTGTTTTTCTTTATGTCATTTAGCTGCCAACTGGTGCAATTAAGGCCTCCACATGGGCTACATGTGAAACCATTAAATTCATCACCTTTACAAATATTTTCAACCTTGATTTGTTTTTGAATAGTCAACCTTCGTTGCAGTTAAGAGTTTATGCACTTTTGCATGGTTCCACATGATTGCAAGTTGATAAGGTTTGTTACAAAGTATGGTACATGATATGGCTTGGTGGCATTGTATAAAATGCAATTTACGACTGCGAAATTGTATGGGTAGATTACAATACCTTGGTGTACCCTAGCTTAGGACTTGCCTATTTAGCTAGGAAGTTAAAGCTTGGTCACTTTCACCTGCAAAAGGAAAAAAAGGTTTTTGTGTTAGCCATAGAGGCTAAGCAAAACTTGATACCCTCCTCTTCCTAGCTGTTCAGTAGGGTCAAGAACTGAAGAACAAAAGCAACTTTTATGACAAATTTAACTCACCGAAAATAAAAATAGTTTAGAGACAAATAAGTAGTGACTTTATTGCATTACAATTCATCAAGTATTGTCGTAAATGGGTAGGATTGGAAAGAGTTGGATTCTACATGAGCTTTTCACTGGTTGTAAGGGTTTGGTAACGTGAGAACATACAGAGTTTCACTCGAATCTCCCATATATACCGTGTTTCTGATTGATTGATATTTACAATGTTTCTCATTGACTGTTGATTGATATGATAATAAATTTTGACAAAAAAAAATGCAACTACACATATTATAGAGAGAAATTCATACTGAAAACGAAATGTTTTTAATTGAAGTGAGTAGACACTCAAATTCTTAAATATCTTATAATGAAATAGTATACTTATGTGCTTCATGTATGGATCTATCGAGTGAACTAGATGTTATGTTTTCTATAATTCTCTATTAGAATCTTCATCTATATAATATATATATATATATATATATATGTATGTTACAAAATAAATGTCTTAAGTTTGTTTGGGTTGAAAAAGAAAACATTTTGATGAAACAACACCGAACGATATTAACATAAGCGTTCAAATAAAGAAAAATACATTAAACAAGCTGTGGTGTTAATTTCGATTTCGGATATTGGTTAGTAGAACTTAAACAACAATTTAATTGACTGTATTTGCATCCACTTTTGGTTATAATGTGGAATAAAAAAATTCTTAGTTTGAGTGGAAATGATAACTTCCAGTTAATATTATTTTTGTGGTAGGATTTCAACGTGGATGATTATCTCATCTACAACAATTAACATCTTTCAAAATTCAAAACTTAAACTTAATAATTGATTGCAGGAGAATGAAGTGACTCATAATTGACGGATGGATACTTAATAGTTAATAACAGACAACTAGAAGAATGAGAGAGATAAAAAACTAATAATTAATAGATAGATAACTGGTAGTTGATGCATGAATACATAAATAACATATTATTTAAAGTAAATGGATACTTAAAATATAAGTGACATGAATATGAATGAAATCATTGAATATAAACCATAACACGAACTTAAATAAAATCATATTAAATATTTTGTGGCTGGTTGAAAAAATTGCCTTGCCACTACCACGTGATCTTTGTGGTCCGTTATTTTTATGCAGCGTGATCTTTGGGGAGCTGCCACCTTCTCCTTCGAGTATTATAATTTGAGTCGAAGATTGCTTCCTTCTCATGAGTCCCGGGCCTTTCTTAAAAACTGACTCTTAGAGTGCGAGTTCAAGTGGTGGTCGAAAGTGGAGTTGGGATTTTAGGGTTTGAATGGTTATATTTCAATTTAAAATTTTATATGTTAATAAATTAATAATTTTATTTAAAATGTAAAAAAATTATAAATTTATATATAAAATAATAACCAAAATTTATTAATAATAAAAATGATAAGTTGTAACTTATAATCATCAGAATCTAACTTGACAATTAAATTGTGACATAACTTTAATTTTTGTTTTTTCAATAATTACATAAAATATTTCTTTAAATATATTATTCAAAATATCATACATTAAAAAATTGAATAAATTTTTATGACATATTAACTTCCTTCACTTAGTGAAGCAAGTTTTAGGGTGTTTATTTCTGTCCAAGTTAAACTACTTTAGATTTACTTTATGTAATTCTTGTTCATGGAAATAAAAACATTAATGTATCTATTTTTTAGATAAGGTCTAAATCTATTGTCATTTCTGGAAGAATTATATTGGTCAATAAAAAAATTAAATAAATTTTAATGGCATTATTGATTTTATCATATTTACATTTTATGTAAATGACAATCTCTTGGTTTTAGGCCTATAAACCTTTTTTATTACATGTTTATGCATAATATATTTAAAGACTTGTTATCGAAAAGGGGTTGTAGTTTGACTAACAAAGAAGTGAAATGAAACATATTGTAATGAGAGCCACCTAGTGGCAATGTTCCCAACATTGCTACCTTCTTTATTTGTAGAAAGTTGTAGAGAAGAGTTATTTGTTTGGAGTTAAGGACAATTGATGGATAATTCTTAGACTTATGGTTCTTAAACTTCAAGAAAAGCACTCTATATATATATTTATATTTATATTTATTTATATAGACTATCAACATATATTTATATTTCTCATTGTATATTTCAAGATCAAGTCCTAATGAGTTCCTTGGGTTTGCCAACCAATATTTTGGATGATGATTAGTACCACCCTACATTTGGAAAATCAAGGAAAAGAGGACTATAAAAATGGTAAGGTACTAGTCAAAATTACAAAGGAATGAGATTAATGACATGAAGTACTGCAAGAAAAGATACAACAATTTCACCATTTGTTTCTCTTTAACATGAAATACTACTAAAAATGATACAACAATTTGATTAACATGTCTTAGTCCCCAGGGGACAGTGCAGTGGTTAACACAGACGATTAACTCCCGTTAGCCCACCATTAGCCCATGGATAGATTCTCAGCTCAAATGTTATTTCAACCCACTTTGTATCCTCATTTCTCTTTGTAATTTGGGTAGGCCTTGACACACAAATACGTGAACTTCCATGTGAAAAAAAAAACATGAAATACTACAAAAAGTGATACATGATATAGCAATTTCACAACTTTTTGACAAAATCTTGGAATATCAAATTAAAAATGAATGAATAACACATATTCCCAAGCATCCAATCCATTATTTAAAATGTGGGATGTTTCAAATAACTATGTGGTAATTAAGTCGATAGGCGTTTATATATTATTTGGACTTCTTTAACAATTTGATTTGGGACTTCAACGAATCAACAAGATCATGGTCTTCATATTTTGCTATGTTTAAATGCATTTTGATTAAGATTTAAGTAAGCTTCAAGTGGACATATTGTCTTACATTTATATAAATTAGTTTAGTTGCCTGGATAGGTGTTTAGACATTATTTGAGATTTTAGACTTTCTTGAGCTAATCAACAAGATTGACTTGAGTGTAAGTCATATCTTGTTATTCTTAAAAGCTTGCTGATTGAGATTTTAAAAAGTTTCAATTAAGTTAAGCCAAAATCAATTTTTTCTTTTTCTTTTTTCATATTGGTTTTTGTTTTTTTATATTAAATAAGTTATTTAAGTTTTATATTTATATTAGTTAATTTAATGTTTATTGTATACAATATAACTCTAATGATATCATAATTAGTTTAATGTTTATGGTTTACTTGTGAATATGTTAATCATCAAGATCTTATTACTTTACACTATTTCTTAAATCATAATTTTACCAAAATTATTTAAGTTTTGATTTATTTAATTTTTAATTTTATTTAAAAAATAGCAATTATCAAATTGATTTAAGTTTATTAAAAATTTCAAAATACATAAGTTATATGGATGTTTTAGGTAACTCTCTTTGTATTTAGATGTCATAATTTACTATTTACTTTGCTGTCATTTTATTAAAATTAATTAAATGTGAATTAGTTTTAAGTTTTGATATATTTAGTTTTATTTATCTAAAAAGTAGTATTGTTAGGATATGTAAAACAAATTTCAACTAGAATGTATGAAAATGTCAGCTATACAATGAAAATGGTGCAAATTGTATTTTGTAAAGGTACTCTCATCAATCAATACTTTAAAGTGGAGAACCAAAACTTGAAAAATATGCATTATTTTTTATGTGAATTCTTTTTAAGTTTTTATTTATTTCTCTTCTACCAATAGTGGGTGATTTATTATTTTCGACCAAAGATTATTAAAATAGAGAGTAGAAATGAGTCCATGATGGCCTCCTACAGCTACACCACCAGTAATTGATGTTCACTGAAAGCCGGTGATTATTGCGCTGAGAGGCACTCTACAGCTCAGTATGGGAGAGATCTTGTAACGTTACGTAACGCTATGTAACATTATGTAACGTTATTTTTATTAATAACAAATAATTTTTTTAATTATAGGCCAAAATAAATGTCGGCGAGAAAAACCACCTAATATGGGAAGATGTTGTAATATTCATACCTAACAAAACAATAAAAAAGAAAAAATTTAATTATCCATAAAAAAAATGTGGATCAGGAAAAAAAACACAATATGGGGGAGATGTTGTAATGTTCCTACGTAACAAAATTATAAAAAATAAATAATTGAATTATCCACAAAAAAATGTTGGCCTTGCACATGGTTTTAAAACCATGTGCATGGTTTTAAAACTATATGCACATGGTTTTAAAACAATGTGCACATGGTTTTAAAACCATGTGCAAGGCCTTCTAAAAAACCCATGGTTTTATTGTACATGGTTTAGGAGGGCCTTCAAGATGGTTTTAAAACCATGTGCAAGTCCTCCTAAACAAGCCATGGTTTTATTGTACATGGTTTAGGAGGGCCTTGCAAATGGTTTTAAGACCATGTGCAAGGCCTTGGATATGGTTTTAAAACCATATATGGGGAAATCTTGTAATGTTCATTCCTAACAAAATAAAAAATAATAATAAATACTATATGTTGGCCATAAATAATATTAAATATTAATAATAATAATAATATATGTGGAACTTAACTAAAAAGATGTGTCTTTTGATTTGAATCAAATCAATGGATACCTAAGAAGAGATTTGATCCCTCTCGGCGCTTGATAGAGCCTAGGATTTGGATCTACGCTAGTTTATTTTCTTCCACCAAAAATTACTGAAATAGAAATACCTCATATGGGTCATTTATAGTGTAAATGTATGTGCATGTGGAGGTCACTAAAATAGAAAGAATACCTTATGTGGATCATTTAGGGTGTAAATGCATGTGCATGTGGAAATGACAGGTAGAAAAGGGAATGTTTCACCCAAAGGTGTGGATGGAGCATTTGAAAGGTAAAGAAAAGGGAATTCAATTAAAAACGACAAAGCTACCAGGATACTAGATTGGTTGTTTACTCATCAACCCCAATAATGATAATCACGATCTTATAAATACAAGTTATCACATTTAATGCCTTATTTAACCAACTACCAAACTTTTCCTCTTGTAAAGGCTCCTTTTGTATATTTTCCTTTCCTTTTGCTCATTTGTAGTTTAGGCTCATGTTTACGTTGCCTTTTGAGAAATGAGTTCATTATGCAAACAATCTATATAAAACAAGATTATAATTTGACACGTAAACTGGAAGGAATGAGTACTATTATGTAAAAAGGCATTAGATTGTCAATAAATCACTACTTCTATCTGTTCCTGGACTTAGTGTAAGAAATATTGCATCAAACTCATGGCTTATGAAATTTTACAAACGTAAGTAACTAACACCTATGTCCCTTCCAGGGAATAGTGAGGGAGATTTACATAGAATACTGGAGTACTGTAATATTATGCGATCTGGAGTTGCTGATTCAATCTTCTAGTCTTCAAGAATGTCTTTTAATGACGGCCTCCATGAATGCCAATTATTATTATAATTACCTTCACCCTGCTCAAACAATATAATACAGAAGAGCACATGTTGATTGTTAAATATTGATCAGGTTTCATGGGATTACAGGTGATACCTGTCAATATTCGCTAAAGAAATGGAAAATTTGCCATTGACAGGTTGTACATTAATCTTTAAGCAGAAAAGTGCCCCTACCCAGATTCTATTGATCCCTAAATGGATGCAGAGATAATGTGATACTCATGTCAAACATGGGACCCAAAAGGAGGATGATATGGAAATAGTGTTGGAAGCTAGTGGTTGTTTAACTTGTTTGTACACTTCTTGAAATAATTAAATGTTTTCTTATTAGAAATACATATTTTTGAGAGTAATCGAGTACCAAGTTCAAACTCACCTAGCTATCATGGGCTATATCCCATGGAGCCAATCATTCCCACGAAAAACCATTGGATGAGCAAAATTTGAAGTTGTCCTTTTATTGCAATTTTATAAAGTAGTGGTTAGTTTAATTATTGATGGGCATGCCAACAAATTAATTCTTAGTAGTGATATTCTATAACATTTAAAATGGCCTCTAAAGGGCCTTAAAGGCTTCAAATTTGAAGCATGCTGACCACCCACTACCCCACCTATAAGAAGAACCTAATTAAATATACAATGAAAATTTAAGGCTTCAAATTTGAAGCATGCTGACCACCCACTACCCCACCTACAAGAAGAACCTAATTAAATATACAATTAGAATTTACGTATTATGAAAAGATATATTCTAAAACAACCATACCATTCAAAATAGAAGTTAATTAATTAATTCAATATTTTATAACTTTTCTTTTTACTTTAATACTATTACACACTAACATCCATACCCAAGACCTTCATAAACCTTATAAAACAATACATTAAACAAAATAATCATGTTATTAACTACAACAAATCCTTTGCCAATGAGTATCCACCTAAAGAAGTTTTTCTATGATTCCATAATAATTATGTCTTAATTTTTTTTTAATTTTATTACTTTTACATACTAGCTTCCATTACTAAGAACTTCATTGACATTTAAATAAAACATCACATTAAACAAAATGATTTTGTTACTAAAGAAATTTTGTTCTCCGACTTCCTCACGTATTTAAACATTGTCACCATCCAATGTCCCAATTAAGACAACTCATGGAAAATTTCATGTTGATGGTTCCACTGGCCTCCATTCCAGAAGTCCCACAGAAAGTTCTGAAGGAAATATCATCAAATTTATTGACTATAGAAAAGGTTTTCATCAAAACGAGAGAACATATGAGTTTTCTCTAGAATCAAATACCTAATATGTTGAGAAAGTTCACTCGCTGGAATGAGAATTTCCACAACACTTACATTATAATCTGGTATAAAAATGACCTGGAATAAGGAAAATGGAGGCAAGAAATTTTTGTAAGCTTAACAAAACCAATAAGATTAAGGAAACATGCCAACTCAAAAGAAAGCATGTGCCAACTCAATGAAAATATATATGAACCAGAAGGATAGAGCCATCATTCCTTCAACATAGGCAGACTACATTTACAGTTATGAGTTTCAACTAGTTAGGGAAAATCACTAAGGCAGGTGTCTACAAGACATCTTAGACCACCATGAGACCTTCTTAGAAGTTTTTTCATAAGGAAATTTCCAAGGAACCTTCTTCCAAAACACTTTCGAATGTGAGGCAATCAAGAGAGATAGGGCATGCATTTTTGCCAAGTGTTACAAATACAAGATCAAAACAAGATAAAAATCACAGCTTGTATATTTTTCAAGCATATTTCTTAACATAATCTGAAAGTGATTGGGTGCAGAAATCAGAATATGCTCCAATATTGATAATACAGATATCCAATACATGATAGCATGATCAGTACATTTCAAAAGGATGTAAGACTTCGGCTAAATGCATGAAAAGCGGCATACAGATTGTTGGAATATACTACTATAATTTATTCTCTTGAAATGTTGGAGGCTGGTAAAAATTGAATTCATCATATGGTCTGAAAGACTCAGATACACGGGTTGAGCTACTAATAAGGTTCACCAAGCTAGATGGTCCTCTTGGTTAGAGAGGAAAACGACAAGCATTATGTGCATCTTTGAAATCATGAAATAAATCATGCAGACATGTCATAAAAACATATAGAAGAGACCGTTAACAAGTCTCCTATTTCTGTGTCATGATTGCTTGTAACTCCAACGTCTGTTATCAGTTTTACTATCCTTGTTGCCAATGCTTTGCCTCCAAATATGCATAGGGAGAAACTTTTCTCTGCTCTCCTCTGCAGTCATTTTGTTCATGCTTCATCTTCTTGTATCGATATATAATTCCCAAAATATTCAAGAGTTGACACTTGTACTCGTGAATACGTTTAAACTGCAAAAAGAATAATATATTTCATGCCAATCAATGTCCCATGATTGTCTCATAACTTCTCTCTGGTACTCTACCATTATCTGTAATTAAATAAAAATATTTGCCTAGATAATCTACCTGTACATCAAATAGGAATGAGAAATATTTGCCTAGATAATCTACCTGTACATCAAATAGGAATGATCACATATCTTGTTTTTTATCTAATATATGAGACAATATTCATTTTGTTGGCTCTTTTTGCTGCCTTCCATTCTTCTTGTAGGTCTACATTATTAGCAAACTGCACAAATTTGAACTGTCACCCTCTAAGCTGAAATCCAAGAGAGATTTTTTATTTGTTCAATCTTAACAACCCAATCTTCTATTCCGCCACTTAGTGCAAAATCGAATCCATCGCCTGGGAGTTACTCCATTGGTCTTATTTTTAAACTTTTCAAGCCACATCTAGTAACAAAACGGTTTCAAAATAAGCTACATATAGCTAAATTTTCTTGTTTATAGCCAAATATTTCTGCTTGTCGAAAAAAGTGACGTCATTAAATTTACTAAAACTCCCTCTGCAACTTAGGACTAATTATATTGCTAAGATATTTTTTAAACTCTGAAGTACTAGATCATCATAAAATCAGTTCTTAGCATCCCTATTGTAAAATGAAAAACACAATTAATTGAGCAATAAGGGAAAGTTATATTACCTCATAAAAATGACTAAAGACCTCTTTCTTCACAATTTCACTACGGAATTCAACAACTCCATTACCGGAATGGCCAGCATAACACATAGGTTAGCCATGCGTACCAATTTAGTTGGTTTAACAATCACATCCATAGATCCCTTTTCATTTTTTGACTTGAGTTGAGCTTTAGGTTCAGGCTCTAATGCTTCAGATTTGTCATTTACAACAGTTTTTGGTATGTTTGGATTCTTTAGCTACTTCTTTAGTAGCTTCTTATCTTTCCACAGGTCAGAAAATACTGGCATGAAAGGATCAGCTTGAATATGTTCAATTACTGAGAGGTTTGACAACTTAGCCACATGCAGTTAAGACAATCATCGTCATGAAATCTGTAATTATGCCCATCATGATATATTACAAATTAAATAAATGAACATAGTACACTAATTGCAGAAGAGTTTGTGGGCATATGTTTGAGTTTCCCAAGATCACAACAGGTGCCAAGCATTGCTGAAGACGATGATTGTTAAGAAGATTTGTTATGACATATGGATATCATGTAATTTAGTTGGTTTTATTAAGTTGACCATGTTCTGCATTATTTCTTTTGTGATGTACATTTCAATATATTAAATATTTATATAATATTCCTCGGTTACATTAGTTTTTCTATTTTTAAGAATTAATTGATTAAGTGTTTTATAGTGCTCTTGTTTACGAGGAGTATTATAGCATTGCCGATATCAGGGATGCCTCCGGGTCCTAGGGACCAGGAACCTAAGGCAACGTCATCTCCACCATACCAATAACAACCTAAAATATAGACATTTAAGAAATTAAAAAAATAAAAAAGAAATAATATAACACACAACCTTAGTCTAACTTCCATATTTCTGTTAAAATTGCTACAAATTAGTTCAAATAATCACCCTGACTAATTCATATATAGCCCCTGTCGGGGACATAAAAAATGTTGCACATTCAAATTCCTATCACCCTAGTACTAGACCCAACAACAATTGTAGATTGGCCTAGTATACCGTTCTTTTAAAGAATTGTTCTCTATAATATTTAAAAGGATTTTCCACATTAAATGACACCATGAATAGTAATGTTAATCTTTTAAGGTGGAAAAAAACTTGTTTATTTTTAAAAAAAATTAAATGAACTTGAAGCACATCCCATGACTAACCAAGTCTCACTACTAAGGTGCTCTTATTTGCATTTCCAAGAAAAGATTAAAAGAGTTGGTTTTGACATTTTAATATACATACATATATTAAAATTATAAACCAAGAAAACTATAAGTACTAATTAGTTTTAAATTTAAATTTGTAGTCCTCTAAAAAAATATTAAAAAAATATTTGATATATCTAAAATGTTAAATAAAAATATTTAAAATATGTAAATTATTATTTAAAAAAAAATATTATTTCCATATAATATATGTACCACACCTAGAACTGAAAAATAAATTTTATTTATTTATTTAAGAAAACATTATTTTAAATTTATTGTAAATTTTTTATGACCAAGTGGGTCAAAGATGAATGTAATTGAAGAATTACTTATTTTAATAAATTAAATAGAAGAGACACCTGCCTAAATGAGGTTGTTGAATGAGTGTTCAATGACCCACTAGGAGGAATGAGCAACTGTAGAAGGTTGGTTGACAGTTGGCAGCACTAGCATTTCACTTTCTAGCTGTTGCAGGAAGCATAATATCTAAAATTGTGGTCATGTTCCCTGAGAGGGGGAACTAAGTAGGTGGCTCATTTAATTCCAATACTAACCCAAAGACCCAGGAAATCTTATAAATACCATCAAATTGAGAAGAAGGCTCACTACATTCTATTTCCAAGTGAATGAACCTTGTGACTGATGCAAACTAAAAATTCAGTCACACAAAGAATTTGATGATGGCATAACTAAAGTGGAATTGCTGAGTTAAGTCTGCTACTGAGTGCTAAGTTACAGGAAGTTGACGTGTGGGCTGTTATGTAGTGATATTCGTCCTAGTGGCTCAGGGAATAAGCTCGCGGTTCCTAAGGAAGTGATTTTGGATGCTTCAGGAGACGGTTGGGTTGAATAGTCTCTGGGTGTTTGTCCCCCTTCTGCAAATTATCTAGGTTATAAATGTTTATATTTATCTATGTTTTAATTATACATTTGTATCTTTGTTTGTTGAAATATGCTCATTATCTACAAAAGTTTAAAAGACAATTGTTTGTATTACAACGGAAATGAAGTTGTAATGTTATACTCAGTTTTGATGTTCATTATTCTAGGTTTATAGGTCAAACATGTCTTCTCTATTGTGGTTTACTAGTTATATTAATATTATTAAGCAATGTTAGTTGCTGATGTTATATCCAATACCAATACTGGGGTTTAAAGGAAATTTAGTTTTAAACCTCCTACGGAACTTCTTCCAAAACCTNTTTCATTCTTCGGTTGAGCTCTGGCCTCACAATATAAACTATAGGTTGCAGTCAGGGTAAATAAGTTTCAAAGTTAAATAGTAGTTAAACTAGGTTTAAAGATCAAATAGAGTTAAGTGTTTATTTTCACAGAGTTTCAGTATAAGGGATTTATAGCCAATATTTTACCAACTATTATTAAAAATACCAAATTGAATTATCGATAGGCCAAATCCCGGGTTACAGGCTGAATGTCATTTGGTATTATCACCTGCTCTTAAAAACACACAAAATAAAAATGCAACAACTTTTGGGCTTAATTTAATTACTCTAAATATCAGTATTATCCATTTTAGAAAACTTGAATCTTCTTGACAGTGCCCTCACGGCCGAGACTATTCTCATAGTAACATAATAGTGATCTCATGGCCTAAAATATTTAAACATTTCCTTTATAAAGATTATCTACGGCTTTACAACCTACTAGCTAACTCATTAAAGAAAAATAACACTGGAAAATAAAGAAAATATTCAGGGAAACAACAACAAATGCCTCACGTGCGACTTCTTCTTACAAAAACTTTTTTATGAATTAGTAACAGTAGTATCATTTTTTCCCTACGAACCTTTCTCAAAAAACATTTGTGACAATATAAATTCCTCATGACCACATTTTAGTTTTATAAAAGCAACCAAAAAACTGTAAAATCAGACATGACCGAGTTATATACTTAACCAATAATCAAAATAGAGTATTATTTCTACATTACCCATCTACTGCAAAAATGTATAGAATGCCCATGGTGATAATGCTATGTATAATGAAAAGAAGCTACAGTACTGCTAAACCAAACGCGAGTGGTGTTATATAAACTTCAATCCCACATGGGTTTCTTGCAAGATAAACAAACTCTTACATTGTTGAAAACGACGGTAGTAGAAACTATACAAAATACACCGTAAAAAAAATAGTAAACCTTGTCACTAAACAGATGTGGCATAGTCACTACGAATCCATAGATGAAGCATTATCCCATGCATTATCAAGTTTAAATGCCTAATGGATTTACCAAAGAGAGTTATCACTTTCACACAGAAAGAACAAGTGCGGAGATGAAGTCCCAAAACTATGCCATGGGGTCAGTGCAAGAAGATGAGGGACGTTTAAGATGCAATCCTAGTTTTCAAAAACAACATCATGTTACCAAAAAATACAATAACCCAAGCCTGACATGTCATGGAACATGTAGGATAGGAAGACAAATCACGTACGCTTATATAACTACAAAACACGCTCGCGATATGTAGTTATAAAACGCGTACGCGATTTGTAGATCATAAATAAATAAATAAATACACAGTACCGAACTCGCGACCCATTTTCACAATCAAGAACGCGAATTCGACAGGCCATTGGAGCGTTTGGAGCGAGACCACTGCTTGGGACTGTTGCAAGAGCTGATTCAGGTTGAGGGGAGGAGATTTCACTCGTGCATTGTCATCCAACAAGGTAATTCAATCACCCAATGCATTCTTTTTTGTCAATTTTTACCCTATAATTGTGTGACTTTAGATGTGTGATATTCAAATGCACTTCCCTCCTATCTTTTTTAATTCTCAAGAGCATTACCTTATACACCTAGTAGAAGAGATTGAAGAATGTGGTTCTATCCATATCCATACAATGTTGCTTGTGGAGAGATATATGAAGTTTCTAAAACATTTTGTGAGACAAAGAGTTCATCTAGAAGGATCTATGGCGGAGGGGTACATGGTCTTTTAGATAATGGTTCATTTGAGTGAGTACTTACCTCAATTGCATTTTGAAGATCCATGATTATGGGGCAATAACCAAGATCAATTTTTTTAAAGAGAAAGATTAGAGGGTGGAGGGTCTTCAAAGAGGATAAGAGGTATACTCAAATTTTTTGTAACAATTGTTCTAATCCTAAATATTGTAAAATTGGATTTAAATAATGATTACTTGTACATGTAGATGGTAAGGAGTGGGAGTCATTACATTTGTATGGTGCATACAATTCTTAATTTATGTTAGAGTGGACTGAGGAGTATAATCAACAAAAGAAAGTAGAGGTTGAATATCACTTTAAAACGGTTTTTAGAACATACTAGAATGTAATTCAATCTTTAGAGAATTATAATTGTGTATGTTTTTTTTATGCATCAAACATAATGGAAATTAGGTTTTTAACAATTTTTGAGGTGGTCATGTTTTAGTGGATTTATGATGTCAAGGTAAATACATTCCATAACTTCTCAACTGAATAAGTTTTCTTGTTTCATATTATTTTGTGCTTCTCTAACAATTTTCTCAAAGACATTTGATTTGGTGGGGCTAAGGAATCCACCACACGCCAATGATTTAATTGATATGTTGAATATATTTTCCCAGTAACACCTAGTATGTAAGAAAATATCAATACCATAAAGATACAAAATAAAAGTAAAAGTGTTAAACTTTAATTATTGTTTATAGTTTTTTTATGTTTGAAAAATTAGTCAAACTTAAGTTTGTGTATGTTTTCCTTAATTTACATTTTCAATTTTGAAGAGATGTCATTATATACCATGTATACGTTTCTAATTATTTTCTTATTGATTTTTTTATTGCAGTTGCGGCTATGGATCCCAATGCAGAAATATTGATTGAGCTTGCCCAGTTGAGAGGTTCGAGTATTGCTTTTAGTGGTGGTGATAGAATTTGACGTTCACTTGCATCCACTTTGGATGCAATTGTTGAGACCATCACATTGTCAAACAACATACTATATGATATTACATCATATAGAGAAAGAAAAATACGTGAGTACGCTGATGGGCTTAGCTACAATGCAATAAAAAAGTTGAAAATCACCAAGGAGCATATATTTTCATTGTTTAGGGACCCTCGCACGGGGGAAATCCCAAATGAAAATAGACCACATATATCTTTCAAGTGGTGCACATATCAACCATTTGTTGATAACTGGATGGACAGATGGTATATGGTTTTTGATATGCCACCACACAACAATAGGGAAATCATGTTGTACTTCCTTCGGAAGATGTATGCAGAGTTCGTGTTGGGAAAACATGTAAACTATTTTGATATGTTGTAGTTTTAGGGGATCGATGGGGGGATGCCCCAAAACCGACCCAATGCCAGGCTTCGAGATGTTGATCGCCCTATCCCTGCACCTCGCAGACAGTTTCCTGGGCTAGATGTCCCACCTGTACATCATGTTATTCCACAGACACGTGAGGCATTTTTGAGTTTGGCACAAGCCGTTGTTCGCCATAGCACTATGGTTCAGCGTGTGGGTGAGGAAGGGACATCTGTCCCTAGTGTGGTACATACACTAGGTCCTCATGGTGTAGGACCATCTTCTAGTGTAGTACCACCCACTGGTGCAGGACCATCTACTGTAGGACCATCTACTAGTGCAGTACCATCAGCACATTCCCAGCCTACTTTTGAGCCTCACGAGTGCACATTGTGTGGTCGTCCATGCTATGGTCTTTCGTCAGATGTTGTCTTCAGTGGGTTTTTGAGTGATGTATGTATATGGTTAATTGTAATAAATTCTTCATTTATTTTCCTCTTTGTACACATATGTATAGTTTGAGATAATATATTAATTTTGTGAACTTTCAGCTGATGCTTTATGCTGGAAGCGATGCCCCAGAGTATCATGTCCCACACTCTACACAGGGGCAGGACATTCCATCCACTGATCCTGTATCTCACACCGAGGTAAACATTTTAAAATTTTAGTTTTTTAATACTTGTTAAATTGTTAATTTCCACATACTGTACATGTTAGTTCACTAATGTTATCTACAATCTAATATTTACAATTATTAAACTTGCAGATGCCGGATACTTCACGGGGGAAAGTAGTGATGGAGGTAGGATCCATATCTGGGAAGATGCCAGATCCTACACGAGGGGAGGCAGTGATGGAGGTAAACATTTTAAACATTTAAAAAATGTCATTTTTTAAATACATGTATGTTCGTTGAATCATCCATGTCTAGCTACATGAACTCTTGTTGACTATAGGCTGATACCGAAACACCTGGACCACTTTCTGTAGTTGTATCTCCTTATAGGCCATATGTGAACAAGGGTCAAGTGTCTATGAGACGGCCTACTCCTAGAAAGAGTGAAGTTGTCCGCGACCATGGAGATACTGATACCATGGTAATTTGTATATACTTCGATAATATTTCTTGGTTAACTTGAAATCCAGTGCATAAAATATTTTGTTAATGTTTGATTTGCATGTTTATTGCATCAGGAGCCAGAGTTCACTGTTGAAAACCTTGCAGGGATGGTTGATGCAGCAGTCAGTGCTGCATCTACAATGGCAACAAGTCACACAGAGGTACAACTATTTGAACATGATATAGACATAGTGTGTTATTGTTGTCTATTGTTTATTCATGCACATTTCTAACTATTTCAAGATTTGGTGATTGTAGCCACCACCACCACCAGGTCCTACCCCCTCTGGTTCGACCATGGATGCGACCATCATTCATGTTCAACCAACAGCTCCATCTGCTACACAAGAAACCCAATCCCCTTTGTCACAGTATCTCACTGAGGTGAGATGTCCATTAATGAACAATTGTTTCATGCAATGTCCATTAACATTTTCATAATTTTTGAGTTAATTTAGATATGGTATTTAATTGAGCTAATGTATTAGTACATAGTTAATTGAATTTAACAATTGATATTTAATTTGCAGGATCCAAAGATGCACACTGATCCTATAGTTGTGCCTACAGGATCACCCTCAAGAAAGAACAAGAGGAAGCTTGAGTTTTGATGTGTCTTATGGGATATGTACATATCGATACATGTGTACACGTGGCTTGGATAGTTTTGGATACATGTACTTTTGGAGACATGTACATTGACATTTCACTTACATGTACATGTGGTTTGTATAATTTTGGATACATGTACATGTGGCTTGGATAGTCTTGGATAGTTGTGGAGAGACATGTATTTCTGGTTACTTTTGGATATATATGTACTTTTCGATACTTTTGGATATACATGTACTTTTGGAGACATGTACTTTTTGATGAACCGTTGTATCCTCTATAATTGGATTTGGATTAGTTTCCAAAGAAAGCCTCCGATTCATCATGTCTATTCTTTTCTTTTCTTTCTCTTCTTCAATGACTTCTTGAGATCTCTTCTTCCTTGCTGATTTTCTTCCTCGGTTACGTACATTCCCCATCAACATAATGATCTGTGTCAATATACTTTGTTTTTGTTTCTCCTCAATTACAAGCTTCCAAACATTTAACTTGCTTTAATATAACGATTAATCCTTCAAGGTGCTTCAATCTTCCTTCTCAATTGTTCATATTTCCCATCAAAACAACAATGAATGGGAAAATTTACCTTTGGTTCTCTTGAATAATAAGGAAATGAAAGTTATATCCACCATCACCATGAAATGACATTGAAGCTTGATATCTTATCTTGTGTGCTCCTCAACCATGGAAGATGTCCTCAATGTTGCCCCTGCATAACAAAAAGAATGATGGAGATGGTGTAGATTGTGAGTATTTTCAAAAAAAGGCTCGTGCTCTTGAAAGATATTGTGCGATAATTGAAATTCTTAGAAAACATGCAGTGAAGTTGCTCTCGGACAATGACAATTCACTGTTTTAACAGTCCAAAAATGTGCATGCGATTTGACCACTAAAAACCCGTATGCGATTTGTATAACCAAAACGCATACGCGATATCTTCAACCACAATTAATGGGGTGGGTGCACGGCTAAACGTAATCAACTTGTATAGTCTAATCATGGTATCTTAGATACCGAAAGGAAAACAAATAATTAGTATTGGTCTCTATTTAACCAATAAAGTATAAGTGCACTATTATTCCTTAAGTATTGCTTGACAAGAAATTACCCACTTAAGGAAATGATTGAGTATTTTTTTAAGAAAAAATGTAATACTTAATTGAAAATTCCTTACAGGGAAGGCATAGAAAATTTAACTAAATTACATATTTATTCTTCTAGGATTTCCATAGAGTTTTAGGGAAAAGATAGAATATTTATCTAAATTGAAATTAACACTTATATTATGAATTGGATCATTCCAATATGTAAATATTATATAGGTTAGAAAAATAAATAAAAAAGGAATACATATTAATGGAAAAGGGTAAAAGAACAAGATGATAAAAGGGAGCGGATAAGGTTAGAGCCCTTAGTTGTTCTAGTTTATTTACATTGTATCTTTCCTTGATGGGGAAGTATTCAGTTGAAAATAGATAGAAGGGTTTAATCAGAACATAAAATCTCAAACCATGCCATGTAAATTTATTATTTTGTTTACTAAATATTTTTTTATATTCCATAAAAATTTAAACTTAAATCTCAATTTATGATGATGTTCATGATGCTGATGATGAGGATGATGATGATGATGTTCAAGAAATTGATGGTGCGGATGATGATGAGGAGGAGGAGGAGGCTGATGATGATGGTGATGATGATGGTGATGTTGATGGTGATGATGATGAGGATGATGATGATGATGTTCATGATGTTGATGTTGATGATGAGGAGGATGATGATGATGATGATGTTCATGATGTTGATGGTGATGATGATGATGTTCACAATGTTGATGGTGATGATGATGATCATGTTGATGATGATGATGATGATGTTCAAGGTGATGATGATGATGAGGATGAGGATGACGATGAGGAAGGTGATGATGATGTTCATGATGTTGATGGTGATGATGATGAGGATGACGATGATGATGAAGGTGATGATGATGATGATGTTCATGACGTTGATGGTGATGAGGATGATGATGATGTTCATGATGTTCATGATGAGGATGATGATGATGATGATGTTGATGGTGATGATGATGAGGATGATGATGATGATGTTCACGTTGTTGATGGTGATGATGAATGATGATGAATGATGATGATGATGATGACGATGATGAAGGTGATGAGGATGATGATGATGATGATGATGATGATGAGGATGATGTTGATGGTGATGAGGATGTTCATGATGTTCATGATGAGGATGATGATGATGATGTTGATGGTGATGATGATGAGGATGATGATGATGATGTTCATGATGTTGATGGTGATGATGATGAGGATGATGATGATGATGTTCACGATGTTGATGGGCATGATGACTGATGATGAGGATGATGATGATGATGAGGATGATGTTGATGGTGATGAGGATGATGAGGATGTTCATGATTGTCATGATGTTGATGATGAGGATGATGATGATGATGTTGACGGTGATGATGATGAGCATGATGATGATGATGTTCACGATGTTGATGGTGATGATGAATGATGATGAATGATGATGATGATGATGAAGGTGATGATGACGATGAGGATGATGATGATGATGTTCATGATGTTGATGGTGATGAGGATGATGATGATGATGTTGATGGTGATGGTGATGAGGATGATGATGATGATGTTCACGATGTTTGATGGGCATGATGACTGATGATGATGAGGATGATGATGATGATGAGGATGATGTTTATGGTGATGAGGATGATGAGGATGTTCATGATGTTCATGATGTTGATGATGAGGATGATAATGATGATGCTGACGGTGATGATGATGAGGATGATGATGATGATGTTCACGATGTTGATGGTGATGATGAATGATGATGAATGACGATGATGAGGATGATGATGATGATGATGATGATGATGTTCATGATGTTGTTGGTGATGATGATGATGAGGATGATGATGATGTTCATGATGTTGATGATGAGGATGATGATGATGTTCATGATGTTGATGATGAGGATGATGATAATGATGTTGATGATGTTGATGGTGATGATGATGAGGATGATGATGATGATGTTCACGATGTTGATGGTGATGATGAATGTTGCTGCTGCTGATGATGATGATGATGATGATGATGATGATGATGTTCATGATGAGGATGATGATGATGATGATGATGTTGATGGTGATGATGATGAGGATGATGATGATGATGCTCACGATGTTGATGGTGATGATGAATGATGATGAATGATGATGATGATGATGACTATGATGAAGGTGATGATGATGATGAGGATGAGGATGAGGATGAGGATGATGATGATGATGTTCATGATGTTGACGGTGATGATGATGATGATGATGACGGCGATGATGAAGGTGATGATGATGATGAGGATGATGATTATGATGTTCATGATGATGATCGTGATGATGATGATGAGGATGATGAGGATGATGATGATGTTCATGATGTTCATGATGAGGATGATGATGATGATCATGATGTTGATGGTGATGATGATGAGGATGATGATGATGATGATGTTCACGATGTTGATGGTGATGATGAATGATGATGAATGATGATGATGATGATGACGATGATGAAGGTGATGATGATGATGATGATGATGAATGATGATGATGATGAGGATGAGGATGAGGATGAGGATGAGGATGATGATGTTCATGATGCTAACGATGATGATGATGATGATGATGATGATGAAGGTGATGATGATGATGAGGATGATGATGATGATGTTCATGATGATGATGGTAATGATGATGATGAGGATGTTCACGATGATGAAGGTGATGATGATGATGTTCATGAAATTGATGGTGCGGATGATGATGATGATGAGGATGATGATGATGATGATGTTCACGATGTTGATGGTGATGATGAATGATGATGAATGATGATGATGTTCATGATGTTGATAGTGAGGATGATGATGATGATGTTCATGATGTTGATGGTGATGAATGATGATGATGATGGTGATGAGGAGGATGATGATGAAGGTGATGTTCATGGTGAGGATGATGATGATGTTCATGATGTTGATGGTGATGATGATGATGATGATGTTCATGATGTTGATGGTGATGATGATGATGATGATGTTCATGATGTTGATGGTGATGATGATGATGATGTTCATGATGTTGATGTTGATGGTGATGATGAGGAGGATGATGATGATGATGTTCATGATGTTGATGGTGATGGCGATGATGATGATCATGTTGATGATGATGATGATGATGTTCAAGGTGATGATGATGACGAGGATGACGATGACGATGAGGAAGGTGATGATGATGTTCGTGATGTTGATGGTGATGATGATGATGATGAGGATGATGATGATGATGAAGGTGATGATGATGATGAGGATGGCGATGATGATGTTCATGATGTTGATGGTGATGAGGATGAGGATGATGCTGATGATGTTGATGATGTTGATGATGAGGATGATGATGATGATGTTGATGGTGATGATGATGAGGATGATGATGATGATGTTCACGATGCTGATGGTGATGATGAATGATGGTGAATGATGATGATGATAATGACGATAATGAAGGTGATGATGATGATGAGGATGAGGATGAGGATGTTCATAATGTTGATGGTGATGAGTATGATGATGATGTTCATGATGTTCATGATGTTGATGATGAGGATGATGATGATGATGTTGATGGCGATGATGATGAGGATGGTGATGATGATGTTCACGATGTTGATGGGCATGATGACTGATGATGATGAGGATGGTGATGATGATGTTCACGATGTTGATGGGCATGATGAATGATGATGATGAGGATGATGAGTATGATGATGATGATGAGGATGATGTTGATGGTGATGAGGATGATGAGGATGTTCATGATGTTCATGATGTTCATGGTGAGGATGATGACGGTGATGATGATGTTGACGGTGATGATGATGAGGATGATGATGATGATGTTCATGATGTTGATGG
Source organism: Pseudotsuga menziesii (assembly GCA_001517045.1). Classification (NCBI taxonomy): domain Eukaryota; kingdom Viridiplantae; phylum Streptophyta; class Pinopsida; order Pinales; family Pinaceae; genus Pseudotsuga; species Pseudotsuga menziesii. The sequence continues at coordinate 66,496 of LPNX010620021.1, read as the reverse complement.
TGATGATGAATGATGATGAATGATGATGATGAGGATGATGATGAGGATGATGATGACGATGTTCATGATGTTGATGGTGATGATGATGATGAGGATGATGATGATGTTCATGATGTTGATGATGAGAATGATGATGTTGATGTTGATGATGTTGATGGTGATGATGTTGAGGATGATGATGATGATGTTCATGATGTTGATGGTGATGATGAATGATGATGATGATGATGATGATGATGATGATGTTTATGAGGATGATGATGAGGATGAGCATAATGATGATGATGTTCGTGATGTTGATGGTGATGATGATGATGAGGATGATCATGATGTTCATGATGTTCATGATGTTGATGATGAGGATGATGATGAGGATGACGATGACGATGTTCACGATGTTGATGGTGATGATGAATGATGATGAATGATGATGATGATGATGATGATGATGAATGTGATGATGATGATGATGATGATGATGATGATGATGATGATGAAGGTGATGATGACGATGAGGATGAGGATGGGACTGAGGATGATGATGATGATGTTCATGATGTTGACGGTGATGATGATGATGATGACGATGACGATGATGAAGGTGATGATGATGATGAGGATGATGATGACGATGTTCATGATGATGATGGTGATGATGATGATGAGGATGATGATGATGTTCACGATGTTCATGATGAGGATGATGATGATGATGATGTTGTTGATGATGATTAGGATGATGATGATGATGTTCACGATGTTGATGGTGATGATGAATGATGATGAATGATGATGATGATGATGACGATGATGAAGGTGATGATGATGATGATGATGAATGATGATGATGATGATGAGGATGAGGATGAGGATGAGGATGATGATGATGATGTTCATGATGTTGACAGTGATGATGATGATGATGATGATGATGATGAAGGTGATGACGATGATGAGGATGATGATGCTGATGATGAGGATGTTCACGATGATGAAGGTGATGATGATGATGTTCATGAAATTTATGGTGTGGATGATCATGATGATGAATGATGATTATGTTCATGATGTTGATAGTGAGGATGATGATGATGATGTTCATGATGTTGATGGTGATGAATGATGATGATGATGGTGATGAGGATGATGATGATGAAGGTGATGTTCATGGTGAGGATGATGATGATGTTCATGATGTTGATGGTGATGATGATGATGATGATGTTCATGATGTTGATGGTGATGATGATGAGGAGGATGTTCATGATGATGTTCATGATGTTGATGTTGATGGTGATGGTGAGGATGATGATTATGATGTTCATGATGTTGATGGTGATGATGATGATCTTCACGATGTTGATGGTGATGATGATGATCATGTTGATGATGACGATGATGATGGTGAAGGTGATGATGATGATGAGGATGAGGATGATCATGAGGAAGGTGATGATGATGTTCATGATGTTGATGGTGATGATGATGATGATGAGAATGACGATGATGATGAAGGTGATGATGATGATGAGGATGATGATGATGATGTTCATGATGTTGATGGTGATGAGGATGATGATGATGTTCATGATGTTCATGATGAGGATGATGTTGATGGTGATGATGATGAGGTTGATGATGATGATGAAGATGACGATGATGATGTTCACGATGTTGATGGTGATGATGAATGATGATGATGATGATGACGATGATGAAGGTGATGATGATGATGATGATGAGTGATGATGGTGATGAGGATGAGGATGAGGATGAGGATGAGGATGAGGATGAGGATGAGGATGATGATGTTCATGATGTTGATGGTGATGATGATGATGACGACGATGATGATGATGAAGGTGATGATGATGATGAGGATGAGGATGATGATGTTCATGATGATGATGGTGACGATGATGATGAGGATGATGATGATGTTCATGATGTTCATGATGTTGATGATGAGGATGATGATGATGATGATGATGATGATGATGATGATGATGTTGATGTTGATGGTGATGATCATGAGGATGATGATGATGATGTTCACGATTTTCATGGTGATGATGAATGATGATGAATGATGATGATGATGATGAAGGTGATGATGATGATGATGATGATGAATGATGATGATGTTCATGATGTTGATGGTGGTGATGACGAAGATGATGGTGATGATGATGATGATGATGATGTTGATAGTGATGATTATGATAAGGATGATGATGATGGTGATGATTATGATAAGGATGAAGATGATGATGATGTTCATGATGTTGATGATGATGATCGATGATCAATGATCATGGTGATGATGGTGATGATGATGATGAAGATGAATATGAAGATAATGATGATTATGATCATGTTGATGATGATGATGATGATGATGATGATGACAATGGTGATGATGATGAATATGATGAGGAAGGTGATGATGATGATGATGTTGATGACGACGATGGTGATGATGATGTTCATGATGTTGATGGTGATGATGATGATCATGTTGATGATGATGATGATAATGATGATGATGAAGGTGATGATGATGATGAGGATGACGATGATGATGTTCATGATGTTGACGGTGATGATGATGATGAGGATGAGGATGAGGATGAGGATGAGGATGTTCGATGTGTTGTTGGAGATGATGATGATGAGGATGATGATGATGATGATGATGAAGGTGATGATGATGATGAGGATGAGGATGAGGATGAGGATGAGGATGTTCATGATGTTGTTGGAGATGATGATGATGAGGATGATGATGATGATGATGATGAAGGTGATGATGATGAGGATGATAATGATGATGTTCATTATGTTGATGGTGATGATTATTATGAGGATGATGATGATGAATGATGATGATGTTGATGATGATGATGATGATGATGGAAATGATGTTGATGGTGATGATGATGAGGATGATGATGATGATGTTCATGATGTTGATGGTGATGATGATGATGATGATGATGATGGCAATGATGGCGATGGTGATGATGATGATGATGATGATGATGGCAATGATGGCAATGGTGATGATGATGATGATGATGATGGTGATGATGATGGTGATGATGATGATGATGATCAAGATGATGGTGATGATGATGAGGAGGAGGAGGATGATGATGATGATGATGATGATGATGTTCATGATGTTGATGGTGATGATTATGATAAGGATGATGAAGATGATGATGATGGCGATGATGATGACAATGACAATGATGGTGATAATGTTGTTGTTGATGGTGATGATGATGATGGCAATGATGGCAATGGTTATGATGATGATGATGACGATGGTGATGATGAAGGTGATGATGGTGAAGATGATGATGATGAAGATGGATATGATGAAGATGATAATGATGATCATGGCGATGTTGATGATGATAATGATGGTGATGGTGATGTTGATGATGAGGAAGGTGATGATGATGACGAGGATGATGATGATGATGATGATGACAACGATGGTGATGACGACGATGTTCATGATGATGATGACGATGATGGTGATGATGATGTTCATGATGTTGATGGTGATGATGATGATCATGTTGATGATGATGATGATGCTGATGCTGATGATGAAGATGATGATGACGCTGAGGATGAGGATGATGATAATGATGATGAGGATAATGATGATGGCAATGGTGATGATGATGATGATGATGAGGAAGGTGATGATGATGATGATGATGATGAAGATGAATATGAAGGTAATGAATATGATGATCATGTTGATGATGATGATGAAGATGATGAGGAAGGTGATGATGATGATGATGTTGATGCCGACGATGGTGATGATCATGTTCATGATGTTGATGGTGATGATGATGTTCATGATGTTGATGATCATAAAGTTGAAGATTATGATCATGTTAATGATGATGATGATGATGAAGTTGAAGATGATGAAGAAGATGAAAATGATGATGAACACTATTTTTGGTTTTACATAATGCACACGCTATTTGTATGCACATAATGCGCTTGCGTTTTGTTTCTATATAACGCGCACACATTTTATTTAGTTAAATCAAGCTCGTGTATTGTTTAAATTCAAAAATTTATTCCCTCCAAATGATAAGGCCGAGCCTCCACCCATGCTTTCATGGAATTCCTATGCCTATGTGTCGGCTTTGTACTTTGCTTCGGATTCAACATGCATGTGCCTTGGAGTATGATAAACCATGGAAAATTCAACATTATATCCATATTTTCAATATGCTTGTGTTTAGCGGTTCATCTGATTATGCTGCACACCTCCATTTTTTATGAGATTTTAGAAACAGATATGGTTTTTTTTGCAGATTCTAAAAATGTAAATTTTAACAAGAATACATATTTTTTTCTACTTTTTTCTTATTTATCTTCTGTCATCACTCCTCAACTCAAAAAACACACTGGTAGTGTTTTGTCCATATCTCTTTCATTTCTCAACCATTTAAAAAAAATTGTACGGTGCACTAAAGAACGCCAACCTCTACATGCTATAAAAAACCCTTTTCCAAATAATTGCATTAAGACATTCAAATGTTGCACCCACAATTGACGTACCGTTTTCGAGGTTTGATCTCTTAGATAATTAAAAAAAAAAATTAAAAAATTATTTTTATTATTGGAAAAATAGTTTTGCACTAGTCCTATATGTTCTCTATACGTATACCATTTTTCATAAGTTTATTCCATCATTTAGACACTCAGATGCTACACCCACAAAAACATATACCTTATAATTTGTCCAAAAAATAAAAAGTGCCCGTTGCAATTTATCTAACTTTAGATAGTTAACAGAATTTTCAATAGAAAAAAATATATATATTTGGAAAGGTCATTCAATTTCCTACATTTCTTGTTTTTTACTGATCGCAAGATTCATTGTGTAAGTGTCTCAAAATATCCATGCAAGTTGATGGATGCCTGTTTTTTCAATTTTGTATTGCATCTAACGTGCCAAAAGAGACCCTCAACTTCTTGCACACACCCCATGGGGAAAACACAGAACAAGCCATTGTGATATAAGCTATAGAGCCACGAAGTGTAAGGTAATAGATCTTACCCAGACTGTAAAACCCTTTCAACACAACATCCAACCAAAAACACGGGTTGCAAAGAGTAGTTTTGGAAACTTCCTGCACATACAAAACATGAAGGTCAAACACTGGTTATAAATTGTTTTATAACAAAATAAAAAACAATAATACAAGTGTAGAGGAAAAGCTTACCTTGTCTCTACGTTTAGAACCATGATGGAAGCAATAGAGGCTTCACTGTTTTGAGGAGATAGAACCTCACCAACAAGTTGTTCTCTCTTGGACAGGGTTAAAAGGCATTGAGGCTTGAGAACCTCGGCTCCTCCACTTTTTTTTTTGAACAAAAAAGATAACTAGTCGAGCATCTAGATACTGGATGTGTCAAATGGAGAACATGAAAACCAATACAAACTTCATTGAGAAGACAAGCACTTACATTGAGGCGCCGTAAACCCCTAGGGTTTTTCTTTATGTCATTTATCCGCCAACAGGTGCAATTAAGGCCTCCACATGGGTGGCATGTGAAACCATTAAATTCATGACCTTCGCAAATATTTTCAGCCTTGATTTGTTTTCGAATAGTCAACCTTCGTTGCAGTTAAGAGTTTATGCACTTTTGCATGGTTCCACATGATTGCAAGTTGATAAGGTTTTTTACAAAGTATGGTACATGATATAACATATGATATGGCTTGGTGTAATTGTATAAAATTCAATTCGGGACTTTGAAATTGTATGGGTAGATTACAACGCCTTGGTGTATCCTAGCTTAGGACTTGCCTATTTAGCTAGGAAGTTAAAGCTTGGTCACTTTCACCTTCAAAAGGAAAAAAAGGTTTTTGTGTTAGCCATAGAGGCTAAGTACGACTTGATACCCTCCTCTTCCTAGCTGTTAGGTAGGGTCAAGAACTGAAGAGCAAAAACAGCTTTTACGACAAATTTAACTCACCGAAAATAAAAATAGTTTAGCAACAAATAAGTGGTGACTTTATTACGTTACAACTCATCAAGTATTGTCATAAAAAGGACATGTTGTTAAAGACACTAAACATAGTCTTATGAGTCTTGCAGTCTAACATAAGTCACTTTTGTCACGATGGGTAAAGAACAATATAACATCTCATGGATTTATCTTCCTAGGAAATTAAAGATTTACATATAGTATTTTTTTTTTCGAAATTTAGGGATGTTACAATATAGAATTTGAATTCAAATTTCCTAATTACATTCAAAATTTTGATTAACATTTATGTAAAAACACAAATTAATGCTACATGAAAATAAATTAGTATGAATTAGAATTAATTTGAATATTTCAAACAAAAATATATCATATACATATTAATATTCTAAATATCTAACTTTTGTATATATATATACAAATGAAAAATGTAAATATTTAAATTTAAAAAGCAATTAAAACGAGAGCTCCAAAGTCTTTGTCTTTAACTAAAATTTAAAGAAAATTGAAAGCTCTTATAAATGCATATATTATATTTTGTGAATAATCTTAGATTAGCCACCTTTACATGAAATTTTTTTATCATTATCTTCTAATTTCTAAATAGTTGTTTCAAAAAGTAAGACTAAAAAAACATTTCCAACAATGAAAAATTGTGCACTAGAGTGTTAAAATTAATTAATCCTCCCTTGTCCAATATAGTATTTTTGGTGATTTTTCCTAACTTAGGGAGACATTATTATTGTACTAGAGTGTGAGGGACAAACATAGAGGCTATATTATACTTACTACATGTGCATGCATGAATTTATGTGCCTCTGAGACCAATCCCTACATTATAGGAGCCCACTCGGAGCGCCACTAGAATCCTCCATCAGTTGGTTGTGGTAGGTAAGAATTTATGCTGAGTCAACCTCCAGTTACAATCAGTTAGATCACTTGCATTTTGCATAGAACTAGCTTTGTATTCATGCAGGGATATTGGCACCTTTTTCCCACCTACCTTATTATATAACTAATTGTAGACTAATTTAGATATCTGTAGTTAGACTAGTAAGTTCTAGCAGTGATTTAGACACACTGAGTTAGTTATTCAATCAACTTGAGCTAGTAGATTTGAATCATATCCCCATGATTCGGATTCTATTTATTGTATAATCATTGTAGTATTGATTAATGAATGAATATTAATGTTGTGATTATCTTTGCAATTATTGTCTGATTTATCTGAAATTTGTGGCATGAAATTCCTGTTCGGTATACATTCTCTTTGATTATTACAATACATAATTCCTTTCCTACAACTTTCATATTTTCCTTTAGATAAATGGTTCACAAATTTAACATGGTACCAAGGCCTTGTCCAAGCTAGCATCAAGTCTTTTCCAATCTCCATTGTGCACCGGAAGAAACTAAGTTTCCACATAAATCTTGGAATCATAGCATTTTTCCCTCTGAATTCTATCTAGAGAATTCTATCCAACTGTGACAAACTCTGAGAAAGTGCACATGTCGAGGTGGAAAGGATTGAACCGACATATGATTGTGAATTGGTTTTTTTTGCAGTGATATTTTTCTTGTGCAACTTCAATATGGATTCAATATAATAAGTTCCTCTTGTTACTCCATTCATAATATATTCATAGTGGAAATAGAAGATGATTTCATTTATAAAGAGACAAGGTGTCTATCAGGTATCTATTGGACTTGGTAAATACTCTTATAAATATGAGAATGACTACTTAAATGATGGTGATAGATATTTTGGAAGGATATTTTTGGCCTTTTCTCTAAGCTTGCGCTACCTTATTGATTTTGCTTAATGCCAAAAGGATCTGTGGACTGAATTGGATAGAACCTTTATCAAGCACAATGAGGATCATTCTAGCAATTTGGAGACCCTACCTAGCACCACAATATTGATTTCTCCAAAATTATCAGCCTCTATTATCTCTGATGAAGTTGCTCAAGATGAAGAAGAAGCAGATTCTTCAATACAATCAATTCGAATTGAAGAAAGTCTCTTTCGATTGACTGCTTCTCCTGTTTCTCCAGAAGTTTATAAGATCTATGATATATCATCTTCTCATATAGTTGATCTAGAAGAATCCATTTGAATCCCTATTATTGAAGAATAATTCTCCTTCCATTCTACTCGGGAATTCTCTGGTGATTCTTCTATTTTAAATTCTATGCAAAGTTTTCAAGTGATTGCTTCAAAAAATGAAGAGGAATTCATTCTCTCTCTCTCTCTCTCTCTCTCTCTCTAATGTTGTTGTTGGTGTGAAATAAAATAATACTTTGGATGTTTTCGGAGAAACATCAGATTTTACGAGTGATCCATTCACTCTCATTGATCTAGATCTTCTAGAAAATTCTTACATGATTTCTTGCACCAATCACCAATACTCAAAGTTTTGTTGAAGGAGAAAATTATGCATCTACCATCTTAGTGGAGCACTTGGAACCTTCGTTCCACGCTTTTAGATTTGATATGACCTTATTTGTATTTGATATGACCTTATTTGGTTTGAATTTTAAGTTTTAATAACCTCCAGTCATGCTTGTATCTATTCTCATCAGTTTTGGTATGAAAAATCAAGTACCTCAAGTCTCTTTCAAAATTGTTGCTTGGGATTCGATCTTGGTTTTCTCTCATAAGTTTGTTGATATTATATTTTGTGAATCATTGGATATTTTATAATTATAATGGATTATGGAGCTCAAGTACTCTCTCTCCATGGTCCCATGACTTCTCTACCTTCTACTTGATCACATGCTCATCTCCTCACAATACTAGTAAATATGGAGACATCTTGCATTCACCTAGACGCTTGCTTCTATCAGTCATAGTTGATTTTACCTCATATGATTCGATGTTGAAGGGTAAAACATATAATTTTCTTGGGTTTACATCACATGTTTGAAATTTTGAATCACTTCTTCTCTCTCATAAGTTGATCTCAGTTGCTCTACATGGGTCTATTTTTCATCTTGCATATGTCTACTATCCTGCTTCAGTTGAGCATATTACTATTCTTCCAAAGAGGAAAATTCCTCCATACATAATCATTTAGTTTGGAGAGGTGCACATGCATAGTCCTAGGATGTTCATGCATAGAAGAACCAAGATTCTACATTATTGCTCCATAGAGTGTCAGATTGCAACAATATTTCCTTATTCCTGTTTATTTCGAGGAGGGGGGGAGGGGAGGATGTTCCCATGAGGTTTTCTCCATTTTCATTATTTTATTAAGAAGTATTTTATTTAATTTAGATTGTATGGGTGAATTTTTTCCTAGTTGTCAAGGCCCAGGTTGTCCAAAGCTAGGATTAAGGGGGCATGTTAGGATTAATTAATCCTTCCTTCTCCAATATCGTCTATTTGGTCATTTTTCCTAACTTAGGGAGACATTATCACTGTACTAGAGTGTGGGGGAAACACATAGAGGTTATATGCCACTTACTACATGTGCATGCATGAGTTTAAGTTCCTTTGAGACCAATCCCTACATTATAGGAGCCCACTCTGAGTGCCACTGGAAGCCTCCATTAGTTGCTTGTGATAGGTAAGAAGTTATGCTGAGTCAACCTCCAGTTACAATCACTTAGATAACTTTTAGTTATCCTAGAGCTAGTTTTTCATGCATGGAGGAAGAGTGGTGCATTTTTCCCATCTACTCATTAGCTAACTGATTGTAGATTGATTTATACATCCAAAGTTAGACTAGTGAGCTCCAATACTGATTTGGACACACTAAGTTATATATTCATCCAGCTTGAGCAGGTAGATTCGAATCCTATCCCGACGATTTGAATTATATTTATTGTATAATCATTGTATTATTGATTAATGAATGAAGATTAATATTTTGATTATTTGAGGAATTCTTTTCTAATCCACCTGAAATGTGTGGCATAAATTTCTTATTCAATGTACATTCTCTTTGATTATTCCACTGCAGAATTCCTTTCCTACAGCTTTCATATTTTCATGTAGATCAATGGTTCAAAAATTTAACACCGAGACCAGGAGATAAAAAAAATTATAACCCTCTAACCCCATTTCATGCATGTCAAATCCTCATAAGTGTATGTGGCTGGAAAGGGTGTCTAAGGCATACAACACACAGATAGAACCTAGCCAAAGACTTCTAGCAATCCCACACAAGTATTGGTATATCCTTGAGTTGTTTAAAGTAGTGATCTCCCACGGATATTATAGTAGCCTCCGATGGCCTTCAAGGGTTTGATCCATAGAGGATCTATTTCCAAAATTGGAAAATAATATAAGTGGAAAAAAGAAAAGAAAAAATCAAATCTAATTAAGAGAATTATCCTGATCTAAACCTAAGCTACCTAAATAAGATTTTGGGTTGATTTGCAGGTGAACCAGAGGTGTAAGCAGACAAGTACTTTTCATCCAATCAACAAAAATGTAAATCATATTAGAAACGCATAGCTTAATTCACAGCTAATTAATGAAAATCAATTAGTTAGTGAATTAAGATTCTATCATTCTGAATTAATCTCCATACCACATATAAGTTGAAAAACAAACATATTATGCTGCTAAATATTACTGTTCAATTATTCACAGAAATAGATAAAGACATTTCATAAAATAAATTTCATAAAACTTTATCAATGCATTAATAAATAACAGAGATAAATCTGAGTTAAATAAACACATTTAATAATTGTAAATAAATAATAGCATTATCTGTCCATTTGAAACAAAGAAGACCGAGATCTGTTTGAAGAAATTCATTCAGACAAAGACAAAGACAAGAGATAAAAAATAACAATACTGTATTGATTTGAAGTTCGGTTAAAAATTGCATAAACCTTATGAACAACCAAAGGTGTTTTTTCAGTCTCTCCTGTCACAATCATCCCTTCTCTCAAAATTTAAGAGTCCTGGTAGCATCGTTTCTATTCTGAAAGAGAAATCTCTCAGTTGAGCGACCACCTCCCCCCCCCCACTACCTCTGTGTGATGGTCGACCTCTGCTTAAATAAGCATAAAAATGAACTTAAGATGTCGACCTCTGTCCTCTAATTTCTATTTATAGAATCCGTGATCTTCATCTATCCAGTATCTCCCACTCTCTGTGGTTTCACCAAAATCTAAGGACTTCATTTTAGCTATTCAATATTGGAAACAGATTTCTGCTATGTTCGTTGTGCAGTCCATCCCCTGCTTTTGGTTCAGATCAAGAGCTTTATTGCCTAGCTGGTGAGAAGTTTACAGGATATTCTGCGAGCCCTTACTCTAGTTTAACCACCTTTCTTTATGTTTCATAAGTCATCATGCTGCCTCCTTAGAAAACCTGTGTCAATATGACATCAAACATTAGTAAAAATAATGCAATCATATCGAGAGACATGTATATGCACATAGAAGAAATCAGAGCATGAGAAATTTAATAAAAGACAAAACCATCTCCCTATTACTCCCCAGATTAATATAAAATGGATGAACTTATAAAAATGTGCAGGTAAAAATAAGCCAAGGCGTCTTATTTTGGTGCCATGTAGCAATTCACACCAGAATTAAACCATTTTCTTTCTTCTGAGCTGACAGCATAATAGATCTATTTATGCATCTAATGGCTAGTTGAGAAAAGAGGGAGTCTAAGTGGCATAACCTTAACATTCCACCTATTTCTTCCTTTGCACAACGCTTTCCTGCTCTCATAACTGTATTTAGTTTGAAACAATGTAGCATCCAACGATCAGTTGACAAGATAGTAGTAATGTTTTTACGCTCCCAACAAATTCTTCTATTTGAGGTAAGGCAACGCCGCAGCAATATGAATTCCAGATCTTTAATATCTTTAACATATACTAACACATATTCCTCTAATTGCAGAAAGTTATAGGGCATCTTCAATGGTAAATGCGTTGAGGAGTTCTTGTGATACTCGTCCTTTATTTTTCATCTTATCAATCAGTGTACATTACTGTTCTAAAACAAACTCATAAAGTGGCACCTTGGAATAAATGTAAAGCTAGAAAATTGTGAAACTAATCTCTTTTGGTGAATGGACATGTAAACGTCTTAATGAATTTGATGTCGTGGAAACTCTTAAGCGTGACCTTGCTGGCTTTGACAGCTAGGCGAGATAATGCAGTGATCTTTAGCTTAATCATGATTTTAGGTGTGATTTCGTACAACATGGTGATATTTTAAAGCCAATGCGATCCCTTATCATTCTTCATGGAGCTACCTGCATAAAATGTCATGAGTCTTTATAATATTAACTCCGTCCCTCAAATAATACTTCTACTAACATACTACTAATATACATCATCTTCATATGATTTGATCACTTATTAAAAATTTGACTCTTATTCAAGAAAATTTTTGAGTAATGTGATCCCATGCTCTTTCTAGAGTGTCGTGAAATTCAGAAGTTTTATTAGATCCAGTTATAGATCACGTTTGACATGTATCTTTTGTTTACATAATTTTCTATCCAAATTTGCATTACGTTGACATCAATACTCTACATGTGATGTCGTGGAAACCATAAAAATACATGTTTCAGCCATTATATCAATATGCCATTTCATCTTTTAAAACTAGCAGCATAAAAATGATTATAAAACCAACGTTATTTTGACTATATAAAAAGAATAAAAATATTGTTAAATAACAATATTACTTTAATGATGGAAAGATCTTATGATAATCACTTTATCAATTAATCATCTAAATGATTATAATTTCAAAATTCTAATTTCTCTTTTATATCATAGAGTTTTGGCTCATATTCACATTGATAAAGTTATGAATTGAAATATAGATTAGAATAGTGAGGTCAAAAGATCTATTTAATTTAAAGTATGTTTCACATTCCCAAAATCTTTTAAAAGAGTGAGTAAACCTGATGAATATATAATCAAGATAATATTTTCATCCAATGTAAGAAAGTAAATACTTAAGTTGTTAGTTATTATTATATATCATTAATAATGAAAAAGAAATAGACATTAATGATAAATAATAACAACTTAGACCAAGGATTAATAAAATACTTTCTTCTACAAAATGATATTCCTATGCACTTAAGATATCGAGTCATTCACAATGAGAACCGAGGATAAACAAACATTGTTCAACAACAATAAAACCAAGAGAGTCACACAACAAAGATCAATCAAACCACCAAAAACCAAGCTAAACAGCAAGCAACAAAAAAATCAAGGATCCAAGGGAGATGATTAAACAACTAGGTCAACCCACGAAACAAATTGAAAACTGAATGTTTATTGAAAACGCAAAACAATCCCAACCATCGGGTCAAGAAGTATCCACAACATAGTTTTAAACTCACAAGGTGCATCTTCCGACAATCTGCAATTGTAGGACATGGGATCACAATTCTAGGTTTAAGTTTTATTCACCATCCCACAACTCGTATTCCACAAATTTGGGATGCAGGATTACAAAATATCAAAATTTTATTCAACACTCTCCATAATCCACATCCCGCAAATTGCAGGTTGCGGGTGTCGGAACACGCAACAAAAGTATTAAAATAAATGAATTCCCACACCCCGCATCCTGCAAGTTGAGGAATGACCAAATCACACTCATCAAAACATTTTCGCATCCCTCATTGTGCATTGTGCAGGATGCGAGTTGCAGGATGAAAAACTATGAAAACATTTAAACTTTGAAACCCCACATTCTCAAGATGCGGGATGCAAGATGCGAGTTGCAAAATGAAACAATTTCAAACAAAATAGTCTTCTGCAACTTATCAAAAGCACATAATCCACGCATGAATTTGAGAAATTCAACTAAGTTAGAGAACAAAGAAACCACAATAAACGTGATAGGGGCCTCAAAATGATTCAAGGAATTCAAACTATTACCTTTGTATGTGTAATTGGGTCTGCCGTGTTTTTAAATAACATGGGATCTATTGTGTCTACAGCAAATGGTGACATACCGGGATGAAGCGGTTATCTCTTAATTGGAAAGATAGTATTTGTATGTGTATAAAGGTGTGAAAGATGTCTCTTTTACCAATAAGAGATATTTCCTTAAGATATGTGTACCACATTAACAAGTCAACCTTTTAAAGATTTACCCATCCACAATTGATTTTTAATGATACCCTTCTAACTATCAATTGGAATGCAAAGAAAAATACTAATTGATTAGATTTCCAAGAAAATATGTTCTTCATCAAAACATTCTCTAAATGAACAAGTTGTGATGACAAGAATAGGTTGTATTAATGTTTTACCTCTAATACCATAGGTATGGGCCTGCTACCGGCAGGCTTCTGTAGCTTCGACAGGGTTACCTTTTAACCCAATAATTATCTTTTATCCCATCGATTAGTTAAATATCCGAAGATTGTCAACCCTTGTTAAAGATTTTCATTCTTATAAAGAAGCAAGAAACCACTATCCCGACTCAGTGACAATGTCATTCACACCAACTTACAGATAATGAGCGGGCTGGCCCATGATGAGACCCCCCGTCTTGCAACCGTTTTTGCGGCTACAAGCTAGTATCCTGGCCTGAAGACCAGATATCGATAAAGTCATTCCAAAAGAAGGTATGATCATGAACATGTCGGCTTGTAATAAGGCCTCCTGTTTCCCATCTTACTCCTATGGATGTTAAAGAAAAGGATTGGGCTACGTTCAATGTTAATCTCATAGGATATTTCTTAATGGATGGGGAAGCCACTATACTCCTTAAGAGAGTGGGATGGCATTAAAAGGTTTCAGATGATAACAATGCAAGCCCCACTCATTTTCTCATAAAAAAGTATCCAAGTAGAACATAACTGCATAATCTAATTTAAAAGAATAGCTTTGCGTATTGATTTATGATAATAAAAAGGAGAGAGATAATCAAAGCAGTTATGTTTATATATGAAGGCAAGACTTGGGAAGTGTTCCACCATGGATAAAGGGATAGCCTCTTCTTTTAAAATCAACTTAAAAATATCTCTTCACATACAAGACTTCAAAAGATATAGGCTTGGAATGACTTACTCGCCCCATAGTATCATTAACTTAAATATCAACAATCCCCTATCAAACTTCAAGCAAGCTAAAAAAACAAATCATAGAAAACTTGAAAAACCAATAAATCTAAAATAGATTTATGCAAATGTAAAGATGAAAACTTAGCCTAAACAAATTAACATCTTACATGGAGAAAAATGAAATAGCTATATCATAAATGAAATGGAAAGAGAGAATTAGTTTCTACTAGATTAAAAATATGTCTCTTTTTTTTTTAAAGATTTCCGACATAAAAATTTGTTAAAAATAAGCAAGATGTTTAAAAAGTTAGGCCTTCTTATTGAGAAGCTTGAAAGAAAACAAACAAAAAATAAACAAATTTGAACTAAGTCTTAATTACATATGTAGTTACAACTCAAAAGATTTTGGTATTGATGTGCAACAGCATTCTTCTTTTCATAAAATTTCTTGCTTATGATCATAAGAATGTATAAACCATTTTCCTAATTAAGTCTAAAGAGTAAAGGATAAATGACTTAACAAGAAATTTTTAAATAATTATAATTATAAGCAACAGAGTAAAAGGTAAATAAAACATCCTTTATTGCATCGATAAGTGTCACCTTGTGAAATTGGCATCATCTTCATAACTACATTTATTCACAAGCAAAAACAAGTAATGAAATTAATTTATATATATACAAATTTCTAATCTACTTTAATAATACAAACTCCAAGTAACATGAAACTTCCAATGAAGCCACTCAAATAACTCCAATCATACAAAACCAAGCAAAAATTCAATTAGTAAAATAAAATGAAGTTTTTCAAAATAATAGATAAACAAGTCGTACTTACTTTCTTTATGAGCTACATTTGACAACAAAGTAAGCATAACCTTACCGTTCTCTGGAAACCTTGTAAGGAAAGGCCTCTCGATCCAATCTATAATCCTACCATAATATGCAGATGAGGGAGATGTCCGATGAAAGTTTTCTGCAAAAATATTTTCAAAATAATCTTCAAGTTCAATTTCAAGAGCATTTTCTATATTATGATAAATAATCCGATCAATTGGATAGGGGTTAAATTGTTCATAATCATCATCTTGAGATAAAATAATGGAATTAAATAATGTACATGAGAAATAATCAATTGTTGTAAGATGCACATTATTAGTATTATGATGACAATCAGTAACATTACTTATTTCATAATGATTACCGATCTCAAGTAAATGATCATGATTAGAACAAGATTGTTGACTTAAAGAATCATGAGATACTTCCTCAAATATGCTATTGTTGGGTTTAGGGCAGACCCGGGTTCTATGCTTTTATCTTCGCACCAACAAAAGACCCACAATGTTGGCCCTTTTAGCAACAACCTGTGAACAGGTTGCAGTCTCACCCAAAACAGCTATGGGGTGCCGCAGAATCAGGTTTCTGCAAGTAGAAGAGGGATATTAATATACCTTTAGCCTTAACAACAAATATCTGTACAAAATAGAGCTTAGGAATTCACTTAATTAGCTTCACATTTTGGATAAGAACGTTCCTTGCTTAACCCTTAAATGGGAATTACAACGAAGTTAATATTTAACAGTTATCTTATATTAGCATTAACCTACTTATCAAAAGCATAAAAACATAACAGCACAAAACAACAGAACCACTACAACACAAGATATACGTGGTTCACCCCCAGTGTAGAGGCTACGTCCACAAAACTGTGTTTATATTCAACTCTTTACAAAAACCACAGTCTTGATCTACGCACGCAGCTGTAGATATTCTCAATCTCCCAAAAGCTGCGCACTTAGCTACAGATCTGTGCACTCAGCTGCAGAACCTTTCTTACAAAACCCTCTGCGCACATAGCTGTAGAGGTCATCCACGCACACAGCTGGGACTTAACCTTCTTACAAAAACCCTCTGCGCACACAGCTGTAGAGGTCATCCATGCACACAGCTGAGACTTAACCTTAAACCCTTAAGAATAGCTCTTAGCTTCACATCACATTAGGATCATAAGATAATCGTCAAAGGCCTAACCTCACTCTTTTACATAAGTTCCTATTTATACAAGTGCACTATTACAAAACCATGGACTTAAACCATGAGCACCCAAAGACCATAACCGTGGGTTTAAACCATGGATAATTTACAAAAAGAGGGGATTCGACCCATCCCCGACACCCCTAAGACTATTTTGCATTGTAACTCCGCTTACAAGATTCCACAAAACCCACGAAGTTACCAAAACTTAGGACCTCGAAGGTCGGAGCCCCAACAGGCCCCTAAGACTCACTAATGGCCCGTGCCGGGGACTCTACTGCTTTTTCGGAGGGGGAATCTTGTTGGTGAAAACTGCTTGTCGAGGCTGTGCATCCTATCTTCGGCTGCTTGCTCCTTCTGCACTATCTCCTTGTGCACTCTGTCGAGTTATGTATCCGTCTGCATCTTTGTAAGCATCATCTTTAATCCTCCTGCCATATTTTGCCCTTATATGCCTATCATCATTGTCATTCCTGCTGCTACTTCTACCATTGCCATGGATTGCTCTATCCTTCATCCTTAGCAGAATTCCTATGTTCCCTATGACCATCTCTTATTCTGCTAATTTCCTTCTCAAATGGTATCTGAATCTTCATATGTTGACATTGCAAAGATTGCATAGTGCATCCAAATATCCACTGAGTATGTCATAGCTTGGACTACTCATTCATACACCTTGACAATCTTTTCAGCACTTCCTGAACGTGCTTCATGACCTGCATACTTCTTCCAGTATCCATAACATGAAGTCCATGCATTAAAATCTGCCGAGTTTGCCCTAACTATGCTCCATAGTCTTTCTTCTTCAGTGGATATCTTTCAGCATCATCTTTCTCTTTGTTTTTCTTAGAGCGGACTTCTTCCTTAAACTTCTTCCTGGTTGATCATGTCTGCATTGGTTGATTCGGCACTAGGGAGTCTCTTCGCGGGGTGCAGATGCAGGTGGATTGCCCATAAGGCTCTGCAGACCCCTTTGTCTGAGTTCCCTCAACAATTCTTGGACTTCGCGATCAACTGACATGGACTCAACTCAACAAACTGTGGAATGTGAAATGCACAGAGCTGGGTGTCTTCTTAAAGAATCCTGCAAACAAATCTGCCATAATTGTGCATCATATATACCAAATCTGATCGAATGGTGGTAGATCTTGTCCACACGCCGCTAGATTTCCCAAAATCTCATCATTACGGGCAATTAATATAGTGAACATGCCGGCGTCACCAAATGTAATTTTCCCCAATGGTCACATTTTAAGCTGCAACACACTTTTCCTCTTCGGCACAACCACTAACTTCATTTGTGCCACAATAAGGACCTTCGACACAATATTTGACCTTCGACCCATCTTGGCACAAGCTCCAACAGAACTTTGACCTTCGAACTTCGACAGCTTGATTATAGTCTAGTACCCAATTTCAACTGTTCTTGATACTTAGACTCTCCTTCCTGCTGTTACTTTTGATTAGGAGGTCCAGGTTTGTCCCTGTACTTCTTTAATCTACTTCCATTCACCATCAAAGGTAAAATTTCTCCATTCAATTTAGCTAACTGGACTGCACCACCATCGGTAACTTCTTGAACTATGTATGGTCCTTTCTAATGGGTCTTGAACTTACCTGGGAACTTCATGAATTTACTGTCATACAAGAGCACAAGATCACCAATATGGAATTGCTTCTTCTTAATGTGCCTATCATGCCATGCTTTTTCTCTATATTTTTGCACTTGCTACTCACGGGGGCTTCACTTGTTGACCAATATCCTATCACGTTAGTTCATATTGTGGGTTTTAAAATTATTAAAAATTGAACCAATATATTGCAGGTATTGGGGGGATAAGGGGTTTAAGGTGGGGATGGGTAAGGTGGTATATAAGGATTGAGGTATAAAAATGGGTCGGGAGGAAGTTTTAAGTATTGGGACGGGGTTTCAACAAAAAGAGTTTGGGTCAATATCTCTATAAATTAAGGGTATTCTTTAATATCCCGCGATCACACGTGCTATGTGAGATGTTCACTAAGTGAAGTCCCCGTGTTGCTACTAGAAACCTGCAATGAATCTGTCTTCTTCTAGTTCTAGTATCTTTGCCATCCTTTCTTTCAACATAGTTGGGTCATCCATCTCTTTGAAGGAAGATATTCTGAGGCTAGGAATAATGTATTCCATGGGAATAACTACTTCTTGTCCATAGACCAGCCTAAAAGGTGTACGGCTTGTCAACTTCTTGCAAGTGGTTCTATAAGTCCATAATACTACTGGAATTCTAAGATCCCAATAATTTTTGTTAACATTGCAAACCTTCGTCAGAGCGTGCTCAAGAATCTTATTAAAGGCTTCGACAGTTCCATTTGCTTGAGGATAGTAGCCAGTACTCTTCTGATGATATACTTGAAATTCTTCGGTCAATGCTTCAATAGTCTTATTTATGAAATGTGATCCTTGATCACTCATAAGAATTCTAGGACACCCAAATCTTGACAAGATATTATCGAGGATGAACTTCACAGCTGTAGAAGCATTACAGTTCTTGACTGGTTGAGCTTCGGCACACCGAGTAAGGTAATCAGTTGCTGTAATAATGTATCTTGCTCCAGATTTCTTTGTAGGGGGATTGATTGGTCCAACAAAATCAATAGCCCATTTGTCAAATGTTTGTAGAATTACCTGTGGAACCAGAGGCATCTCATCCCTCCGGGATGGTTTTCCTATCCTCTGACAGATATCGCAGTTGTGGCAATAATCTCTTGCATCCTTATGAATTGTGGGCCATCACAATCCAGCTATCAGAAACTTCTACGCTATGGCTTTTCCTGCATAATGACCTCCTGCTGCTCCAGAATGTGCCTCAGCCAAAATCAATGGCTTTTCATGTTGCAGGACACATCTGCGCAGTATTTCATCTGGTCTCATCTTATATAGTTATCCTGCTATCAAGGTAAAGTCAGCTGCTCTAACCACCAGCTGCTTCTTCTGCTGTGTTTTCATCTCAGCGGGTGCAAAACCTGTAGACAAGTACTGAACAATATCCTGAAAATAGTCATCAACCATCTGGATGGCAAACAACTAGGCATCCGAAAGACCTTCGTCCAAACTAGTGGGTTCTTCTCCTGACTCGAGCCTCGACAAGTGGTCAGGCCCTAGGTTAAGTCTTCCAGGCTTAACTATGATCTCAAAGTCATATTCCTAAAATAGAATCAACCATCTACAGATCCGTCCACCTAACACAAGCTTGTTAACCAAATATTTCAAAGCAAAATGGTCAGTGAACATCTTAAAATGAGATCCTAACAGATAATGTCGAAACTTCTGCAAGGCATAAACCATAGCTAGACCTTCTCATTCTGTCGTAGTATAATTCTTTTCTGCTGTGTACAATTTTCTACTTGCAAAAGCAATAGGGTGATCAATATTACCTTCACCTGACTGAGCCGGCACTACACCCAAAGCAATGCAGGATGCATCGACATGCACATGAAACTCCTTATCCTAGTCAGGGAATATTAAAATAGGGGCAGTTACCATCTTTTCTTTCAAAATATCCAAGATTTCCTAACACTTAGGTGTCCATTCAAACTTAATATCTTTCTTCAATTTCTTTTCCATAGGGACTATAATTTGAGCATATCCTTTAATCAATTTCTTGTAATATCCAGTATGACCAAGCGTAGTGCGAAGTTGCTTAACAAACTTCGGAGTTGGCAAGTTCACAATAATGGCTATCTTCACATGATCCATCATTAATCCTTTCTTACATACAATGTGACCTAGCAGAATTCCAAAAGGTGCACAAAAGATACACTTCTTCAGGTTCAATGAAATCTGATGTTGTCTACACTTGTCCAGCATAAGTCTTAAACTGGCTATATGATCTTTCAATAAACCAAAGATAGTCCAATCATCAAAGTAAACTTCCAAGAATTTATGTATAAATTCCTTAAATGCAAGTATGATTACTCTGGAAAACATAGCAGGTGCATGCTTCAATCCAAAGGGCATAACTGTATACTGAAAAGATCCCATTTTTGTAGCGAAGGTTGTTTTATGTCGATCCTCTGGAGCAATTCTGATCTGATGGTAGCCTAAAAATCCATCAGTAAAAGAGTACACTTCTTGACCTCCGACATTGTCTAAAACTTCATCTGTAAAGGGAGTAGGGAAAGGCTCATGTAAACATGCATCATTCAGCTTCTGTAGATCAATGCAGATTCTGATTTCTCCCTTGGTCTTCTTTTCTTGTACCACCATAGGGCTGACCCATTCGGACTCTTCAACAGGCTCAATGATTCCTGCAGCGAGCATCTTATCTAGCTCCATCCTGACTTTTTCTTTATACTTAGGGTTCAGCCTATAAGGGCACTGCTCCACAGACTTCGCATCAGGTTTCAAAGGGATTTTTATCACTCCTATATCACCAAGGATACCTTTCATTTCTGAGAACTTCATCGAAAACATGTCCTGATACTCACGGAGAAGTTCAGTCACTTTGCTTACCATTTCTTCGTCCCAATAATCTCCAATAGTAGCATACATAGGCATTTCTTCTGACCCAATGTTTACTTGCCTTGTCTTCAAGGGCTGAGTCACTTTTGGTACTTCGACTGCTAGTCCATGTACTTTGCAGTGTCCTTCTAACTCAGGAATGTTTATCTTGCGCGGGTTATCATCCTCGTCAATTATGAGGTTATGACATTCTACTACATTAGCTTCTTGTTCCTTCCAATCAGGTTGGTACTTAGCTATCTCTTTATCATCAAACACGTTAGTATGGATCAACCTAATAGCTATGTCCAAAGTAGGGAAAACCTCATTAATGGAAAATGTGAGCACAAAACTATCAACAAGACTATCCCAACTTACAGTACCATGGCGAAGATCGACCTCTACATACCACTTCTTTGCTATAGGTTCCATAGTGTGGACAAACTTATGTACCCATTCTTCACGAGGTACATGCTTCCATGCTTCATAACACTGCTCCAAATGTTCCTGAGGGCTAGTCTGACCATTAAACCTGCTTCGCACCTCCTGAGGTTAATCTCAGGCGAAGAAACTTCTGACAAGATTCCCAACTGTGAATATACTTTTTATGGCCATTCCACCATCTGGCTACTGTGGCTCTGAATGCTGAATCTAGAGTCTTCATTTTTGTGAATCTGGTACTTGCTCTGAGAATTGTACAATAAATTCTCCTGGGTTTGTCAAGACATCAAAGGTATGCAAGACTCTTGTCTGTGTGCTAAGCCATTTGAGAGACTTGGTAATTCTAGCACATTGATGTCCATGTAGCTCATAGAGTCAATTCTGCCAATTCTCTAGGCCTTCGTCTGAATCAGTCATGTAGGAGCTGTCACACTGCCAATCCATTATACCTTCAGTAGTGGGGTTAACATAGTCTTATTCTTTAGCTGTGATGTTGTAGATATGATTCAAAACATCCTGATCTTCATCTTTGACTGGGTCTGTATACCTTTCTCCTTGAGAAGGGTCCAATGGTACTATGACTCTCAAACCTTTCCCTTCAAAATTCATCTGTCTCTTCTTAAGGTTGATTACTACATCATTGTTTATTTCCCACTCAATTTCTAGCAAGTTTGGATAGGGGTTGCTATCATCAATTATCTCAATGACTTTGAAATCTGCTAAAGTACTAACTCCATCTATATCCAATGGTACACTAGGGAGTCTTCCTAGAGGCACAATCTTCTGTTGATTGGATAATATCAACTGTATAGGGGACCATTCAAGGGTAGGTTTTCTCATTTGTTCCCATGTCTGCTTAGTTAATACATTTACTTCTGATCCCAGGTCTAAAATGATATCATTCATGTCATAATCTCCTACCTGAGCATGCAATCTCATTTCTCTTCCAATTCTTCTAACTATACGAATAGTTTTTTCCTTACCAGAGCTTCGCTGAGGTTCACAAGATTGAATAACTTTCTGTAATTCATTCAAAGCATTTTTATTTCTTAATAAGTTGATACAACTCTATAGAAATGATGACAGTGTACTTACTTGATCCGGCAAAGGTTCTTGGAGTTGTGACTACTGTCAATGCTGCTGCGTGGTTGCTACTGATGTTCCCGTATTAGCAAAGTCTTTTCTAGCTTCTAGAAAGGTTTCTTTTTCTCTTCCAAAATCAAAGGCTGGAACTTTCTCTGGGGCCTTGCAGACCCAAGCTTCGTCAGGCTGTTTCTCCTTATTCTACACTTGTGTCGTAGCTCCACTCCTTGTAACAACATTAATGGCTGGGACAGGTCTTTTCTCTACAGCAATCATCTGAACATTCTGACTAGTGGTGCTATTTCTTTCTTGGATCTTGGCTATCAACTATGGGCATTGCTCAATCACATGATCGACTCCTCTGCAATAGCGACATGTTGTAGTTGGGTTCTGACAATCTATAGCTAAATGTCCTGCATGATTACAGTTATAGCAAATGACCTAGCCTTGACCTCCTCCAGACATACCACCATGAACATGACCTCTGAAACTACCTTGTGCATCGGGGTGTACCCTATAAGCATCATAGGTTCACTCTCTCATGAGGTCAAAGCTGGGACATTCATCTTCATTGTGGCCAACTGACTTACAGAACTTGCAGTAGGGATTCTTAGGTACTTGAACATATCTCTGCAACAGATAGAAATCTTCAGGTCGATGTTGGTCAGTCATTCTACAGATCTCACAATACAGAACATTAGGGTTAAGCAGGTTTGGTGCACTAGTATTCTAATAGTTCCTTAGCGCGGGACACTGTTCCTTGTCATGGCCTTCTATCCTACATCATGTACACCACACATCTTCGCGAACAGATTTCCCCTTCTTCATGTCGCGCAGCTCCAAGGCCATTTCTGCCAGCTGCGCTTGTATTTGGGCTATGCCAGAATTTTATCCGACAGGAGCTATTTCAAGCTTCATGGCAATCTCCAAAGCCTCTTGCTGATAAAAAACCTTTTGTTGCATGAGTGGAGTTCTGATATGAGGTAATAATGCTGCAATGAACCATTCCTTATGTTTTTCTTGTCCAATAGTGAAGCGAACTTGATCTAGCAGAACTTTGAACCTCTGATCAAAGTCCCAAACTAATTCACCTCGCCTCTGCTGAATCTCTTTTAGTTCAGTTATACACTGTGACTCTGATTTAGGCTTCTTTAACTCTTTGATCATGGCTGCTTTAATATCAGCCAAGACATGGTTTTGAGTACTGGAGAACTTCATGAACTAGGTCAAAGCCCGGTCTCTGAAATAAGTGACCAGCTGCACTTTTCTTATATCTTGGTCCATGATATTCTTACCAGTCCACACAGCTTCGCATAAGAACCAAAACTGTTCTGGATCCTTTGATCTAGTTCCTTTAAAGACAGGTAGTTTGATGTCATCATTCATATGGGCCATATTCGATCTAGGGGGGAGGGAGGGGGAGGAGGAGGGGAGCTTGCTGAGGTAGACTGACCTGCGATAGGAATCCTCGAGCTAGGGTTACTTTCAGACTGTGACGGGTTCTCGGGGATAACAGATCTGTGCTGCGGGGTTATAGGAGGGTTTCTAACAGAAGGGGTTTCTTCGGACTCAGAGTCTTTTGGACTTAATGGGGTATGCTCAGTACTCTGGCCTAGGGTATAGGATCCAAGATTTCTCTTGTATCTTTTACCACTTCGCAGCAAACCACTTTTCCCATCGAATTCACTTTCACTTCCAAACATAGGTTAGTAACACTATATCTAGCAATTTGATTCTATAAGCAATATGGCTTTTTCAGCCAAGAGCATTTTAATTTTCAAACTAAATGAATTCAAGTACTTACCCCTTGGTCCTTTGAAAAATTTTCGTTCAGCTTCGCTGAAGGAAGTACTTGTGTTGATGGCGAACTCCGTCACAAATGCTTCAAGGGTTCACGCTGTCCAGAAATCAATAGCTCGCGATATCGCATTGTTCACCCTTTTCAATATATTAATTCTTGCTGGGGTCCAGTCAGGAAACTGATTTTCTTGGAAGTTCGTCTTTCTCTCTGTTAACCTGGATAACAACTGGTGCAATTCTATGTGGATACTACCAAAGAAAATTTCATAAACATTAGAAAAAACATACCATTGCAAGAAGTCGACTAAGCTATGATGAGGATCCTTTAGCAAATTTCAAATAGGTCTCTTCAATCCAGTCACCGATTTATTTCACTAAGGGTCTCTAGAACATAGCCCTCTAGGTACAATGTAGATCCCTCTAGAGAAGATACCAAGTTCAACCGGTAATGGAACCAATTTGTTGGGCTTAGGGCAGACCTGGGTTCTATGATTTTATCTCGCACCAACAAAATACCCACAATGTTGGCTCTTTCAGCAACAACCTGTGAACAGGTTGCAGTGTCAACCGAAACAGCTATGGGGTGCTGCAGAATCAGGTTTCTGCAAGCAGAAGAGGGATATTACTGTACCTTTATCCTTAAGAACAAATATGTATACAAAATAGAGCTTAGGCATTCACTTAATTAGATTCGTAGTTTAGATAAGAGCGTTCTTTGCTTAACCCTTAACTAGGAATTATAATGAAGTTAATATTTAACAGTTATCTTATTTTACCATTCACCTACTTATCAAAAGCATAAAAACATAAAGGCACAAAACAACAGAACCAACGCAACACAAGATATATGTGGTTCACCCCCAGTGTAGGGGCTATGTCCACAGAACTGTGTTTATATTCAACTCTTTACAAAAACCACAGTCCTGATCTGTGCACTCAGCTGTAGATCTTCTCAATCTCCCTAAAAGCTGCGCACTTAGCTACAGATCTATGCACTCAACTGCAGAACGTTTCTTACAAAACCCTCTGTGCACACAGCTGCAAAGGTTGTCCACGCACACAGCTAGGACTTAACCTTCTTACAAAAACCCTCTGCGCACATAGCTGCAGAGGTCGTGCACGTACACAGCTAGGACTTAACCTTAAACCCTTAAGAATAGCTCTTAGCTTTGCATCACATTAGCATCATAAGATAATCGTCAAAGGCCTAACCTCAATCCTTTACATAAGTGCCTATTTATATAAGTGCACTATTACAAAACCATGGACTTAAACCATGGGCACCCAAAAACCATAACCCTAGGTTTAAACCATGGGTCATTTACAAAAAGAGGGGCTTCGACTCATCCCCGACACCCCTAAGACTATTTTGCGTTGCAACTCCGCTTACAAGCTTCCATAAAAACCGTGGAGTTACCAAAACTTAGGACCTCGAAAGTTGGAGCCCCAACAACTATTTTGAATTTTTCTTAATTCCCATAGAGATAATTGATAAAAAATTTCATGGGAAGAAAGATTTTTTCCTTCATCTTCCAAATGAAAATCCTCATAAGATTGTAGGAATGTAGAATTTAATTCATCAGAATATGAACTATGCATTGCATCTTGGCTAGATATATTGGTGTAAAAAGAAAAATAAGTGCAAGCATTAAGAAAATGAAATTCCTTTTGTAAAAAACAAATATTGTCACAAGCAGATTCTTCACAAGATGGTTCTTCTCTAAAAAATAAATCAGTGGGTGGTTTTGCAATCTCAACATAAAAATCAAAATGTAAACTATGACTTTGCTGAATTGGATTTGCAAATGATAAGTGTATCGTATGAGGATTCATTTGAAATGTTAGATGATTGATCTAAGGCTTCCTAATGAAATTAATTGGTTTGAAAGATGCAGTAGAATCATAAAAATATAATCTATCTTCTGAACATGATAAATTGTATTGATGTGGATCAATATTTTTTTTTTTCAAATTGAGGATTAATATCTCTAATATCCTCTATCAAAATATCAGAGCAAATTCAATCATTAGCAGTATTAATGTGTTCTTAAAAAGTTGAATTCAAGAACAGAATAAAGGAAAGATTAGAAGAAGATACAAATATATTTTGATCTACGATCAAGGTTTCCTCCCGTATATCTAAAATAGAAGAAGATTAAAAATCTGATTGCTCAGAAGAATGACTAGTTTTCTCATCAATATTAATGGATTCATCTTCAATTTTTCCTTCCTCTCCTACTTGTTTGATGGAAACTTTGCAATCTGAAATTTATAAAACAGAAGCATCCACCCTACTTTGTGCACAAAAATCATTAGGCAGATTAATACCTTGATACGTTTCTAAATTATCATCGGCAATTAGATTATGTTGATCAAGAGGGAAACAAGAATTTGAGGTAAGATCAGTTACAAGAGGTAAATCATCAAGACAAAATTTACAAAGAATGTGACTGATCTTTATTGAACATTGTTCTGAAGATAAATCTTTATCAGTGAATGAAACTCTAATTATTCACATAATTTGTCGAAATTGTAAATTTCAAAATCAGCTAAAAATTTATTGACAAATTCAAACCAAGAATAAATTGAATAAGGTGGAAGATTCTCAAGCCAGTATTGAATCTGTCCTCTAAAAGTGGAGGAAAACAAT
This sequence comes from Pseudotsuga menziesii, assembly GCA_001517045.1. Classification (NCBI taxonomy): domain Eukaryota; kingdom Viridiplantae; phylum Streptophyta; class Pinopsida; order Pinales; family Pinaceae; genus Pseudotsuga; species Pseudotsuga menziesii. Next base: position 38,950 of record LPNX010620021.1, on the reverse strand, counting down.
GAACAAAGAACATTTAAATCAACGACCTTCTCTTTAATGCATTTACTCCAAAATTTTGAAAGAAGTTCTTTTGCAGATTTCTTCCCTTCACCATCGAATTTGAGTTGTGAGAAGACTAAGTTGTTTCATTTGGAATGTCAATTACTGGAAGATTAAAAATGCATTCCCACACAGAATTCTATGCATGACCCATTGATGTCAACTCCAAATAGATAAGATCTTCACCTAATCTGCCTTTCTAGTACATCAAGGCATTAATGAAGGATGAAGAATAAATGGAAATAATAATCAAGGAAAAGGATAAATTACTAATATAACAAGATTTAAATTTAATATTTATTAATCATTCGTTTACCTGCCCTCCTTCGAGTGCCATTTGTTAAAGCTTCAGAAGTGTATGTGACTGAAAAGGGTGTCTAAGGTTTACAACACACGAAGAAAACCCAACCAAAGGCTTCTAGAAATCCCAAACAAGTATTTATATATCCTCAAGCTGTTTAAAGTAGCGATCTCCCACAGATATTACAGTAGCCTCTGCTTGCCTTAAAGGGTTTGATCCATAGAAGACCCATTTCCCAAATTGGGAAACAGTATAGGTGGCAAAAAAGAAAAGAAAAAATCAAATCTAACTAAGAGAATTATCCTAATCTAAACCTAATCTACCTAAAGAAGATTTTGGGTTGATTTGTAGGTGAATTAGAGGTGTAAGAAGACAAGTACTTTTCATCCAAACAACAAAAATGTAAATCAGATTAGAAACTCATAGATTAATTCACAACTAATTAATGAAAATCAATTAGTTAGTGACTTAAGATTCTATCATTTTGAATTAACCTCCATAGCACATATAAGTTGAAAAACAAAAGTCCTTCTCCCAAAAGTCAAGAGTCCTTGCAGCAATGTTTTTGTTCTGAAAGAGAAATCTCTCAGCTGAGCACCCCCCACCTTTGTGTGACGGTCGACCTTGCTTAAATAAGCATACAAATGAACTTAAGACGTTGATCTCTGTCCTCCAATTTCTGTTTATAGAATCCACAATCTTCATCTATTCAATATCTCCCACTCTCTATGGTTTTGATAAAATTTAAGGACTTCATTTCAGCTATCCAATATTGGAAATGGATTTGTCCTCTATTTACTGTGAAGTCCATCCCCTGCTCTTGGTTCATAACAATACCTTTATCGCCTAGCTGGAGAGAAGTCTGCGGGATATTGTGCTAGCCCCTACTCTAGTTTAACCACCTTCCTTTATGTTTCATAAGTCATCATGCTGCCTCCTTAGAAAACCTGTGTCAATACGATGTCAAACATTAGTAAAAATAATGCAATCATATTGAGAGACATGTATATGCGCATAGAAGAAATCAGAGCATGAGAATGTAATAAAAGATAAATCCATCTCCCTATTACTCCCCATATTAATATAAAATGCATGAACTTATAAAAATGTGCGGGTAAAAATAAGCCGAGGTGTCTTATTTTTGTGTCGTGCAGCAATTTACACCAAAATTAAACCATTTTCTTTCTTTTGAGCTGGTAGCATAATAGATTGATTTATGCATCTAATGGCTAGTTTAGAAAACAGGGAGTCTCTGTGGCATAATCTTAACATTCCACCTATTTCTTCCTTTGCGCAACACTTTCCTGCTCTCATAACTGTATTTAGTTTGATACAAAGTAGCATCTAACGATCAGTTGGCAAGATAGCAGTAATGTTTTTACGCTCCCAACAAATTCCTTTATTTGAGGTAAGGCAACCCCGCAACAATCTGAATTCTAGATCTTTAATATCTTTAAAATATACTAACACATATTCCTTTAATTGCAGAGAGTTATTGTAATAGGGCATCTTCAATGGTAAATGCGTTGAGGAGTTCTTGTGATACTCGTCCTTTATTTTTCATCTTATCAATCAGTGTACATGACTGTTCTGAAACAAACTCATAACGTGGCGCCTTGGAATAAATGTAAAGCTGGAAAATAGTGAAACTGATCTCTTTTGGTGAATGGACATGTAAACGTCTTAATGACTTTGATGTCATGGAAACTCTTAAGCGCGTGCTTAAGCGTGACCTTGCTAGCTTTGACAGCTAGGCGAGATAATACCATGATATTTAGCTTAATCATGATTTTAGGCGTGATTTCATGCAACATGGTGAGATTTTGAAGCCAACGCAATTCCTTGTCTTTTTTCCGTGGAGCTACCAGCATAAAAGGTCATGAGTCTTTATAATATTAACTCCGTCCCTCAAATAATACGACTACTAACATACAACACCTTCATATGATTTGATCACTCATTAAAAATTTGACTCTTTAATTCAAGAATATTTTTGGGTAATGTGATCCCATGTTTTTTGTAGAGTGTTGAGAAATTTAGAAGTTTTATTAGATCTAGTCATACATCACCTTTGACATGTATCTTCACCTTACATAATTTTCTATCCAAATTTGCATTACGTTGACATCAATACTCTGCATGTGATGTCGTGGCAACCATAAAAATTCATGTTTCGGCCATTATATCCATATGCCATTTCATCTTTTAAAACTAACAGCATAAAAATGATTATAAAACCAACGTTACTTTGACTATATAAAAAGAATAAAAATATTGTTCAATAACAATATTACTTTAATGATGAAAAGATCTTATGAGAATCACTTTATCGATTAATCATCTAAATGATTATAATTTCAAAATTCTAATTTCTCTTTTATATCATAGAGTTTTGGCTCATATTGATAAAGTTATGAATTGAAATATAGATTAGAATAGTGAGGTCAAAAGATCTATTTAAGTCAAAGTATATTTCACGTTCCCAAAATCTTTTAAAATAGTGAGTAAAAGTTATGAATATATAATCAAGATAAAATTTTCATCCAATGTAACAAAGTAAATACTTAAGTTGTTAGTTATTATTATATATCATTAATAATGAAAGATAAATAGACATTAATGATAAATAAAAACAACTTAGACCAAGAATTAATAAAATACTTTATGGTACAAAATGATCTTCCTATGCACTTAAGATATCGAGTCATCCACAATGAGAATCGAGGATATGTAAATGTTGTTCAACAACAATAAAACCGAGAGAGTCATATAACAAATATCAATCAAACCACCAAAAACCAAGCCAATGAGCAAGCAAAACAAAAATCAAGTACAGGGATGATTTTAGGGGCGAATGTTAGCCCATGGGCTATTTTTCCATGTTTTTGTCCAAAAAAAGATTCGCTATTTTGCATTTTTTGAAGTCCCGTTTTGCCCAATTTTGATGGGGTTAAATTTTTTCACCCTAAAAATCGCCAAATTATTATATAAATGATATAAAATACTTGGAAATTAAAATATTTTTAAGAAAATATTGCCAAACATTTTATAGTTGGCATTTTAAGAACTAGTAAGATTCGCCAACATTTATACACTTTTAAATAAGTATGGTTCCTTAAAATCATCCCTAATCAAGTATACAAAGGATATGATTAAACAACTAGGTCAAGCCAGGAAACAAACCGAAAACTGAATGTTTATTGAAAACACAAAACAATCCCAACCATCAGATCAAGAAGTATCCACAGCATAGATTTAAACTCACAAGGTGCATCTTCCCACAATCTGCAATTGTAGGACATGGGATCACAATGATTGGTTTAAGTTTTATTCACCATCACGCAACTCGTATTCCACAAATGCAGGATGCGGGATCACAAAATATCAAATTTTTATTCAGCCCTCTCCATAATCCGCATCTCGCAAATTGCAAATTTCGGATTGCGGAACATGCAACAAAATCAATAAAATAAATGACTTCCTGCACCCCATATTCCACAAGTTGCGAGATGTAGGTTGCGGGACACTACAACAAAAATTGGATTTAGCATCAAATTTAGTGCCAGATTTTAGTGTAAGTTTTTGCCAATTGTGATGAACAATCTGGCGCTAAACTTGGTGCTATTGTACATTTTCATAAAACACCGTCTATTGCATCTTTTTAACATCCATTTTTGCTTCCATTTTTGCGCCCAATTTTTTACATCTTTTGTTACACCTTTATTTCCGACTAATTTTGCAACTTCTATTGCATCTTTTTTTGTGTCCTTTGTTACATCCTTGTTTGCACCCAGTTTCACACTTAGTTTTGCATCCAATTTTGCGTCTTATTTTGCTCCTAGTTTTTTATCGAGTCTTGCATCCAATTTTGCACCATGTTTTGCATTAAATTATGTGTCCAATTCTGCATCTAACGTTGCATCCAGGATTGCATCCAATTTTCGGCCCAATGTTATGTCTAGTTTTGCATCCAATTTTACTTATAATGTTGCATCCCCATTTGCATCTAATTTTGTATCTTGTTTTATGTCTTTTTTTGTATCCATGTTTGTGCCTAATGTTTCATCTTGTTTTACGTCGTATTTTGCATCTAGGTTTGCACCTAGTGTTGCATCCCAGTTGATGTCTTTTTTTGCATCTATGTTTGAGCCCAATGTTGCACCAAGTGTTGCACCTAATGTTGTGCCTAGTTTTGCAGCCATGTTTGTATCTAATATTGCATCTAGTTTTGTGTCCAATGTTGCATCCCATATTGCATTCAATATTACATCTAGTTTAACATTCAATTTTTTGTCCCATCTTGCATCCAATATTGTGTCTCATTTTAAGTTTTTGTTTGCGCCAAGTGTTCCTTCCATTTTTGCACCTAGTGTTACACCTAGTTTTATGTCCATCGATACACCATATTTTGTGCTCAATTTAATGTCCAAATTCATGTCTACTTAGGAGTCCACTTTTGCATCTACTGTTGTGTTTAGTTTTGGACCTAGTATTGCATCTAGTTTTGAGTCATTAATTGTATCTAGTGTTGAGTCTATTTTTGCATCCAATTTTGCGTTGTGTGACATCCATTTTTGTGTCCATATTTACGTTTGACATAAGGTCGACTTTTGCATCCACTTTTGTGTTTGGTGTGACGTCCAGTTTTACATCTTGTTTTGCATTTGGTGTTGCATCTAATATTGCATCCATCTTGCACTACTACATTTTTTACCTTTATAAATACATTCCAATATCATTAGGGCATGGAGGAATCGAACCACCAACCTCCTGCTTGTAAAATAGGTGCTCTTCCATTGAGCTAGCACCCTTTAAGAACCGGGAAGAGGAGCAAATTAACACATAGATTTGATCATTTGTAATTCTAATAAAAAACAATAAGATCCAAAGACATTCAAGCTTAAAATCCAATTTAAATTTTCAAACACACTAATAAGCACAAAAATATACCGTCCTTGGGAAACAAAATATCGTAAATAGTTACACAATTTATTAAAGTGGTCCACAAAAGAGTCTTAGAGAACAACATAATGCATTGATGCATACCTAATAACCCAAAATTGATATGGACAAAGAATAAGGGATGTGTTTAAGAAATAGTTGTAGAATCCAATTGAGGATGTGTGTGTTGCTACATAAATTTTGTTATTCATTGTTGAGGTAATTTTGTTCAGCAATGGGATGGTAAGAGAAGAACTCATTAATGGTTACTAAAAGAAGATGCCTACAAACTAAATAGTGCTACAAACTAATTATAAACTTGGGTAATATTTCTTAAATCTACCAAGAAGTACATATAACTCCATTATACCTACCATCTACAAAACCTGTACCTACTACAGCTTCAAAATCAACCACTATCTATAGAATAGAGACAACACATTCACATCCCAGCTAGAATAGACCATACCGTAGTCATGGCCTATTAGGAGAGGGTATGCACATTCAAAAATAAGGTTTATCAACCCCAGAAGAATGATTCCTAAGTGAATAGTCCAAGAGCAGCCTAGAGAAATGAACATGGTCTACTTTATCAGCAGCAAAATGAAATTATCATGCATTCTTCATGTGCTAACAAATGGAATTCAATTCAAAGGAAATTGTGAAATTATTAGTGAGTCCAATATGACAACAACAATAATCCAGTTCAAATGATGGAGGAAAAACATTTCTTATTTAGATGCAAGGTCCTTGATGGACTTGGAGTAATGTTGGTGGTAGCAATTCAAATGAATACTAAGCCAAAGAAGTTGAATGGAACAATGGCCAACAGGGGGGGAGGAAGAGGCTCAATAAGAAACCACCAACAATCATCATAATAGATGAAGCAAAAACCTAAAAGAAGTGAAAAGACCATCAAGTTGTGATTTAATATATGAATGTGAAGTTCTTATTAGGAATGTGGGTCTGCCTAAGTTTCGATATGTCTCATTAAAAAGATGGTAAAAGAGACTTTAAGAAAATAACAAATTCTAATCTCCAGTGTTGTTAATTTTTCCCTTCAAGGTAATTGTAGGGAAATGTATCAGAGAGTTTGAATTAAATTTTAATGTCCTTGTTTCAAGTTGTGCGGTGAGCAAAAGAAACTATAGTAATTATCTATAAAATCACCTAGTTGTGCAAAGAAAAAATAATAATGCCTAGTGAAGTGGTAGAAAAAATAACACTATTTGGTTATACACATATTCATGTTGTGTCAAGTGGTAGATATATGAAACATTCTCTAGGGGGGCCTACCACATACATGAAAATACAAATGCATTTGGTATGGCCCTGAAATACATCTGGTACAAGGTGTAATAAAAGCTAGCAAATCCAAGCTATCGATAAAATCCTGATTGCAATTTATGGAGGGAAGATAATAGAAACTCTCATGAATTAACTCAAGGTGCATTTCCAAGAGTTCAGATGATCACGCGAAAGTTACCGAGGACAATAACAACCATTGTTGTTCATAATGTATACTTATTAGTTTGAACATTCATGCATATAGACCTCATGATTCCTAACACATTGTCTACACAACTATTCACTTGCAACAAATCCGTTGAAGAAAAGATACAAGACTACATTGCAATGAAATAGATATCATCAACAAATAGCATCATGAGGCCACTACTCCATTCATTCTCGTCATCAGCAATAACATTTGTAGAATACTTTATATTATTTTAGTGCAAACAAGTTAATACAAGGTTAAAGGCTACAAAATGCAACATAAAGTATCTATTTGGTAATACCCAAAATATACTACTACATTATGAATCCTTCTTTTCTAGGGAAAACGATCACATTTTATTACTATATAAAGCACAAAAATGCTTTCTATGGGTGTTGTAGCACAAAATACAAAATATAAATCTTACTTTGCTTTGTAAACCAAATCTTAAACTATCCACTAAACATAATGTCCCTTTTAGGAAAAAAAATATAGTCTTCCTTTAAGATCTTTTAAAAAACTAAAACTATAAGATAAAAAAACACAACTAGAAAATTTTGAAATAAAACTACAAAGGTCAAATCTAGAATGCCTGGCATGCCTGGCATGCCCTCATTGAAATTTATAGCGAGAAGTACCCCATTGATTTAATTCTCTGTAATGTGGTAGATTTTGAAAGTATTGAAGATCTCAACTATCTCCTTAAGACATTATGAAGCCTTTACATTGTATACTTGTAATCTCATACATTGGGTTCATGTTAGTTGTTGTCTAGTTGCCAATGTAGTAAAGGCAATATTCTAGTAAAAAAATTGTTTGATACTCAATATTGTGCAATTTTTTGTCAACCCAAACCTCAAAACTTTGGATTGTTCTTGATTGTCTAGATACTACCTCATGTGGTCCCTATCCTTCTTTATTTTTTTAATTTCTTACTATGCACTAACTATACAAGTTTGTGCATTTTCCTTGTTCGATGTATCTATGTCAGAGACTCATACTTGTGTGCACTTGACTATCTGCAAAATCATTTTTCCTTTATAGCTCTTTGCATTTTTCAATGGTGTTTGGCCTAAAAGAGCATAATTATTACTACACCTTACACCCAAGTTGGAAAATGTGATGGCCTAAAATAGCATAATTATATAATGCTGTATAAATGAAATTGAAAAGTGTTGAAGATGCGTACTGATTGAACACCTTTATGAAGGTGCGTAAATGTAGGGGCCAGTAATAAAATAATAATCTCTATTATAATTAGGGTTGTTATCCTTATCTATGTGTCATATCTTGCTAGAAGATAGTATACTATCAAAGGAGATGTCATATTTGTAGGTAAATTCTCATTCTGTGGTAGCCTATTTCCTCTCTTCCGTTCTTGTTCATCAGCTTAAATTAACCTCACCACAAAATTCCAAAGATCCCTAGATGAATATTTAGTTTAACATTGGGTGCGGCTAGTTTATTCTTTGATGTTGTGCCATTCCTTTAAGTTTGATGATATTAAGTAGGTTAAATCTCTTTAGAGGTGGATGAATTAATTATTTCAAATTTCTGAGAAGCCAATGTTGTATTTTAAAATAGCAACAGGCTTTTAATTCAACCACAGTGGTTTTCTAGAGAATCTCCATTTTCAAATGTGTAGACTTTATTTTTGTTTTACTGCTAATGCTGTTAAGGACAGTTTGATGAAATGACATGTTAAATCCATTGTTTTTTGGTTCTCTTCCTTTTCTATTGGATAGGAAATAGCTCAGTGATTTATTCTTGTTGTTATGAGGTTATTAGACTTGCTTACTAATCATGTTTTCAACATGTATATATGGACATGAGGGCCCCCACACACCCAGGGATACAGTGGCCAGTTCTAGAAGATGTAGAAAGCCTTGCACAGGATCACCATACCGATCACTCATTTATGGTAAGAAAATGCTAGATGTATCTTGAATGTGTTTTTTCTTCAAGGGTTGATTTGATATTTTGTTGTGGAGAGCCATTGTAGTTCTTGAATAAGTGAATGTGATGCGCAATAATTGCTTCCTAACTAAAGAAATTAGTCATCAATCAAAATCATATTCACTTGAGTAAATATATTTGGCATGGTTTTTTATGTGATTACATGTTAGTGCTAAAGATGGCACTGTTTGAGGTTTTGATATTCGTGCAGCAGCATCTATTGCAGATTTTGATGGCAAGCCAATGTTCACACTTCATGCACATGACAAGGCCATCTGCACAATTTCATACAACCTTGTTGCCTCAAATGTATGCTTCCTTTTCCTATACAAGCCTGATCTACCCTACATTTATCTAACCTTGTTACAAATGTGTTTGTTCATGACTCTACAGGCATGTTTATGGACATGTTCTGCTTGGAGATGCCGAGCTTATCATTGCATCTAAGTGTCCTAAACCAACAAAACATTTAGGAATCTTTGATATACCATAGGCTAAACTTGTATCGAATGTCAACCAGGTTGAACTAGAGGCCTATTATGCCATCTTTCATCCTCAATGCTTGTGATTTTTACAGTTTATATCATGAACCTTTTACAATATCCCAAGTATCAAGATTATAATAACCAGCTACCTGTATCACCCAGACTGATCCCATCGGGAAATCAATCCTGGTGTGATAATATTTATACTTTTTCCCCATCACCAACGAATGATGTCTGCCTCGGAGTTAGGGTATTCCTCATATTTTTCAAATCTATGAATTGATATTAAACATCAGCAAACAAATTGTCATAAAGCTTAACCATTAGATCTGATTTGAACCAGTGTCGAGTCCAGACGGGAAATGTTGAAAAATGGAAAAAGGAAAATCAACAAGGAAATCTTGAATAGAATCTTGTTTATTAAAAGGCCCTAGAATATGAATAAAGCGAGCATTCTTCTTTGAACAATTTCTCAACAATCAAGATTCTTCTTAAACTAGACAAACTTTCTTATGTTAATTAGAAATATCAAAGTACATATTTACATATACAAATTTGGATCAAGCCTACCGAAAGGTGTTGGATGGGCCTTAGCTAGAGGTTAAATACTCAAGACCTTGTTGACCTATGAAAGTGGGTTAACAGCAGCTCTGCAGGCTCAGAATTTAGACAAGAGGAGAAGATATAAGCTTGAAGCAGAATATGTCACCCTTAGTCTTAGACAAAGTTTTCATTTGGAATATAGCAAAAGAACAATAAATCATCTTATTTTTATAATAAACAGTCATAAAAAGAGGTCTCTCACAACAGTCTGAGGTGTGGGATTAGTCACAAAAGAAAACCCCTACAGCAACTAGCATTATAATCTGGGCAGATTTCCAATAGGTAAGGATGTTGTAAACCTATATCTTTCAGTGTTCCATGTAGCAACTTCAACATCAATTGTTGACCAAATGATAACCTTAAATGAATTTAACTTACAACAATAAAAAATAGTAATTTGAAGACTAAAAAGGATTGCAGCTGTGGCATCAACATGTTTACCCTTGGATGAGTATGATGGTGCTATCATGGAGTAGATTGGGACCGAATTTGTCACTTTATCCTTGTGTTTTCCTCTTCTGTCTCAGTGAAGAAAATCTTGGGAATTTTTATATGGTTGTTTAAATGTACAAGGATGAGGTTGAAGAAGCAATGATGCACAATGCCTTAAGCAAACATGTAAAACAAATCTTATTATATTTATAAGGATATGCTCTTGATCTTTGTTTAGTGGTCTCCCTCTGGGAAACCATCCAAAACTCCACAGGACCTCACCATGTGCTACTATGTTTCCATGTATACTGTTGCATATGCTTGTATCCCCCTATTCCATCAAGTATCTTCTATTCATGACTATAACCCAATGTGTCTCCATAGCTATCTTATATCTTCCCAGCCAATTTAGCAATGCACGGCAGGTGCTTAACTACTCCCTTCATGATTAATCTTTTCTCCATAATAAGTGGCTCGTTATCACGTTCATGGTCCAAGCCCTCTATGTCACATCTCTCCTCATTCACCTACAACTTTGAAGGCTCCTCATGTGTAATCATCAAAGGTATTTTCTATAATAACCATTTCTACCAATACGCATCTAAACAAAATGAAAATAATTATAAACAGTTAATTCAAAATTATCCACCCAAAATTATGCTATAATTGTTGTCCGATATAAGCATTGTTATCCGCAAGAAAAAATTCAAAATTGTACACAAACACCCTCATAATATTAATTTATACTCGAATAATAAATATTTTTTTTATCTAATGACAAATCAATTTTCAAACAAACAAAGACCATATTAAAGCCACCCAGACGACCAAAAAGAGGTCCAAGGAACTCTTTAAGTAAAAATATGCTTATATAGGGAACCTAGTGTAATTATATCAAATAATAGATATTTTCTATATCTACAATGTAATCAGTACTAATCACTTTTCTATAGGTCAACTCAAAGGAAAAATATCTCATTTAAGGGAGCCCATTTAAGCATATCCGTTGTTGTTAAGTCTCTCTCAATAAACCATAATGATATTAAGTCTCTGTCAATAAACCATAATGGTGACAATAACTAATGTTCTTGCATGGTATTCAAACAGAGGTTCTATTTCCTATTCATTTTAGATCTTAACATGGATCTAAGCTTCAAACTGATAAAAGGAAACAATTGATTTTAATTAAATTTTCCATACAACTAAAACAACTAATGACAAACTACAAGTGAACAAGCCACTGTTAAGGTTGAACGACATCTCCAAGCAATGCATAATTTACAGATTATTTCCAATGCATATCAAAGAAACCTAAAAAATCACAACAACAAATTACAGAAAAGAAAGGTCAAACCCCAACCACCAAAATAGCCTAAGATGAATAATTTCATATCATAAAAGTAAAATCACTACCTAAATGGTAAAACCAAGTTCCTTTTGAGAGAAATACATTTCCAAAGACACCCAACACCAAAATTGCACACTCACCATGGAGAATGGATTAAAAAAACAAGGTATTAGACACCCAAATTTGCAACTCCCAAACACACACCCCTCAACAAAACACAAATTGGAATACTTACACGTCCACATAAGAATGCCATCATGCTTTCTCTTCCTACTATTGTGTGGATGCAACCACGTGCAAATCCTAGGTGACATCGATGGAAAAAATTACCATCATAGTTGCATCTCTTGGTCAAAAGTAGATGGATCATAAAGCAGATCTTGAATGGAGGTCCATACTCTCTATAGTGAATAATGGGTGTGATCACAAGCCATGAACGAAGATCCATACTCTCTATAGTGAATAAAGGGTGTGACCACAAGCCGATCCATACTCTCTATAGTGAATAAAGGGTGTGATCACAAGCCATTCCATTGGACTAATGCTAGAGTAGAAATACACAACTGGGTCATAAACTTGGTATTCCCCTCATCAAGACAGGATGTAACAAGGGCAAGTCCTGGTTTCAATTCCTAGCATATCCATTGTTTTCAGATGTTAAAAAACAATGGTTAGCATTTAAGAATTCTCTAGACCTAGGTCTAAATAAATGATGTGACTTGAGAGGGAATGTTGGAGTATTAATCCACACTGCACAGCTGAATTTAGGAATTCCCTGGATCTGGGTCTAAATAACTGACGTGTGACTTGAGAGGAGGGAAAATATTGCATTCCATTCCTACTCTCTTCAGTGTTTAAGCAAATTAGATAAGATTTAAACACACCCACAACAAAAAAACTGAAATACACACAAAGATCCACACACCCTATATCCCAACACACAGAAGTCACAAGAAACCAAAAACATAAAACAGAATACCCAAATGTCAAACTACCGTCCCCACTCATTCTAAACCACATTCCCACACAGCCATGTTAAAAATTTATTACTCACATCCAGGTGAATTTGCGGACCTGGGTAACACTTTTTGGCAAGCGCATTTTGGCAAAAACAAAAAAACGCACCTCCGTCGAGGGCTTGTTAAGCCCTCGACCGAGGTCTTAATATCTCGACCGAGGTTTTATCAAGCCCTCGAACGAGGTATTTAAATACCTCGGTCGAGGTATTTAAATACCTCAACCGATGTATTTAGGGCTTTACAAACCCTCGGTCGAGGTATTTAAATACCTCGACCGAGGTATTTAGAGGTATTTAGATACCTCGGTCGAGGTTCATACCTCAGTCGAGGGCTTAAGAAAATACACTTAGCCCACATTCAAACAAATGAAAAATTTTCTGTGCCTTGCAGAGGTGTACACCCTGTTATTCCTAGCACATAACTGAGTGGAGTTGATACCGATAAATTCATC
>LPNX010620021.1:0-25647 GCA_001517045.1 Pseudotsuga menziesii | reverse complement strand
CACATTAAATGACATCGGAATATTTTTTAAAAAATATCACTATGAAGCCAACATAATATTCTACAATTTGTTTTTTTACTACAAGTCAAAATTCACATGGTATATATGCGTTTTGAGGACTTCTATCCAGCACATGAGTAAAAAATCAGGTTTTCATCGCCAAATTTGGCTAAAAAGTGTTACCCATCTTCATGGAATCACCCATCCACAACACATCAAAAAAATGAACTGGCATACCGAAACACTAAAAGGCAATATCCACTCAATTTACAACAATTTTCAGCTCAGCCACATCAAAGACTCATTAATCACATTCACCGCTTAAATTCTAAACTGGCATACCCAAATTCTAACGCACCATTCCCAGTGTAGTTATTACGATTTTAAAGCAGACACACGTCCATAAAATCAAGGAATGAGATAGTCGCATCAACAATAAATTGTCATGGATTTTAAACCAGCATGCCCAAATGGTAACATGCCATTACCAATACCCTCAAATTGACATGGATTCTAAACTGGTATGCCCAAACGGTAACATGCCATTCCCAATATCCTCAAATTGACATGGATTCTAAAATGGCATGACCAAACAGTAACATGCCATTCCCAATACCCTAAAATTGACATGTGTGATCACAAGACGATCCATACTCTCTATAGTGAACAAAGGGTGTGATCACAAGCCATTCCATTGGAATAATGCTAGAGTAGAAATACACAACTAGGTCATAAACTTGGTATTCCCCTCATCAAGACAAGATGTAACAAGGGCAGGTCCTAGTTTCAATTCCTAGCATATACATTATTTTCAGATGTTAAAGAACAATGGTTAGCATTTAGGAATTCTCCAGACCTAGGTCTAAATAACTGATGTGACTTGAGAGGTAATGTTGGAGTATAAATCCACACTGCACAACTGAATTTAGGAATTCTCTAGACCTGGGTCTAAATAACTGATGTGTGACTTGAGAAGAGGGTAGATCTTGCATTCCATTCCTACTCTCTTCAGTGTTTAAGAAAATTAAATAAGATTTAAACACACCCACATCAAAAAAACTGAAATACACACAAATATCCACACACCCTATATCCCAATACACACAAAGATCCACACACCCTATATCCCAATACACAAAAGTCACAAGAAACCAAAAATGTAAAACAGAATACCCAAATTTCAAACTACCATCCCCACTAATTCTAAACCACATTCCTGCACAGCCATGTTAAAAATTTATTAGTCACATCCACAACATATCAAAAAAATGAACTGACATACCCAAACACTAAAAGGCAATCTCCATTCAATTTACAACAATTTTCAGCACAGCCACATCAAAGACTCATTAATCACATTCACCTCTTAAATTCTAAACTTGCATACCCAAATTCTAACACACCATTCCCAGTGTAGTTATTGTGATCTTAAAGCAGACACACATCCATAAAAACAAGGACTGAGACAGCGACATCAACAAGAAATTATCATGGATTTTAAACTGGCATGCCCAAATGGTAACATGCCATTACCAATACCCTGAAATTGACATGGATTCTGAACTGGCATGCCCAAACGGTAACATACCATTTCCAATACCCTAAAATTGACATGGATTCTAAGATGGCATGTCAAAATAGTAACATGCCATTTCCAATACCCTGAAATTGACATGTGTGATCACAAGCCAATCCATACTCTCTATAGTGAATAAAGGGTGTGATCACAAGCCATTCCATTGGAATAATGCTAGAGCAGAAATACAAAACTAGGTCATAAACTTGGTATTCCCCTCATCAAGACAGGATGTAACAAGGGCAACTCTCATTTTCAATTCCTAGCATATCCATTATTTTCAGATGTTAAAGAACAATGGTTAGCATATATGAATTCTCCAGACCTGGGTCTAAATAACTGATGTGACTTGAGAGGGAATGTTGGAGTATAAATCCACATTGCATAGCTGAATTTAGGAATTCTTTGGACCTGGGTCTAAATAACTGATGTGTGACTTGAGAGGAGGGCATATCTTGCATTCCATTCCTACTCTCTTTAGTATTTAAGCAAATTAAATAAGATTTAAACACACCCACATCAAAAAAACTATAATACACAAAAAGATCCACACACCCTATATCCCAATACACACAAGTGACAAGAAACAAAAAACATAAAACATAATACCCAAATGTCAAACTACCATCCCCACTAATTCTAAACCACGTTCCTGCACAACCATGTTAAAAGTTTATTAGTCACATCCACAACATATCAAAAAAATGAACTGGCATACCCAAACACTAAAAGGCAATCTCCACTCAATTTACAACAATTTTCAGCACAACCACATCAAAGACTCAATAATCACATTCACTGCTTAAATTCTAAAATGGCATACCCAAATTCTAACGCACAATTCCCAGTGTAGTTATTACAATTTTAAAGTAGACACACATCCATAAATTCAAGGACTGAGACAGTCACATCAACAAGAAATTTTCATTTATTTTAAACTGACATGCCCAAATGGTAACATGCCATTACCAATACCTTGAAATCAACATGGATTTTGAACTGGCATGCCCAAACTGTAACATGCCATTCCCAATACCCTGAAATTGACATGGATTCTAAAATGGCATGACCAAATAGTAACATGCCATTCCCAATACCCTGAAATTGACATGGATTCTAAACTGGCATGCCCAAATGGTAACATGCCATTGCCAATACCCTGGAACTAGCACATATTCTAAATTGGCATGCCCAAATGTTAACACAACATTCCCAATACCCTGAACACTTTTAAGGACACCCAAAAGAGAAACAATTAACTGAATTTTTAAAAATATAAAAGGGAAAACATCCTACTATCCTACTATCATCCACTTGGACCAAATTGACATCGAAGGAATGGGAGGGAACACAAGGGCTCCACACCCACAGGGTCTTGAAAACAACACCCCATGCCAACCACTAAACCATAAGCCAACATCAGAGACCCAAATGGTAACAAAGCAGATGATGATAGCTAAAGGTTTAAAGTTAAACCACCATACCCAAATGCTAACACATCATTCCCAGTGCATTTTCAAATTGATTCAACTGAAACCCAAATAAATAAATAAACAAGTATAGAGCCCCTATAGCTACAACAAATTGCCATGAACTCTAAAATGGCATGGCCAAATGATAACATGCCACGAATTATAGTGCATTTTCAAATTGATTCAACTAAAACCCAAATAAATAAATAAAAAGTACAGAGCCCCTACAACTACAACAAATTTCCATGCAATCTAAACTGGCATGGCCAAATGGTAACATGCCATGAATTCCAATGCATTTTCAAATTGATTCAACTGAAACCCAAATAAATAAATAAAAAGTACAAAGTCCCTACAGCTACAACAAATTGCCATGAATTCTAAATTGGCATGGCTAAATGGTAACATGCCATGAATTCCAGTGCATTTTCAAATTGATTCAACTGAAACCCAAATAAATAAGTAAAAAGTATAGAGTCGCTACAGCTACAACAATTTGCCATGAATTCTAAACTGGCATGGCCAAATGGTAACATGCCATGAATTCCAATGCATTTTGGAATTGATTCAACTGAAACCCAAATAAATAAATAAAAAGTACAGAGCCCCTACAGCTACAACAAATTGCCATGAATTCTAAACTGGCATGATCAGATGGTAACATGCCATGAATTCTAAACTGGCATGCCAAAATGGTAATATGCCATACCCAATGCCCTAAACTTGA
The DNA here is from genome assembly GCA_001517045.1 of Pseudotsuga menziesii. Lineage (NCBI taxonomy): Eukaryota > Viridiplantae > Streptophyta > Pinopsida > Pinales > Pinaceae > Pseudotsuga > Pseudotsuga menziesii. The sequence continues at coordinate 21,872 of LPNX010620021.1, read as the reverse complement.
TTCCGAGCATGCCCAAATAAAAAACAAAAAAATAGTAACCAAACCAATTTTAAGCACAAACACATAGAAGATTCAAATGGTAAAAAATCAGATTACTAACATCTACAGTATAGCAGATCAAATATTAACTAGCATACCCAGATGCTAAAAGAACATTCCCGATGGATTTGAATTGATTTCAATATATATCCAATAAAAAACAGTGAACATAAAGAACCCTACATCTATCTAATACAAACTACCATAAATTTTGCACTATTCCTGAATGGCAGTATGTCAATTCCCAGTGCCTTGAAATGAATTTCGAGAAAAAAAAATGAATAAATCTACATACATACAGACACATAGACAAATTAACAGAAACGGGAGCATACCTTGTATTGATTTACCAAGTTCTTCCACTTGCATTTGCACTGCTCGGAGCTCCTCTTGAAACCCTTCTCCTTCATCCTCAAAGAAATGAGCTCCCGTAGAGTCTTGTTCCTCTTGGTCTGAGTGAAATCCTTCTCAAGCTCAGCCCTGATTGCAATGAATTCCTTGGTCTCATTGAATCCCCATTGAGGAATCCTATCATCCTTCTTGAGGCTATTATTAAGACCACCACCGCCATTGTTTGTAAGAAGGATACTGTTATTGGATGCTCCAAGGTGGTCTCCAGAGGAAATTGCAGTAGTGGGAGTTAACTGCAGAGGCAGGGCGACCATCACCCCCAATCCCATGCCTTTGACTTCTCCACCACCGCCCATCATCATTTTCTCTTGCTTTAAATATTGATCTTGGAATAGAGGATAGAAGTTCCTTTGAAATGCCAGATAATGAAACTAGTTGTGGCAGAAGACAGCGCAAATATTATGAGGGGAAATCCCACTGTGAGAGGGTTTCTGATAGAGACAGGGCCGATGCCTATGGGGCGAATTCTAGTGATGAAAAGAGCCATAGAAATAATTCTAGAAATAGGAGAAGTGCATCTATTGATGGTGATAAAGCTAGGGTTTTTGATGAAAAACCTATAAGTGAACAGGATTATGGTAGGCAGTAACAATCAGATGGTGGAAAATCAGGTCGTGAAAGACACGGATACCACGGAAGAGAAAAATATGTGGACAAAGAAGGGAGGGATTCCAAAGAGGATAAAAACGGCCGAGGGCGCTTGCAAAATAGTAGGGATGGAAAAATTGATAACAGTACGCGCCATCGACATCATCATTGGCATCATTCTGATCATGATGATGACAATGAGGCAGATAGAGCCGTTAAGGACATGTACTCAGAAGAACATGCAACCACAGTCTCAAAACTCCAAAACCAAGGTAGTCACATAAAATTAAACAAATTGAAACCAAGGTAGATCTATCTTACATGGGCATCTATTAAGGACCAAGAGGGATCCAATTTCTTAAGGTGTAAGAAAATATTAAGATGGATCTATGTTGGTTTTACTCAATTTGATCTAAAGTAATTTAATATTAATTAGCTTATTCTATGTGGTAGGGTTTGCTTCATGTTCAGTTGCAATATGGGTTATGAAGTAATATGTAATTTTTAAGCTTAGCTTTTCCATGTGAATGTGTAATGGAAAATATAAAATCAAATGCCAAAAATTTAAAATACAATTACACATGTTTATATAGCTAAACATAGCTTTAGCCTCCACACTAATATATCTTTGGTCTATTCAATGGATATGGAAAAAATGAATCTAGGTTTTGAAGACCGAGAATGGTTCTTAGTCTCTAAATAACATAAGAAAGGTACACAAATTCCTTTATGCACTACACAAGTCTTCTCATAATCAAGGGATATGTAAAATGGCATGGAGTCACACCTCTATAGGGGTTTTTGACAATAAGTTGGATATGGATGCCATTATAATGTCTAAACAACATGGATGGGTCATTGATCCTTGACAATCATTGATGAATGAAGAAAAGTGCATTATGATGATTTTGAAATTTTGAGGATCCCTCCCTTTATAGCTATTTTTTGGCCTTTGGAGTTGATATACGTGCAATTAGTAGGTTTTTGAGGGATAAATGTGGTAAGTAGGGAAACACTAGCTTTCCTCTCTAATTGAACCTTTTTTATATTAGTAATTATGAACGAAACGTTTAAACCGTGACACAATCCCTCTTTAGGGTGTCTTTCGCATTTGATTTGAATTCATCTTCCATTACAATATTTTGGACACTTTGGATGGGTCTTGAGTCCTTGAACATACTAGGGGAAGAAAAAAAGGGCCTCGATCCCTGACCCTTACTTCCTAGGATTCCGTGGAAAAATCCTCAAACTAGCACATATGAACTGTGCATGGTATTACTAACCTCAAAAATTAGTACATGGGAACCACTACTAGGTTAGTTGTGAACCAAGAATATGTATGAAGGTCTAATGAGGATCGTGGGAGTGTAAAAGGGCATTAAATGAATCTTACTTCTCTCAATCACCATGAAATACACTTATACCTATAAACCATATCTTTTTTGGGGGGGATCTATACAACATAAGTGTTTTTAAAAGAGATATTATGATTTATTTTCTATAATTGATGGTTATTTGGGTGTAAATAGTGCTCAAAGAAGAATATCAAGGGACTTAGGCATTTAAAAACATTTCTAAAGCTCAAGCATCATGAAATTTGCACTAAAATGCCACATAGGACCTCTATATGTTGTCTTTACCCTCTAACTAGGATATGAGCTTCATTAATTTGTTTGAGATAGCAAAGATGGATCTAGGGTATTAAACGATGGAAAAAAGGAAAACAAAGGACCTTACATAAGAAATGAACCTTATAACCCTAAAAAATACTAAAGAAATACAACAACTATGAAACACACACTCCTAGTGGGTTCTTTCACTTCCGAGTACGATCCAAAATGGATCAATACATATTTTTTCATTTATTTTAGTTATTTTTAGATCGAAAGATTGGGTGAATTGATTTGATGGGACCACTTTAGGGTCAACTCTCACTTTGTATATTTGGGGTTTAGAACCTTACGAGGCCTATTTGAGGGCTTACATTATGTTTTTTGGGTTCAAAAGATCATCACTCACACAACTCCCTCAACACAATTCCACACTTAGATTCGTTTCCAACGGTGCAAGACTCATCTTAATTGAAGTCCATATGAAGGAGTTATGCCTTTTCCAAGCTAACCTATCTAGTTGACCACCATGATACCATGTGGATTACTTGTGATCTCTCATTTCTCAAACATGAAAAGTTGGTTCTGTGTGGAAATTCAAGGACATTTTAGAAGGTACAAAACCCTAAGCCTAATCAAGAATCAATGAATGAAAAAAACCTAAAAATAACCCTATATGACTATGAGGTTATATTAAATACCGAGGCATTAGGAGAAGAGGGGGATCCATTCTTATGATATTATTGTATTTTTCCATAGTTGAGTAATAATAAGGGGGTATATATTAGAGTAAAACAAAGGGAGTAGGAGATCCCGTAGTAGCAATTTATGGCTTGGATTTTCCTCATAATGGGTTATCCCAGGGTAAATCTTATGTCGATCTTGTGTATATATTTTCTCTAGTTATTTTTCTTTCAGTCCCAATTTATTTAGCATTCAATAGAAATATGCTAATACAAATAATTAAGTTTTAAAATCCATTGTGACAAACTATTCCAATGGAATATACATGGAAATTTATGAAACATATTGTTATGAGGAAAGTTTTCTTTGGGTTTTTGTGGGAAATTGCAAGATTTAGTGGTGGAAAAATTTCTCAAACCCTAAACACAGTGGACACGTATAGCCAAAAACTTATAGGTGATTATGAACAAGGATTTGAAAAGCTATAAATACAAGTTATTAATATCTCATGCAACATGTCTATCCTCACCGTATCTTTAGAGAGAAAGATTGCACCTTCTTGTGATTTTGGAGGCTCTCGCTTAGATATTGGATTAGAGTGGAAATCATAATATAGAGGCAAGCTAGAAAAGGAACCTAGGAAAGAGCTCGAAAAGGAGAATCTAAGTTTTAGTACAAACATTTTTTTTTGTAAGTAGCATAAAATTATATTAAAGTCCAAAAAATATTACATGCATAGTGTTTAAGACATGTGCATCTTTAATATCAGGGCACATACATAAAATTGTTGCATCAGTCCATACATTTCCCTTTGTGATGGAAACCGAGTCTTCCCTATCAAAACTATCATATTTATTCAGCATAATAACAAAGCTAATAGAAAAGAGAAAAAAAAACACATAATATTTTAGAAAATATTGGGACCTTACAGCTTTCGCCATGGTTCTTTGACAATGGGACAAGACTTGATGTACCCTTCATATTCACCGGAGAGAGCAATTTCAATATCCTTATGCGGCTCTGTTGTAGGGGGAGGTGTTGACATCTGTTATGGTGAGCTGTCAATATGCGTGTGCCCTTCTTCAATCCGCCCCCTTGTTGCCACGTCGAGTGGAGCCTCTGACATACATCATGTGTACTTGGTGTCTTCGATCTAGTTAACTTTTTTGGCAAGGTCCTGTTGGTTCAGACTCAATGAAGCCAAGCATGTTCGGTTTTTTGAAGAGTATCAGAATTGCTGGAAGTTGGGGGTGAGGGTGCACAGTTTCTTTCCTATAGAAATAAGGAAAGAAAAATATTCATCTGCTAATAGTGGAAAATCCTATGACGCAAGGGTTGTGTTGTGCAGTGATGAACTACGAACTCGACTTCCCAGTCATCCACCACTCTACACACACTTATGTGGATATCGTCTCTATACCCAATAGAAATGGAACGACAGAATGTTGTTTGGCCTTATGCTCCCCTCGAGCTGCTACCCATATGAGGCATTGCATGGAGTCTAAGAAACATTATTAGTGAGTGAATTACTTGCTTGTTGTTTATTTATCTCTATTTGTCTTGAGAGATGGAATTCCAAAATTCAATGGAGTGGTCATAGAGGATGCTTATTATAATCTATTGCTTGAGCCAAGTCCATACCAGGCCATCGAGCAAGGTGACTAGGTAGCTGAACCGAGCACTACTGACCTTTAATTTATTGTTATGTGTTGAGAGAGGCATCAAAGACAAATCTTGTGCTAGGTGACTGATGGTACAGGGTAGAGTGCCTTCCAAGATGGATCAACTAATACATTTGGTCATATTTTCCCACAAGATTTTTCCACGTTTTGAACATTCATGGATTAATACTTCATTTTTTTATAATGGCGGAAAAATCATGGCAATATTGACGTTTTTAATTTTAGAGGAACTTTAGTCTCTATATTGACAATATATGGCTATCTTTGCACACCCGCCAAAACAATGCTAGCTTTCAATGCGTGGGTCAACTCATGCATTTTTGGCACATTTGCTGTAGTTGTGACAAGGTTATTGGTGATTGATTGAGCGCAAATTGAGCCCGGATTTCTTTATCAACCATATCCAAAACTAGAGAGATTAGTCATACTCTTCTTCTTCAATGGGTGACTCAACCAGAAAAAGAAGATCAGCCAACCTTTAGAGGACAATATGGAACCTATGGGAAACGACATGCCTTCACTTTCCCTTGAAGATGTTGTTGTCACAACTTTGGTTGGAATGCATGGAAATGAAAAGATAGATCAATGGGAAGAATTTGAGAACAATGATATGGAACATTCACCAATGAGTGATGAAGAACTAATTCATGCCAAATATTCTTTTGATGGTAGATTTGTTTTCTCTTTATTTGATAAAATGGTACCTTTCAAAGAAAAATCTACCTTGTGGGAGGATTCCTTCAAAGCTAGCGATGAATTGTGTAGAACTAAGGATGTCAAAATTCTTGATTTGGTACATCATGTTACAGGTTTAGAGAAAAGAATTGTAGAAGCTGAAAAAATAATTGGCCAGAAGGATCAACTTATTATGGTTCAATGTTCTAAATTTACCGTACTTCTAGCAGAATCGATTTCTAACCTTGACAGACTGAAAGACATGTATCAGGATCAAAAGAAAAAAAATGAGGAAACTATAGGGAGACTTGAAAATGGGCTGAAAAACAGGCCTGCAGTTTTGAACATGCCACCATTGAAGACTGTATTTGGTAAGGAAGTAGAACTTCAGCAAGAATTGAAGCAGAAAGAAACATTTATTGTAGGTTTGAAGGTTGAATTTCAAAGGGCATTGAGAGAGATGATCATTAAACAACAAAATGAGACTATAGAATATGAAGCAATATTGGAAAAATTGAATAAAAAAATTAAAAACAAAAATGAGTTGCTACAAGAAAAGAGAATTGAAAGGATTTGAGCAACTCTCGAGGCTAAAAGTGCTAGAAGAGGAAAAAAGTAAACAGTTAAGGGTAAACAAGTCTGCACACCAAAAGAATCAACAGTCAAGGGTAAACAGGTCTACACACCAAAAAAGTTAACAATCAAGGGTAAGTATTATATTTACATTTATTACAAGTATAGTATGGATGGACTATGAATGCATGGATTTTAACATAATTCCCTAAAATGAAGCAGGTTTTGTTGGGATAAAGAAAATTGGAACAATTTCAATATTATGTTTCCCTTGTGGTTTGAATTTTGTACTTTGGTGGGGTGTTTTAGAATAATCCCACTTGTTATGCATGCTTTAAATGGTAAACATATCCCATATGCTTTAAATGATGATGATGATGAACTAGATGAGAATGACAGTGATGATGTTTTTAATGAAGATGATGATGGAAATGATGATGATGATGATGATCATCATCTTTGTCATTTTCATCATGATTATCACAATAGTCATCATCATCGACATAATCATCATCCATGTCATCAACATCACCATTTTCCTTGACATCATCATCATGATTATTGACATTTTCTTCAGTTATTCATCATTACCTTTGGCATAAGAAATAACATCTACCCAAAATATGTGATTAGTGGAAAAGGGTCATGGAGGACACACATGATTTATGCATGAAAAATAACAACTTATTTTTTAAGATGATCAACAACATAATTTTGATTGTACTCATCATTATTGTCATCATCACCATCATAATCATCGGTAATGTCATCATTGTCATTATCCTCATCCTCATCATCATCATCATCATCATAATCATCATTATCATTGTAATCGTTCTCCTCATTATCAACAACATTATCATCATCATCATCATAACCATCCTCAATATCATAATCATTATCCTCAGTTTCATCTTCAACATCTAGGTGTAAAACTGGATGTAAAGTGGATAAAAACATGGATGCAAAAAAGGATGCAAACATGGATGCAACAAAAGTAGGCGCATAATGTGGTGCACCAAAAATGGATGCAAAAGGTGATGCAAAAGTGGATGCAATCATAAAAGCAAAACATGATGAAAAAAGTGGCACAAAAGTGGGTATAGCCATTGATGTAAAATTGGATACAAAATTGGATGCGAAAGTGGATACAACAAAAGTAGATGCAAAAGTATATGCAAAAGTTGTCGTAACACCCAATGCAAAACACGATGCAAAAGTGGATGCAAAAATGGATGCAATAACTGATGTAAAATTGGATGCAAAAAAAGATGCAAACATGGATGCAAAAGTTGAAGCAAAAGTGGGTCTAAAAGTAAGCATAAAAATGGGTGGGAACTGGGATGCGAAAAAAGTGGATGCAAACGTGGATGCAATAGTAGATGCAAAAAAAATGTAAACATAGATGCAAAATGAGATGCAAAAAGGGATGAAAACATGGATGCAAAAGTGGACGAAAAAATGGATGCAAAAGTGGATGCAAAAATAGCTGAAACAAAACAAGATGCAAAAATAGACTCAAAACAGGATGTAAAATTTGATGCAAAACTTGGTGGATGAAGGGATGCAAAAAAATAAGGAGAAGTGGATGCAAAAGTGGATGTAAAAAAGGATGCAAAAGTGAATGAAAACAAGGGCCTAAAAGTTGAGGCAAACATTGGCGTAAAAGGGGGCACAAAATTAGGTGCAAAACTAGGCTCAATACCTGTCGCAAAACCTGATGCAAAAATTGGCGCATAACTAGGTGCAAAACCTGGTGCAAATTACGCTACAATTTGTGCTAAATTTAGAAAAAGGACACAAAAATGGCTAAAATAGCACCAACCAATGAAATTGCACCATTTTGTCTAAAAAATGAAGAAAAATACACTGAAAGATGGTCTAGACGCAAAAAAGGATGCAAAAAGAGATGCTAAATCTAGTTTTTGTTGTAGTGGGATGAGCAAATCGCATGCATCAAAAAATTTACCCATCCCTCATTCCGCATTGTACGGGATGCGAGTTGCGGGATGAAAAACTATGAAAATGTTTAAACTTTGAAACCCCGCATTCGCAAGATGTGGGATGTGGGATGCAGGTTGCGGAATGAAACAATTTCAAACAAAATAGTCTTTCGCAACTTATCAAAAGCACAAAATCCATGAATAAATTTGAGAAATTCGACTAAGCACTACAACATAAACTGGATTTAGCGTCGAATTTAGCGTCGGATTTTAGTGTAATTTTTTCCCAATTGTGGTGAACAAACTGGCGCTAAACCTGGTGCTATTGTACATTTTCGTAAAACGCCATATATTGCATCTTTTTTTCTGTCCTTTTTAACATCCATTTTTGCATCCATTTTTGGGCCCAATTTTTTGCATCTTTTGTTACGCCTTTATTTCCACCCAATTTTGCAACTTCTATTGCGTCCTTTGTTACATCCTTGTTTGCACCCAGTTTCACGCTCAGTTTTGCATCCAATTTTTCTCCTAGTTTTCCATCGAGTCTTGCACCCAATTTTGCACCATGTTTTGCATAAAATTATGTGTCCAATTCTACATCTAACGTTGCATCTAGGATTGGATCCAATTTTTGGCCCAATGTTGCGTCTAGTTTTGCATCCAATTTTACTTATAATGTTGCATCCCCATTTGCATCTAATTTTGTATCTTGTTTTACGTCTTTTTTTGTATCCATGTTTGTGTCTAATGTTTCATCTAGTTTTACGTCGTATTTTGCATCTAGGTTTGCACATAGTGTTGCATCCCTGTTGATATCTTTTTTTGCATCTATGTTTGAGCTGAATGTTGCACCCAGTGTTGCGCCTAGTTTTGCAGCCATGTTTGTATCTAATATTGCATCTAGTTTTGTGTCCAATGTTACATCCCATCTTGCATTCAATATTACGTCTAGTTTTACATCCAATTTTTTGTACCATCTTGCATCCAATATTGTGTCTCATTTTAAGTTTTTGTTTGCGCCAAGTGTTCCTTCCATTTTTGCACCTGGTGTTACACCTAGTTTTATGTCCATCGATACACCATATTTTGTGCTCAATTTAATGTCCAATTTTGCGTCTAGTTAGGAGTCCACTTTTGCATCTATTGTTGCATTTAGTTTTGGACCTAGTATTGCATCTAGTTTTGAGTCATTAATTGTGTCTAGTGTTGAGTCTCTTTTTGCATCCAATTTTGCGTTGTGTGACATCCATTTTTGTGTCCATATTTTCAACTGACATAAGGTTGACTTTTGCATCCACTTTTGTGTTTGGTGTGACGTCCACTTTTACATCTTGTTTTGCATTTAGTGCTACATCTAACATTACATCCAATATTGCATCCATCTTGCACTACTACATTTTTTACCTTTATAAATACATTCCAATATCATTAGGGCATGGAGGAATCGAACCACCAACCTCCTGCTTGTAAAACAGGCGCTCTTCCATTGAGCTAGCACCCTTTAAGAATCGGGAAGAGGAGCAATATTAACACATAGATTTGATCATTCGTAATTCTAATAAAAGACAATAAGATCCAAAGACATTCAAGCTTAAAATCCAATTTGATTTTTCAAACACACTAATAAGCACAAAAATATATCGTCCTCTAGGAAATAAAATATCATAAGCAGTTACGCAATCTATTAAAGTGGTCTGCAAAAGAGTCTTAGAAAACAACATAATGCATTGATGCATACCTAATAACCTAAAATTGATATGGACACAGAATAAGGGATGTGTTTAAGAAATAGTTGTAGAATCCAATTGAGGATGTGTGTGTTGCTACATAAATTTTGTTATTCATTGATGAGGTAATTTTGTTCAGCAATGGGATGGTAAGAGAAGAACTCATGAATGGTTACTAAAAGAAGATGCCTAAAAACTAAATAGTCTACAAACTAAAGATAAACTTAGGGAATATTTCTTAAAAATGCCAAGAACACTACTACATTTCAACCAAAAATCCGACGGCCGTATTATCGGATTTTCGACACTTCCCTGTCGCATGTAGGACACTATGATTTTTGTTAAGCGTCGATGAATTGTCGTCAGTTATCTGACATCTTTCCAAGCCGTCGGTTAAGCGACAACTCAGTTTACCATCAGTTAAATGTAAATCATCGATTATTCGACATCTAATTCATATTAAACTTTAAACGTAAGCATCGGTTAAGCGATGGTTCAACAAAGAAACCTATCTATTAACTGACGAATTATAAAACTTGAAACGTTGGTTAAGCGACGACTCACCAAAGAAGGCCGTCGCTTAACCGACGATCTATAAAAACTGAAACGTCAATTAAGCGACGGTATTGAATTTTTTTAAAAAAAAAATTACTTGCAAGCCGTCGCTTAACCGACGACTATAAGTGTTTTTAAAAAAAAATACAAATGCCACATGGCCACCAAACAAAGGATATACTCCATGCATCCACCATCAAGACTCATTGAAACATATTGATTTGACCTTGGGCTGCTTGAAACATATTGATTTGACTATAAATTTTATGGATAGAGAAGATTTTGTCTGTAGGATATATACGTGCCTAGACCAGCACACTTTGCATTCACACAATAAGACTAATCAACAGTTAATACTAGTGTAATGGCAGTTGTGCTAATGCTGTCTCTATGATTTTCCAGATTAAGCTGAGGGGCTTATTGTCTTATCTTCAACAAGCACAACAAGGCTATTGGGGTGTCCTACAAGGACGAAGCAATCATTGTCATCCTCTGTGCACAACCTACCCACTCAGCACCCACATGATGCTGCAGATGAGAGTCAGTAGCCAGCTGAAGCATCTGGTCTAGGACAGAGTTGGGTACAAAGCATGTTCAGTAGAGATCCAACTACCCATAGGAATTAAATAATGTATCAAAAATAAAATTGTGAAAAATGAGAATTTTTTCTCAGCTCTCACTTGTAGGGATTCACTATAGTATTTTCTTTGCATATTTCTTTCAATTGACAGTTTTCTTCTTCAAAAATGGCATAAGCAAGAAAGAGCTACTAATCAGGATTCAGACCCCACTAAATATCTTAAAATGAAAATCATAAAATGCAGAATTTGAAAAGACAAAAAAGAATAAAGAATGGAGCATAGCCTCAACTTCATACCAGGAATGAAAAGCATTCTTTCCCTTTCAAAATAGTTTCCATAGCTGCATGCTGATCATCAAAGACACTGTAAAATAACCTGTAAAATTCTTCCGTGTAGATGAATGAAATGCCAACCATTTGATTGTCAACATGTCTAAACTGTTACTGAAGGTTTCAAAAATTGAAAACTCTGAAAAAGGTTCCACATTAAGCTTATCAATAAAGACGAGAAGATTCTAGTTCCTCAAAGCCACAATCAATTCATCCAAGCATCTAAATTGTATCATGAGCAAATTATTCAACTAATTCTATGACTTACTGCTCCTCCTTTGCCACTTCCTTGTCCATTGCATCAAATTTTTGGGTGAGAATTTCTGCACCTATAGGTGAAATCCCATGAATGATGAGTGCTTGCAATGTTCTGGGGAACTGATTCTGTATAAAGCAACTGATAAATAAATATCCAGTTCAAGAATGACTATCAATAAAGTAGAGTAAATTCAAGCAAGTACCATTAACAAAATAAATCTTTAAAGTACGCAACAGAATTCTTTTTTTTGGCAAAAATAGTGGAGTCTTATATTATGTAATTACAAAATTGAAAAAATACATAGTACAATAGAAGGCTTTACTAATCAACATATCAGACAGTCTGATAACAATAGTCCCATTAGCCATTATCTTAGAAAGTTCAATAAATTGCTATGTAGAAAATTACGAGTGAAACTAGACTTTGACCCTTGTAAAGTGGAGTAGTGATAATGAACTTAACACATGAAATTAGCGGGTATGCTAAAGTTAATCCAATACATTAGAGGGCAGATATATCTGAAATCGTAGTCAATTTGGCAACTTGAAAGAAACTAGTGAAATCAATTTTAAATTTTTAATCAAAGTGACATGACTCGAACTTGACAATAACTTGACAAGCTAATCAATAAGAGTAACTTGGTACTTGGCAGAAACTCAGCATACTTATAAACACACAAAAAATTCGAAAATTAACAAAAAAAGATGACAAATCCATCATTTAGATGTCAAAATAGATACATGCTAACGTAAATAGGAATATAAAATCATAAACATAATACCTACATGAGACAGCTATAACCCATAGTCCTCAAGGCTGATAATCTAAAAACAGATAGCGGATAATCTACAATTAGATAATACAAAAAAATCCATAATTTTTTGCCTGCTGATGTCTACAGATACTCTTGTTTCTGCTATTATCTTCAGAGTGCAAATGGGGTTTAATCCAAAATGGAAAGTCAATAATTCATGATCCCCGACGCCCACCTTTTTTTCTGCTAATGTCTACAAATACTTTTGTTTCTGCTGATATTTTCAGAGTGCAAATGGGGTATAATCAAATGAAAAGTCAGTGTTTCATGTGCCCCCCCCCACCCCCCCAACCTTGAGGGTTGGAGTTCACGCATCTTGGCAGGTGGAGGCAGCATTTCTATCACCTGTTGGAATCATAATGGTATGTTTTGGGATTTCTCCAGGTACAGACCAGCATGCTATATGATATATGATTATATCTATGAGGGATCTTATTTTTCTCACTAAGACCCGTCAGATCCCTGAAAGGGCTCTCCCCTTGTTACTGGATATCATTGGATCACAACATTTAGACGTGAGACACCAATATCAGGAGGTATTCCATGGATATGAGGATGTGGCTTTCCTTATCTGTGATTGTATGAGGCTTAAGATTTCACTATTGAGCTTCACCTTCAACGAGCACTCCAGAGACATGTTGTTCCAGGTCTAGAGGGTCACCCCCCCCTCCCAATATATCTTTATTACAGCTTGCTATTTTCACTAAACCTATACTTTGAATTATAGTTGGAGATCTCATACTACTCTTCTTTAGGTGATGTCATTTTTCTAGGCAACTTCAATACCCACACAAAGAACTGGAAAATGTCATTCATGACCTTATTGACGATGAGATTTGCATCCATGAATTGTACAGAGGATTTTGAACTAGAGAGACATTCAGTATATAGAAAGAATCAACTAATGTCTTATGATTTTTTTAGTAGGACAGTTCATAAATTGGTTCACGGGTCAATTCTGGTTCCATATCAGTCTGACCCTCAGCCAATTTCAGTTCTGATCAATTTTCTCTTCACTCAATTCCCCACACCATTCACAGCCATAAGATAATTCATCCCTCTGGTACACGTCCTAGGAACTGCTAGTATGATGAATATTGTAAGGCAATGGAAAGGAAAATAGTAAATACAGTTTATCCTTGCTCATGATCCTCTATCTCAACCATTTGTAGGAAATATCGTTGTCACATATGGCACAAGAAATGTGAGGACACAACCTATTCAAGGACTTAAATGGATGTATCTAGAAATGTAGGTAATTTTTGCCCCTTATATACAAACTTTCTAAATATCCCCTATTACCCCATTTCCTGAATTTTCAAAGTTGTCATTTCTGAAACCCATACCCCTTTCAGAAAGTTAAGTATTACCAACATTTCATCCAATATAGAGAAAAACAATGTAAATGCCAAGTGTGTAGCTTGCTGAAAAAAATATTGGGAATTTAGAAGAAAGCATATAACAGGAAGAATAAGATAATGAGAAAAGATGAAAAGGAAGGACAAAAAATATGTTGATGCAGATTTTGTGATTTCCAAGGTTACTTCCACCATCTCTCTTCCCATATTCTAGATGGAAGTAATTTCTTCCATTTATTCCTTCCTTAAAGCAACACATATAGTAACAACTGAATGCAAAAAAAAACACAATGAACAATGACTGCACAAGAGCTTACATCAAATTCTATACTTACCACCATAACAAGGAGTAGTTTTTGGAGTGTTAAGGATCTAAGATGCCCAAGTATTTTAGCAAATAGATCATCATCTTTGGAATATGAGTTCAAGCACTCTGAAATAGGAGGAAAAGCTGCTAAGTCAGACCCATCTCTATCTCTTTGATCTTGTGATTGATCTCCCACTTTGATGGACTGTGAAGTTTGACTTTGAACAACATCACCCATCTTTTCATGAACACTTAAAATAAGAGCATTAAGAGCATCTGACTCATACACATCTAATCTCTACAACACAAATATTTTTTCTGAAATCCACCCCATAAATATTCCATCTACTGGAAGTTGGATCAGAACTACAAGACATCAGTTCCCCTGACCCACAATCCACTACACAACTGTTATGTTCCTTTTTGACAATGCCACCAATCTCTTGTGGAAGAGAAAGATCAATATTTCTATAATCTACAAAAGAAACAGCCACAGTGGAGTGTTGATTTTCTGTTGTTTGCAAGGAGCATTCACACTTTTTGGGTGATTGGTTCTGGTTCATGGAGGTCACCCGACTTGTGCAATAGTCTTTAGAAGAAACCATTCTGTCACAAAAACTATTCCCCTTGTACTCTTCAAGAAGAGAAGATGTAACTCCTTTACAGCTGTATTTATCAAGGTTAGTTAATCTTATAATTTCTCTGACATTCTTGGCTTTTGTGAAGTTTTCCTTTTCTGGCTTTTCTGAATTAGAGCCAGCTACAGGCTCGTGATGTGTTTTACTGCCTTCTTCCTTCCCATTATGAACTGATACCACTCTCAACATTTTGTCCTGCCCTATTTGAACAGGCATGCATAGACACAATGAATTAGTCATGACTATTGAAACTTAGTTTGGATCATTTACCACATTTTCTATCATCCATGCCAAAGAACTTTCAAAAAATTGTTTATAAACAAACACTAGCATTTTAGTTGTGCCTAGAGCTTTAGTAGAAATGTTATTGTACCCATCTATCCAGAAAACAATCGTAACTGCTTTATGGCAGAAAAAATATGTGGAAAACCCAGCATCAAGGGTCTCAGTTAGAGCTGAAAACTCATTCATGATTCAAAATATGCTTTATAGAATCTAAAATCAAATTTAAATCAGTATATCCGTATAAATAATACATTTTCCATGGATCCAAATGAGATACCATTTCACAGAAATACCTATGAAGAAAAATATTTGTAGGTAGAGCTTTAGTTGAAATGTTCTGAATTGAAGTTCAAGATGCACATTATTGTAGACAGTATAGAAGCAAAGAAATTTGTGAGAAGTCTAAACCCAGAAATCAAGGGCCTCAGTAAAAGTGAAGAACGTGTTCATGCTGCATAATATGTTTCTACATTCTTGTACGTTTGTGCGACACCTTATGTCTCTAAAAGTGAAAAACTTGTTCAAGATGCATAATATGCTTGTACATAATTTTACAAATATAGATTGTAGGTAGATTAAATAGGAGATTTGAAGAAAGCAATCTGGTGTAGGCAAGACATCTCCTAATACTATGATTTTCAATAAACATATATATTCTGAGATAAGATAAGTTAATTTTATTAATGTCCACAAATGACCAAGGAAAAAGGTCAATGGAACTAGAAAGTACAATTATTCATCCATGGATGATCAGAGTGTCGCTTGACACTTCTGGAAACCAAGAAAAACTAACAAAGTACAAAAGATACAAAGGCCAATAAATGGAAGAGTTAAGCATGCCCTAAGTAAGATAAAAGTGCAAAGTCTAATAAGCATGAGGCTCTAGTTCAACCCACAAATGGAGATAGAAGTGGAATAAAAAAGAGAGGTAGAGGGAGAATAGGCATCCCTGTCATCCTCTATAACTATGAAGGGACCAACACAAAGCATGATGATGTCCTCTAGGGAGAACCCTGGGTTGAGGTGGCCTAGTTGGGTAATCCTTGGAGGGGATTTAGACAAAAAGGAACCATTGCTCATAACATTTGAGGCTGAGGATAAAATTACCATGATGGAAGTCTAGCTATTTGAACGGAACCTAGTGTGCAGTACTTTATAAGGAGCAAGTATGGCTCTAAGGTCTCATAGAAGTGGAATGTCTTCTAGCCTAGTAGAGAGAAATTTGTTGTCACACACATATTCCACCAAAAAGATTTCAGGGTGAGTCTATCCAGTGCTTACCAACTCTAGTAGTCAAGATAGAATCCTGTTCAATAATTTAATTCCCTATATAGAAGAGAGATGTATGTATAGTGATCTATTTTTGCTGAAGAACATGGAAATCTTGGTAAAAGAAATGAACTCAAGCAAGGAGGTTAACTTATCTATTAAAGAGAATCTACTTACAAGTGCAACTGATATGGTGGAATGCCTGAGAACGGATCCTAGTAAAGTCATTTTGCTTAAGTTTTATTTGGGGAACACTGAGGACTCATTGATGTTGAACCAATACAACAAGTTCCGGAAATTTCTTGGAGGCAATGGTAACTTTTTGCCTTTAATTGATGCTTTGGATGGATGCCATAATGAGTCAGTGAATATGAAGGTGCTATAGCTATTTGTTAATCTTTTAACAGGTGATCCGAATTATATTAACTTGAAACACACCTTGCAAGAAAAGTTCTTATTGATGGATTCATCTTCTTTGGCTTCATGGCTGGAAAAAATGCTGCTAGGATATATTGCTCAATCAGCTGTAGGTAATTTTCCAATAGGAGTCTCTAATTCAGTAAGAGATTCAGCTATTGCTTTCATCAATGCTCTGGTGTCACCTTCAGAGGCAGAGGCAGAGGCAGGCTTGCAGCAGGAGAAGGTGACAAAGAAACAATCTTAGATGCGAGGCAACTTATTGGATAGCCAGCTGTTGAACCTATGACAGTAGACAATTCTAATGTGAAGCCTCTTTCCAGGAATTCAGTTCGATTTGAACTAGTTCATCTTGTTTTCAACTCTGCAAATGCGAACTATTTGGCTGTAGCTGGGTATGAGGAATGCCAAGTTCTCACTGTCAATTCTCGAGATGAAATAACAGACTGTCTTGCAATTGAGCTTTCTTTTCAAGGTGCTTACATTCGATAAAACTCATAAATAAACAAGATGGGAACCCACAAACAATACTGAGGTAACAAATTTCAGAAACAGAGGATAAACATATATTAACAAAAACACAGAACAAAAATTAAGTAAACATCAATAACAGACTAGATCTAATGCCTAATTGCAATCTCAAAACAAGATTAAGGAAAAAGGCGGCAACCTTAATCAAAACCCCACGTGATTTAACGATCAAAAGAGAAAACCCTGATTCGTAGTCACAAAAACAAGCCCTTCTTAGAACCCAATATTACCCAGAAATTGAGACTTATAGAACAAAAATATCCTGCAAATATAGACCAGGGCTTTCAATAAGGGCACAAATCACAGCGAAACCCTGTTGAAAGAAAAAAGACTTCACCCTATAACTGTAAAGCCCTCTTCTAATCATTAAAACAAAAAACCCACGAAAATTACAGAGTAAACAATTAAACCCAGTTGTACAAACCTGCAAAGATCGATGTTCTAATCTTCAGCTAATAAACCCTCAATAGAAATACCCAAGAAAAAGCCGATGTCGAGGTACAGATCGCAAACGAATTCACAGGCTTCTAAGAATCTTCAGAGCAAGGAGAAAGAAGAACAAAAAGACACCACAACTTCTATCCTTCCACACCCAGTGATTTGTAATGTTAAAATAACACAATTGTTATTGGTATCGCCCTCTTAACCACAACTTACATTACTCAACTAACGGTTATACTCATAGTAAACTCACGGCTTTTTTTTTTCACACCAAAAAAAAAACTTTATATAGGTTACGTTACTCAACTAACGGTTATACTCACAGTAAACTCTTGGCTTTTTTTTTCACACCAAAAAATAACTTTGTATTGAACTCATGGCTTCTTTACCTTTACCTTTATTTGGTGAATATTTTAATCATGATAAAACTTTGGAATGGATTTTGTTAAGGCGGTTGCAACCCCTCAAATTATTGTAACCTCGGCCTCATTTTTGAAGTTTCTCATGCAACCCCTTAAATTATTGTATTTAGTGGAACTTGTTGATGACTATGGGTTGTTTACAAGTGCCCCACCTTGGTTCTTTATTATGGCTTCCAGATGTACTAGAGGAGGTGGGAATACAAAGCTCTAAAATATTCTTAGAAGAATGCTATGGCAGTCTGAGGTAATGAGACAAGCCATATAGTATCTCAATATTCATGTGGAAAACCAAGAGATCAAATAGGAGGCAATGGAATCTAAGTTGAAAGAATAAGGTTTGATATCTGATAAGCTTGTTAGTGATTCTAGTAAAATGCAGTATAACATAATTTTGGGTTTGCAAAAGGTTCCCAATCTCTTGCCAACCATCCCATCGTTTCCATTGACTTAGTCAAGGAAAGGGATGTTGAGGAAGAAACAATACAATAAATAGTTGTGGCATTTATAGAACAACAATAGGTGCATGGAGAACGTGGCTTGGAATGAGATGATGTGTCTATGGAGAAAGCCCATGGTGGGCATAAATTTGGTCCAAATTAGTCTCTATTTATAGTTTTTACTTGTATTTTCTTGCTTGGCCAGTATGTAAGAGAGTATAGAGTTTATCTTTAGGTTTTGGTTTTATTTTGTACTCTTATGAAGAACTCTATGTGATGGGTCAACTCAATACATTTTTTTAGAAAATTTTGGACTCTTTTCATATCCAACAATTTGGTTCATCCATAATCTTCTTAATATAAACCAATACACTTATCTCTAAAAAAAATACATTCCTCTATGGCTCGGTTTTGGTTATATTCATCTTATCTATGATAGAGTTTGTGAGTCATAGAGTTTGATTGTGGTTATAGAGCCTTTTTATTAACGAAAGCAATTAATTTATGCATAGTTGAATTACAAGGTTATCACAGGGATTCATTAACCCTGTTCAAGTAAGGCCCCACTTGAAGAGTTCATTAATGAATGCAAATATTACATGTGTATCCATGTTTTGTATTTACATTTAATAGTTTTATACATGTTGCAAATTCTCTTCTAGCATCCTACAAGCATGTAGTTGAAAATTAGTCACTTGTTTAACTGCAATAGTTCAATATGTAGTTTCACTTCATGTTGGATTATTTTTCCAGCATGCCATGACCATGTGGTGCGCTAAAGAGTTGTTGTATATATTAATTTAAGTGTGCCTTAGATATAGTTCTTACTTTATGTAACATATATTTCCTTCTTTGAGTGGAGTGATTTACTTTCAATATTGTGGCTGAATTTCTTCAAGTGTGGGGTTTACTTTGATGAGTCAATCTTAGAGCCAAGGGAAACTTTGTTCCCTGGGTGACTCGACTTGCATAATTCCTAAGTTTTTGGTTGTACGATAGAAATAATTAGTTTACTTACTTTGGTTACATCAATAACTCCACAACATTCATAAACTAAGGCAATAAACATCATAATAGCATTTAAGGCACAGGGGGTTGAATATATAGTGCACAAGACCTCAAAATATCACATGTGCCCTAGTTCCTGATTTAGTAAAACTTAGGATTTAATGACTAGTTTATTATTTTCACAATATTTAGCTTACTAAAGAGCATTTGGAGAAGAAGCTCTAAATATGCTCTCAACCAATGCACTCTTCAAAACCAAATGAAAAATTAATAAAGATCAATTATCCTAATGCCAATATTTTCACATATTATAAAGTAGCTCTCCTCCATGAAGCTCAACCCCTCTAATGTGTGAATAAAGGGGACATGCCAACTCATGCCAATTGCTAATTTCTTATTAAATGGGTCATGCCACATCAAAGGGTTTATCGAAAGTAGAGATACAAGACAACACATCCATTGTTGTCCCATTAATGAGAACATGTTAAGTTATAGCTCACTAACATATCCTAAGCCATGAACCTAAAGTCATTATAATACAAATACACCAATTAACAAGGTAACCAAGTCTATAATACAACATATAATAATATAATCAAGAGCTCCATGAACCAAGGCATATCTAGGAATCTTGCTCCAACCCAAGTGCCACAAACAATGTGCACTCCAAGCACATCAATTCCACATGCAACTATAAATACCTAGGCACGCATTTAGGCACCATCAACTCATGAGAAATAGAATATTGAACTTCAACTTTGGCATAAGGATTACAAAGAAGATTTCAATAGATACCCACTAGCCTAATGGGTAGGAAATGAACCTAAGCATCGGATATGCGATGGCGCTTTCCATGTTGAATGGTTGACCAATTAAAGGCATCGTCGCTTAACCGACGCTTGTGGCCACATTTACAAAAAAAAAATGTATCCTTGTGATTTTTGGTAAGTTTAAAAAGAGAAATCCACGCGTCGTCGGATTTTTTCGTCGGATTTTGGATCGAAATGTAGTAGTGGAAGTACATACAGGTTTAAAGGATACATGAGTTAGATCCTTCACTGGATATTCCTAGAACAACCACCTCAAGAATTATTGCATTTAACCATGGTGAATATCATTATACATAAGTATAGCTTCTTCTCCAGGGCCATTGACTTGTTGGAACTCATATATAGCTCTTAGGGTAATGACCCCCTATTAGGGGTTTGTATTGTTGTGTCTAGGTTTTGTTCATGGAACTTGAGCATGAGAATTTTCAATTAAGGCCTAAGTCCCTTATTTAGTCCACTGACGATGTTCCATATTCCACTGACGATGTTCCGGGGGTTTCCATACCCAAAATATGTGTCTATATGTGATGTGATGTTGTGAATAATTCTCACTATTTTCATTTATTTTCTATTTATATTCAATAAGAAACTAATTAGTATTTTCATTTATATTCCAATTATATTCAATAAGAGTTTACTTTTAACTTAACACTACAAATGTGGAACCTGAGTTGTAAGGGTTTTACTCACCCCACAATGCACCCACAATGCATGATGTCTGTGAGCTATGCTATTGAAATTTTTGAAGAAATTAATCGACACATGCACCTATATGCTATACCTCCACTATTTTCTGGTGTTTTGTGTGAATTAAATGCTTTCATTGTTATGCGTCTCATCAATCATATTATTTTTCAGTTTCTTGTTTAGCAGGCTTTGCTATTTCAAACAGATCATAAATATACCAGTGGACAAAATATGTGTTTGTAAATCACTCTGAAAAACCTTAATTGATGTTCCTCAATGAATTTTTCATGAGCGAGTGAAGACAAATAACCCACATTTGATGTATGAATCTAAAGTGTATAGACTTCTTTATGGAGGAAGTATAACTTATTTTTATCTTAAAATCTCCTATTGGACTGTAAAGATTATTAACGAAATTTTTTTCTATATGTCTTATAATCAAGTCATTGGATTTTCTACCCACAAGCTTTCAAATGTTGTATAAATGTATTATGATGTTTTCCAATGCATCTAGCTTCCTCCACCTATACTTGCACAAAAAAGAGATATGCTGCTGCTGAATTCCCGAGACTTGGAGTTGCTAGCGGATCTACCTTGAATTGTTGGCTAGTGGTAGGTGTACTATATTCTCCGTCAGCTACTGTGCTTTTTCACAATTTGGCTCCACCCAAGTCTCACCACCCTTTTTCTCATAATTAATTCTGGTATCATCTCCCTAGACTTGTGGCCGGTGTGTTGTTAGTTATCACGATATGGTGTTTTTGAATCATTT
>LPNX010619989.1:169465-215949 GCA_001517045.1 Pseudotsuga menziesii | reverse complement strand
ATCCTTGGACTCAAGTCCTAAAGTGATAGGGAGTGATTATCCCATAATTGTATTCGGTGACTTCGGTCGTCGAGAATGTGGTAGGATTGCATCATCCTTGGAATCAAGTCCTAAAGTGATAGGGAGTGATTATCCCATAATTGTATCCGGTGACTCGAGAATGTGGTAGGATTGCATCGTCCTTGGACTTAGTCCTAAAGTGATAGGGACTGATTCTCTCGTAATCAATCCGGTAACTTCGGTTGCCGAGAATGTGGTGGGATTGTATCATCCCTGGACTTTAAGTCCAAAAGTGATCCAAAGACTTTTTTTGTCTTTGAGTTGTGGATTGTAGGTTGTTGTTGATGATGATGATGCTGTACTGATCGAAAGATCAGAGTATGATGATGATGACATACTGATCGAAAGATCAGAGTATGATGATGATGTTTCTGATCAAAAGATCAGAGTATGATGATGATGTTTCTGATCGAAAGATCAGAATATGTTGATGATGTTTCTGATCGAAAGATCAAAGTATGATGATGATGTTTCTGATCGAAAGATCAGAGTATGATGATGATGTTTCTGATCGAAAGATCCGAATGTGATGATGATTATGATCAACAGACTAGAATATGATGATGATGATGTTGTTGCTGATCGAGAGGTCAAAGTACTGAAGATGTTGATGTGGATCGAAAGGTCAAAATGCTGAAGATGTTGGTGATCAAAAGGACAAAATGCTGAAGATATTGTTGCTGATCGAACAGGCCAAGTGTTGAAGATGTTGCTGATCGAAAGGTCCAAGTGCTGAAGATGTCGTTACTAATTGAAAGATCAAAACGCTGAAGATGTTGCTGATCAAAGACTGAAGATGTTGCTGATGATGAAGACTGAATATTGAAGATGAAGACTACATGATGTTGAAAATCTTCCAATGATTTATAGATGTCTTACCCTACTGATGTTGATGATGTCCACTATCTCTACTCTTGTTGTTGTTGATGTTGCTATAGAATACCCTTCTCATTAAGGGGGAGTGTTGAAATATTGTAACTTCAAAGAATATTCTATATGTATCTTTTTGTGGTCCCCGACGGTCCTACCGGGAGAACCACTTGTATTACATTGTACCCCGACGCTCTTAATCGGAAGAACTAATAAGAGTCATGAGGTAGTCCCCTCTAATTGTAAAGGTGGGTTATCAACACCCCGGTGTGGTTACTTGAGCCTACATGTGTAACTTGAGCCTACATGAGTTAACTTCATCCGACATGTTAATTGAGTAAACTTTAAGTGAACGGATGAATATAAATAGAGGTGTAGTGCTCCTCACTTGAGACACACACACTCACTTGGAATAGCGCACTTGTGGAGGAGAGAAGTTGCTGGAGAAGGAGGAGAATCAGGTTTTTGATATCCTTGTTGGTTTTACCTTTTTCCCTTTTTGGGGCATCTATATTGAGAAATCTTTTGCTGGATTTTTCCCTTTAGGGTTTTCCCAGGATAAATCTGTGTTGTTCTTGTGATACTGTTTTTTTTAGTGATCCTGTTTTATATGCTTTTATTATGAAAAATGAAATGATATATTGATGTCTTAGCTAAGCATATGAAAAATTTAACAGGATTTGTTGAACAAATTCAACATGAAGGATTGCAAGCCAAGAAAGACTCCCTTCCTTTCAGGAGTTAATCTTGAAGAAGCTAATTCTTCACCTATGGTAAACAATACACTGTAAAGGCAATTGATTGGATGTTTGCTATATCTTACACATACTTGACCTGATCTTTCTTATGCAGTAAGTGTGGCTTCAAGATACATGGATTAGCCTCATGAGATCCATTGGAGAGCAGCCAAAAGGATCCTTAACTTTGTTCAGGGAACAAGGACTCATGGGATATTCTACAAAGCTAAATCTAATATTGATTTGATTGGGTTTACTGACAGTGATTGGGCAGGTGATAGCACCAATCGAAATTCAACATCAGGATATGTTTTCATGCTTGCTGAAGGGCCAAGTTTTCATGCTTGCTGAAGGGCCAATCAGCTGGTCAAGAAAGAAATAGAGTGCCATTGCACTCTCATCTATAGAAGCAGACTACAAGGGAGTTGTAAATGCAACAACTCAATGTTTATGGTTGCAGGGGTTGCTTGGAGAGTCTGGCTTTGAATTAGAATAATCAACTACAATATATTGTGATAATCAGAGTACCATTCGAATATGCAATGATCCAGTTGAGAAACAGAGAACCAAACACATTGAGATCCATATGCACTACATCAGACAGCTTGTGCATGATGGCACCATTCACCTACTCTTTTGTTCATCTTTAGAACAAGTAGCAGATATCTTCACCAAAGTTTTTTGTGAGAAGACATTCAACAATGTCAAATCACTACTGGGGATTGCTGATCTTGCTGTGAAGCATGAGTGATGACAAGATTTCAAATTTTGTTTTACTGTCCATGTTTAAGGGAGGATTTTTCCCACTGGGTTTTTGCCTCTTTCCTTGGTTGAATGGATATGCAGTATGTAAAGGGTGACTAAGCCTTGTTGCTAGGCCCTATAATTTTCTTATTACATACTCATAAGTCAGGCTTAATGGGGGGTGTTAGAATAATCAACCCATAGTTAGCTACCTTGGACATTAATTAATCCAATTTTTGTCTTATTTGCCTAGTTTCCATATTCCACCTTATGCAAGTTGTCCTCCGCACATCCAAAGTGGTCAAACTTTCTAAATTTGAGTCTCTAACACTTGGGAAACCACTTGGAATCAAATCTACTTTATTCCTGGCCTTCCTAGTGCATGTCTATTTTTACTGCTTTATTGCCTGCTTTTTCTGAGTTTTAAGGCAATTGGGAAAGTTTGAGTAGGTGAAGTTAACTTGTTTTTTGTCCTCATAATCCTCCACTCTTTTCTCCTAAGAAAAGCATGTATGATTTTTCCTTCCATCATCCATTATCTTTCCTAATTGATTTTGCCAATTCGTGAGCTCCTAGACAGATTTGAAAATGCTTTATGCACCTGTGGGGGATTTGCTTAGATTTAGTAAGCCTGCTTTTGATCAAATTCGAATGGAATCCTTATGCATTCAAATATATCATGTAATTATTTATTGTGGCAGCCTATGAATTCACAGGGTTGGCTATTGTACACTTATTCAATATAGATTAGTGTTCAGCTCCATATTCAGTCTCCTTTGTGTGTAATTTGCATGTGTAATTGGCAATTTTTTGTGAGTGTAATTGTTATAACACTTGGGTTCAATTTCCATGAACACCATAGGGTTTAATGATAAGCAACTAACCCTTCCTCCCTCCTCTCATGACATATAACTTTAGTTAGATGGGTAAGACCATTAGATGGGTTTGACCACCTCTAAACCATAACATCTAACTTTAGTTTAATGGGTAAGACAACCTCTAAACCATGAAGAAGTTGAGAAGGTACGAACTATGTCCACAACAAGCCCTTCATTCTCATACCAATTGTTGGAACAAGGGGGAGGAAAAAAAGTGAAGCAATAAAAAATACACAGAGGTTTAACATTAGAACACTATTCCATTAACTCTCACACTCAAAAATGTTACATTCATGTCTTAATGTTGTAACACTATAACACCATTCTATTAACACCCATACTCAAAACATTTACATTCTATCTTAATGATGTAACATGAGAATATTATTCTTACATTCATGTATTTTCTACTCTCATAGTTCTAGATGTTTTTTCTATCTTTTAGGGACTCACACAACACAATAGGCACCAAAAAACAGGGCAAGGTCAAAACATATACATACAACACCATAGGGATTAATCATAAATGACTAACCCCTCCTCTCATTACAAATAACTTTATTTGGATGGGTAAGACCACCTCTAAACTGTAACAGATAACTTCAGTTGGATGGGTAAGACCATGTCTAAACTATCATAGATAACTTTAGTTGAATGGGTAAGACCACCTCTAAACCATAAAGAAGTTGAGAAATTGCCAACGACATTTTGAACAAGCCCTTGGTTATCGAATACCAATTATTAAAGGAGGGAGAGAAAAAAAACAAAATGAACCAATCACAAATACATGGAGTTGTAACATCAAAACACTATTCTATTAACTCTAACTCGAAGCGAAAAACTATTTTTTTATCTTATTAATTACTTGCTTTAAATGGCGACTGAGCAATGTTAGTGTAGAAAGAGGTGAGTTAACCCAAGTTTCATGAGTCCTAGATTGGGATAGGAATTTATGCATTACTCTTTAAATTAAAACAAATAATTTTGTTAATATGTAGCCTTATTTTAAGTAAATATTTTTGCACTTGGATGAGGTAATACACTTATTTAAACAAAAGTAGGATAACAATGATTTTTTATGATAAAAGATAAGAGGTTAGATATATTATGCAAATTATATAGGATGACTAAAATATTATGAAAAGTTCAAAGAATATTTATTAGAAGTTGTAATTAGAGCGAGATATGCATTCAGAATGATTTCATAAACTAAAGTGTTTTAGGTGCCTTAGTATTAGATTATTATTTTTTTATTCCAATTATTAATAAGTTTATGTATAAGGTTATATGATGTTATGCTACCACTAATAAACTATGCAATCTCAACTCTAAGAGCAATGTCGATACCATTGCATAACATATTTACAATTACCACCATGCGATTTTTTTTCCCTATCATTTACCAAAACAAGGAATCAATATAGAGATGGATTTTGCTTGACTGCAACCAACTGCTCATATTCAGGATACCAATTATACATATAAATAAATGAAGTAATATAAATGTTCCACTATTTGCACCTTTTTCAGATATTTTTGGCATGAGATTTTGGCTAGAAAAATCATCAAAAATAAGTGCAAACTGTAAAATGCTTTACTTATTTCTAAATAAGCTCATTACTTACTTTACTTACCTTAATCGTGGCTATTTTATTTTCTAATTTTGTTTTGCAGAACATTGAAACTTTTAAAAGAGTTGGGGTTTAAAGCGATTCAAATATGATTTATGGTTTTGTTTTGTAAGAATTTTGCTAATAAGGTTGTCTTTTTTATAAAACACAATATCACTAATAATAATCGGCATCCCCAACTTTCTTCTTTTGGGGAAGACGACTGCGATGGTTAACTTGAGTTACTGTGCAATAATAATAATAAAAAAAATTCTGGTTCTGACACACAACCTTGGGAAACTCGACCATCTTTTTAACTTGAAGGGTTAATATTTGACAGATCACTTTTGGTCGGGTTATTGTTCGATCAAAAATAGTTCGACGGGTTAATCTTCGACATACCACTTTTGGTCGAGCTGATCTTCGACCCAAATACTTCAACGAGTTAAACTACTCTTGGTTGAGTTAATCTTCAACCAAAAGACTACTTTTGGTTCAGACACTTTTTAGGGAATTTCGACCTGACACCTATTTACCTTGATAGGGACCTACTTGACTTTGGTCAGATTTTACCTTGACATGATTTACCCCCGACACTCTTTTGGTTGCAACCAACTTCCACTTCGACCAAATCACATTTAGTTGAACTTCATAAAACTAAAAAAGATTTCTTAGTTTAAAGACTTATAAAATGGAAAAAAAAACTTTTCACCAACCGGTAACATGGGATAAACCTTGACACAACTATATTACAATAGACTCACAATATCGTATAACCAAATTATTAAGTAAAACTTGTGTTGGCCACTATGTGAATAAAAGCTCAAACTTTTAAACGATGAAATGCTTATGGATTATTTTTGTTTTTCACTAAATAGTAAATGTAAATAGTCATTTACTCAAGTAATTTTGGAGAAGATGTGTGATTAAATAAAACATGTATTCAACCATAAAATATTCAATTATATACATAATGTTGCGACATATCAAAGCACTATGGCCACAAATACAGACTTGGAAATTTACAGGGACATTTCACATTTTTCCAGAGCTTCGACTCTCAACACTTTTCAAACATGCGGATCTTGGGATCTTGAACTCACTTCTCTCCTCTCGATTTTCAAATATTCTTCAACTACAAATATATAGACTAAAACTATTCTACATAATTACATTAAAGACTTTAATAACTATCTACCTAGAAATTTATCTTCAGAAATTAAATTCGACTGCTTTATATATGAGAGACATGAACTCTTCATTGTGTCAAACTTTCTGACATAAGTTGAACTGTTACAACATCTAATAGAGTTAGCTAAGATATGATATGGATCTGTGATTAATTAATACTTCCAACACTCCCCCTTAATTATGAGCAGCTAGGGATCTTTAAACAAAATTTTATGGGGCTCATTGGATTTTTACAAGAAAATAAATTCATTGGATTTTTTTTTTCAATGTTGAATATATATAAGGGTGAAAACCACTTTTTCTGAAAATTGAGAGGAATTATGATCAATTAGTAACACTCATTTTCAAGTATTTTGTTTACATTACTTAAAATAAAACCAAGTAACTCCATACTTTATTTTTTCTTAAGATATGATAAATCTAAGTGCACCTCCACCACCTTAATCATCGTCATCATTTACTTTTGGTTAGAAAAAATAAAAATAAAACTTTTACTTAAAAAAATATAATTATTTATTTTATCACTATTTTATGGGGTTCATCCTTGTAAGAGTGGTCCTTTTTCTCCTTATTATCCTATGGATTCATCCTCTAGTTGTATCCTCATTTATCATGTGTAATATGGTGTCTACTTCCATAAGAGTTGCAGTCGTCTCCTTCATCTATTCATGCGCTGCCTCTACAACAATGTAGTGTCCAACCAATTCCTTGTGCTGATTTGTTTTGTTCTATGGTTTTTCATATAGTACTCAGGACTCAAATCCCCATTCTATGGGATAATTCACACCTACTAGGATTGAATATTGCAAGTTGGAATTCTCATAAGATCGTTGAGTCCTTCAAACATAACTTCGATGGTCTCTCCTCACCTCCAAGTTTTTGTATATTTTAGGGACTCACATAGCACCACAAGCCCCCAAAAACATGGAAGGGTCAAACATACACATAACCACCAGAGGGATTCCCCACATTCCAAAATCATAGTCTACAAACCCCTCTCCTCATGACAGATAAATTTAGCTGGATGGGTAAGACCACCTCTAAACCATAAAGAAGTTGAGAAGCTTCCAACAATCTCCAAAATAAGCCCTTGGTTCTCGTACCAATTGTTGGAATAAGGAGAAGGAAAAACCAAAATGAAGCAATCAAAAATACAAAGAGCTTTAACATTATAACATTATTCCATCAACTCCCATACTCGAAACGTTTACATTCATGTCTTAATGTTGTAAAACTATAGCAATATTGTATTAACACCCATACTCAAAACTTTTACATTCTATATCTTAATGTTCTAACATTGTAATGACATTCTTACATTCATGTCTTAATGCTACTATCATAGTTCTAGACATTTTTCCTATGTTTTAGGGACTCACACAACACTTCATGCCCCCAAAAATAGGGTCGATTCAAAGAATACACATACAACACCATAGGGATTAATCATAAGCGACTAACCCCTCCTCTCATGACATATAACTTTATTTAGATGGGTAATAACACCTCTAAACCATAACATATAACTTTAGTTTGATGGTGTTATAGCGGATTTCACCACACTAGGTGAATCACACATTGTATGGCCTTCCCCTGTCCCGCTGCAGACTCATTAACCCCCATGGACCACTTTTTATCTTTTGATATAACCTTGACCATCCCTAAAAACATTATAAAAACGATGTACGCGACTATAGAGGGAATATCCGCGTATGTACGTGGTTATCGAGGAAAAGGCCGTGTATATCATTTTTATAATGTTTTTAGGGATGGTCAAGGTTACATCAAAAGATAAAAAGTGGTCCATGGGGGTTAATGAGTCTGCAGCGGGACAGTGGAAGGCCATACAATGTGTGATTCACCTAGTGTGGTGAAATATGCTATAATAGATGCCCCCTAATGTATGAGATCAGAGGGGTTATACGATGGTCGAAATACATTATAAGTCCATCCCAGAAATGAAGTGATGAAGGTACCCAAATGGAAGACCAACCACCCAATTAGCATAATACCATAATACAACTCTGCATATAATCTGCAAATACATCTAGCAGTCTCGGATACATAAGAGTACAATGGCCATGAATAGGCATGAAACATGATAGAACATATGTGATCATCGCCACGTACAATATACATATATCAGAATCTCCATGATGAAGATATACAACATATAACAGACCATGATCTCCATAGGCTGAAGATATATAATAGATCAAGATCTCCAAAGGATGGAAATGTCTGACATACACTGGATCAAGTCACGAGAGCTGAAATCTCATGAACACTGGCACGATCAAGGAGGTAGCATATAAGTGATGCCACCAGTCTGGAAAGTATTCTGCACAAACCGCTACGAGTACATGTCCTACTATGCGAATAGAGGTGTCGAGGTCGAACATAGTAGTGTATCGTCTGATTACCGGTCATTGATGTATACCGTTAACAGACGCGAGATTACCCACCGATAATGAAAATGGGAATCAAGGTACTAGAGTGCAAACTAACAAGTGTGAATAAATGTGTTGAGGTCGAACACTTGAGAGAGTCCATCGATCAGGGGACATTGATGTATTCCCAAAACTATCGATTGCGAGAGAACCTGCCACTGATGACTGCAAGTCTCAAGGCACTCAGAATGACTCTAGAATCCAATCCAAGAATAAATGATTTGAAGTCGATGGGATGAAATCCACTGGAAGGAGGGCATTAAGGCATCCCCCATCATCTAACACGAGGTACTCAGCAAATCTGTATGATGTGGAAGGACTCGATCATAAGGTGCACAAACCAGTAACTGTACCGGGAATGGCCGACATACAAAGTCAAGATAACTGAGGAATGGCCGACTCAGGTTTCAACTTCCTTCGAACAAGAGCATAACGGCGTATGGTGATTGAATGGAGGCAGTGTAGACTCGATATACAAACTGGGACATCTCTATGATGCAGGAGGCATCAATAGAGGCTCCATAGGGACGGGAAGCTTAACCAGTCGGTGGAGATAAACTCAGATAAACGAGTACAGCTCCTAAAGTCAAACTATAAACCAACCAAAGGATGTGATATACAATGCTCTGTTCGAAGGCGACACGACTCGACAGCTGCCAAAGATAATATCTTTCCTTGTCCGGCTTTTTGGTTTTTTGCTTTTTTTGGTCTTTTTCAGTTATTTGAAAAGCTTGAAAAAATAATAAACTAGCTTTATAGTTACAGACTAGGAGGAGACGAGTGTCATAAGGGAAAACAAACTAGTTCCATGCAGTGGAACATACCTATGCTCAATGCAAGGATACATGTGTAAGATATCAACACTCGGGGGAAAATCCCCTCCCGGTAAAAGGGAAATCAAGCTGCGAAGGATATATAAAATGGCTCTGCATGGCTAGACATGAGACAAGCTCGGGCTATATGGCTAAAACGCAATGTCAGGGAGCCAGCATAAAGCTCAATAAGACAGGCAAAGCTCATGATAATGCATTCACAACTTGTCATAAGGGGAGTTCGGAGGGGAAACAGGCCAGCATAAGATCAAGAGGAGTATGAGGCTCTTGCTAAATGTCATGGTGGTACTATACAACGGAATCCCACACCCTAAAAAGGAGAAACATCGGCATGAGCACCAAATGCAAATAAGGCGCTAACTAGGGTACCCATGTAAGGTGAGGCTCTACTACTCGTATCATGCCACTTCTATAGCAGCAAGAAGGTTCTGTGACATAACAAAGTGGGTTCGTACCTAAGGTTATGGTGACATGGTCATAAGGTCATGCAAAATTCAAACGGTGGTGGACCTAACCTATATGCCAGTGTAGACGTTATACCTGTGAAGAGTACGAACAGGTCAATCCAACGGCTCAAACGGCACTGAAAATGGTCATCTACATCACCAATTATGTCAGAAAAGGTCCAAAATGGTTATAAACGGTCAATACTATATAAAAGGGGGTAAAAAATTTCAAATATTTCAAAAATTTTCTATAAATAGTAAGAAATAGAATTCATTTGAAACTTTTACCCATTGGAGCTCTGATATTCAACTGCGAATTCCAGGAGATTCAGCCGGCGGAATTCAGAACCGTTTCTTCCAGGTACTTACTCATGTTCCCAGCTTGCATTTCAATACAATTTTTTCCAGTTTTCATGGTCAAATGAGCTAGTTAAGGCCAAACTGACATGAGCGCCACGGCCCACGCGGGTATCGAAGCTTTTTCCGCATACATGGCTGTATATACGCGGAAAAGGGGCTAGAAACCGCGTACATACGTGGCTGTTTGCAAAACAGCCGCGTATGACGCCGCGCAAGTTATTTTAAAGAAATCTAATGGACATTTGGTCAATTTTTCATGCAGGATGGTGCTTGAATCATATGAATCCTGGCCTTCCATATGCCTTCAGATCGCACTGATTCGACCTTTCAATACCCCTTTGGAAAGCTATATAAGGAACCCCTTGGTACATTGAAAGCGTAAGAGAGCTTTGAGAGTAACAAAACTATAGTCCATTGTTGCCAGAACTTATGCTTGAGTCTGCATCCCTTTGTCCCTTGGAGCACTGTTGTGTTCTTCCCAAGCTTGCCTTTCACTAGTAAGCTTGCTATCGAAGTGATGGAGGATTGAGGTGGTGGAGGCCCAAGTGGGGGATTCAGTTTCTCCGATTCGCAAGCGTGCCGTCAGAGGTTGTCACTTGTAATCTCTGATAATGATTAATAGAAATATCTTTTCCTGTCCAATAATGTGTATTTGAATGAATATTGTATCCATTGGAATATGTCAAATGCTTTTACATTATTGATTATATATGCTAGAATAGATCTAACACCATGAAATATAGTATGCTTGTATTTTTTATTTGTTGTTGAGGACGTGCTATAACAATTCAAGCTAAAGATTGGAAAGCTCAACAAGGATCTACTTCAATCGTCCGGAATAAGGTACGAGGTTCGATCCTTTAGTGTTAGATGTTTTCATTTCTATTGCATATTGGGAAAGATTGATTTCTGGAGTCTAGCTATCTGTTGTGGTACCCCAAGCCATAGGAATTTCTCTCCGTAACAGATGGGTAAGAAAACCTCTAAACCATGAAGAAGTTGAGAAGGTGAGAACTATGCCCACAACAAACCCTTGGTTCTCACACCAATTGTTGGAACAAGAGGGATAAAAAACAAAATGAAGAAATCACATATACACAGAGCTTTAACATTATAACATTATTCCATTAACTCCCATACTCACAAATTTTACATTCATGTCTTAATGTTGTAACACTATAACACTATTCTATTACCACCCATAGTCAAAAAATTTACATTCTATGTCTTAATGATGTAACATTATAATACTATTCTTACATTCGTCTATTAATGGTACTATCATAGTTCTAGATGTTTTTTATAGATTTTAGGGACTCACACAACACTATGAGCCCTGAAAAACAGAGAAGGGCCAAAACATACACATACAACACCATAGGGATTAATCATAAACGACTAACCCCTCCTCTATAACATAAGTAGGATCATATAACATAAGTACAAGAAAAATAAAAATGCCTCCTAGGTGTAATACAATGGTACTAAGATATATTAATTCTATATCACCCCCCCTTAAGCGTAATGTAGTACAACTTATTCCAAATGTTTATTGGGGCCTTGGAAACTAAGTCTCAAGTCACCTCTTACAACAACAAAAAATTATTTGTCCATGTAAAAATAGGAAAGAGGAAAAATGTCACGAGGAAAATACTTCCTCAAGAATGGACATTACAGAGATGATCAAAAAATTTCTTCAAAGGGTCCTCTTTTTCACTTGAATGATATGAAAGAACAACTTCTTGGTGATGGACTAAGTGAAGATGTTGTGCATGCAAAGATCATGCATATCAATGTGGTGTAGACAAAGATCACGTGGAGAGGCCCTTTGATGGTCATCATTTGATGATAGAGTATCATCATAAGAATGTATTTTTATGAAAGAATACTCTTATATTTAAGCACAATAAATTATGGAAAATATATATTTCCAAACTCTTTCCCAAATAACATCAAAAGATTCAACAAAATATGCCTCATGTGTAGCTTCCATATAATGAATAAAACCATGAATCTTGTTCCCAATTTGATGAAGCACCTTCACAATTCTGTAAAAAATCTCATGAGTCTCTGAAATATCAGAATATTTGTTATATACAGAAGAAAATATTAGAGGTATGGTGTCTCCATGAGCAAATGGGTCCATATTGGGAGAAGAGTGAGCAACTACATCACACTGACAGTTGAGCAAACCTGGAGGGTCTGGAGATTTGAAACTTGAAATAAGGGTGGTGAAATCAAGTCCAAACATATAAAAAAACAATACCATGAAGGCCAATTACATGTATGTCCAACCAATGAATGACATACATGACATAAAAGAAACATACACAAGTGACATAGTATTGGAAACTATGTAATTTTGAGATTTTCCAACTAGTGAACTTCAGGGTTGTTGGGTATTTTGGGCCTAAAATGGTTGGGGAAAATAATATATGACTATAATATGATGTATATAAGCCTGTATATCACCTTCATAATCATAATGGGAAGGATATTAATGAATTAGGAAAGAGATTTCAGAAGACACATCCGGAACTAGTAGAAAATGACTAGTTTCTGGAGGAAACTTTGGTGAACTGGTTGGGGTTCCTTCCAATGAAGGGATGGAGGTTTCAGATTCTGATATATCAGAATATAAATCATAAACAGATACATATGAAACAAATATATGAGAAAATTTTTTCTCCCATGAACACAAAGCATGCACAGGCTTACCATCTTCTTACCTGCGCTCCCATCTTCTTGCAAAATCTGGAATGCTAATATTGTTCTCCTCAAGGAGATTGGTCATGAGTTCCATATTATTTATGAAGAAATATATTTCATGGTATGAAGTTTTTCAATAACCACATGTGGTTTTGTCTCTCTTTTTATTCATCATCTTGGATATTGAGTCCTCTTCAGTTGAATTGGAGCATTTTGTATCTGAATACTTCTTCTCTTTCTCTATTTCTTTCTTCAAATCCTTGAATTAATTCTTTCCTTTGGATTAATTTGACACACCAGAAGAAAGGGATTTATCCTTGGTGGATTTTATTGTACCCATTTTCACTAACTCTTCTTTCTCTCGAGTCAATGACTCCATGAAGTCTTCTAGCGTAGGCATCCTCCAATATCTAGCTTTGAGTTTGCTTGAGTGGAATCTCAAAACAAAACGAAAATACTCAAGACCTAGCTTAGAAAGGATAGAAAATATTATATGATCATATTTATTATCTATGCTACACTATTTTATCTAGAGCACCAATGTGTTTAACTTGGTGAAGAAGTATTGGATTTTCTCATAGTGAGCTGGACTCAATGAGATTAACTCATTTTTGAGCTAATGGCCTCTAATATAATCAGTTTTCCCAAATAGTGACTCAAGTTTGATTCAAAATTAATTTGGTGTGTCAACTCTCTCTGAATGGAAGAAAATATCTCTCGAAGTGCTAAGACAAATCATACCAAATTCCTCATCAAGTCTGTTGAAGTACTTTGCTTTCTCCACAGTAGAGGTGGGATCAGTCTCAATCCCTATGGTGAGTCTATACAGGCCTTTCAAACTTATTTGGATCACCATTTCATCCTTACATTAAAAATATTTGGATGGGGTCAGCAATACATGAGTTTGCTCCATTCTTCTTGCGCACTGTGTGACAAAAACATTGTTGTATCTGGAATACAAACAATCAAAATTTCTAGAAAATGCCCTAAAAAGAAACTCAAACACTCTTAGTTTTGATTTGCAGCTTCACAAAGCTCTGATACCATTTGATAATTGCTTCATAGTGATATCTATGAGCTAGATAAATATTCACAGTCTAAGTTATTCACAAAATATGCAAGAGAACAACAAAAGAGAACAAAATAACACACATAGATGGTGCCAATAATTGATGTTTATACTAGTGTAAAACTTATAGATATGTATGGTACATAATTATAATACAATGATGAAAATTCATGATCCCTTGGAGGTCATATACATGCATACAATTTCCAGGCTACGATTTGACCCCTAAACGCCCCTAGGTTGACCAATAGGGTCCCAAACCATACCAAACAGTCACAAATGCAAGTGTGAACATCTATGAAGGCATTTTGGATGATAAATTAAGGCATGGTAGGCATGGGTGAAAAAATTTGTGAGTGGGAGAGTCTCTAGGAGCCAATAAATGTTGAAGAAGAGCACAAAACAACCACATTCACACTAGCGCCTCTAGTCAAACATATCCCTTGAATTAATGGATAAGGAGTGGTTTCTAATCAATGAGGGAACCTGGGTTGATAGAATGATCAAACTAGAGCACCTCAAATATAAGGATGATCAAAGTGGAGTGCCTCAACTATGAGTTAATGAGCCATAAATCATCTAATAGACCAATATTGATCAGTATAACCTAAGTAGGATCATATAAAATAAGTACAAGACAAATGAAAATTCCTCATAGTTTTAAGACCATGGTGCTAAGGTAGATTAATTCTCTAATAATTACTTGGATCAAACCCTCCCTAAAGGTCCTTTTTAAGGCGATTTTTAAAAGAACTCCCTTAAAAGTCATGATAATTTGAACTTTTGGGGGTGGTGGTTATATCACATTCGAAAATCCCACAATATTTCCCATGCATAGTAAATATTTGACATGTGATTAATATGTGGTATCACATTTAAAGGTTTCATACACCAAGGATGGTTCTCATGACCCAATTCATCTGACATGGTGAATATCGGTGGTTTTAGTCCATAACATGCGACTTTTATTCTACATAGGCCATCCATGAGGCCCTAGTCCGTATTTTTCCTATGATAGGGATATGGAGGCTATTTTGAGATTTGTCACATCATGGATTATTATTAGTCACTAATCCTTCCTTTGATAAAAAAACCCATGTTGTTGGAATAAAAAATTTGCCTATGGGGCTCATGTTCTTTGCATAGTAACCCACATCATTGCACGGGTCCTGTGTAGGGAATCCTTTTCCTACATGTGAGATATGGCCAACAAGTTGAGGAGAGGTACATTAGGGATGGAACTTGAGTACCATTCCATGGTATAATGAAAAATCTAGGACCTTACACTGTAGCATTTTACTATGGAGACATGGTCCATGTGTGTGGTCCCAAACCACCATATTGGCCCTCCATATGGAAGCTTTGGCTTGGAAGTGGGATATGGTGCTAGTTTTGAAGTTTATAACCATAGATATGGTTATTGGTGCTCGTGATGTGGTTCAATGAAAATATGAAGGTTGTTATACCATAATGTTTGTCTATGGGAATCATGAGACATCATTGTGTCCCTTAGACACCAAAAAAGTTCTTGTAAGGGAATCTTTATCATGTGATCAACAGATGATGGCAATTTTGAGTTTAGTACATTAAGGATGGTTATAATAAATTTACACATAGTCCAAGGTCAGAATAGATAGTTTTAAGTCACAATGTTTTCCTTTATGTCTCATCGACTATGTGTGGGCCCCGTTTCATCAAATGAGCATTTGCACATGGAATTATTGGCATACAATAAGATTATGGAGTCCATTTCAATATTTGGGATGCCCTTCCTCCTAAGTTATGTTCAATTATTCCATCCTTACATGACCTTTCAAGCATACCCATAGTAAGTCAAAGACCAAGCATAAAGGTAATGTGGAGAGCAAAGTGACCAATGATGTGAATACAACAAATCCACAAGGTAGCACATGGTAAAAAGTAAAAAGACTACTAATATTTGAACTAAAATCATAAGATTGCAAAAATTTGGACTAATCACATGAAAGATGGAAAAGTGTATCAACAAAATTGTATAATTAAAAATCCACCCACTGTGAAGTCACCTACTAAGTTTCTATTCATAGGAACTATAGACAAAATTATTTAGAAACTACTTTAATTTCATATATGATAGATACCACCTAGGAATCATATATGCTAGATATCACCTTGAAACACTCCCATTTCTCAACAAGCTCCTCATGTGACCTAAACATAGACTACATGATGACATCATTCCCATCCCGATAGTCCATTAGATTTATTTTGTTTTGAACCATAAAGCTACAAGTTCTCACCCAATTATATCTATATATTTGTAACCACCTCCCTATTTCCCCTTACCTACCTCCATATTACCATGTCTTGGTAGTGATGACCCTAAATGTCATGTAGGATTCTTTGGAATGTCAAGTGCCACATGGATTTGTTTGAAGGGGTCTACCAAGGGATTAGGAAACAAATGTTATTATCTGAATGCCGATTATTTAAGTATGTTGTTGGGTATTTAGTGTTCAAAATTTTCATCATTCAATCAAGTATTACATCTCAACATTGAAGTGTGCAATGTTTTCGATGGCTTTAAGAGATAGAATTTTTTATAGCTACATTCAACCATAGTTGCTATAAAAAAACATTAGTTATACCAAGTTCTAGAATTTATACAAATACTTCATCACTTTCCATGAACATACCTTAACAACAAGTGTTTATGCACCTCTTTAGTGTATGGAAAAGAGTACCAATGGTCACTAAATATGTCATGAAAATGTAAAACATGCAAGATTTTAGAATCATTTATAACCTCTCAAAGTTTTGAAGATCCAAATATTTACATTTCACATATCTACAATGGCCATTAGTCCCTATCATCGAGACTTTCATTTAAAAATAAAAATATTAACACGCCTTGAACCATTGACCAACCCCAATGGACAAATATAAATATATAATAGATTATGAAATAGCATACATTAATATGAGACTAGACATACATGTTGACAATTTTTTGGTTGGATTTCACCACTTAGGTTGATGTTGTGAGTGGAACAACATAATAACCTTGTAATGTTGTATTTAATAGTGTATATATGTCATAATAGAAAGCATGAAGGTGCAACAACTCGAAAACTACATATCCTAACATACTCTCTTTAAATGTTGCATTGAGAGTATTATATTGTTTTCCATCATGAAAAATAGCATCAATGATTTGCACAATGTTAGGAAAAGAAGTTTTGTTTTGTTGGTTAATATTCTAAAGTTAAATCCTCATCTAGACCACCATTCATCTTAGATGTAGAGTTTATTATGTTTCAATTGAATATATGTACCATATTCAAGGTTTATCTCATTACTATATTGCATGGGACCTTAATATGTCATACATCTTGTTTATGAGATTTTAATGCAACGTCCCAGAAAAAGAGAAATTAAGTTTAAGATGGACCATAAAAAATCGTTATTTTTCACTTTGAATTATCCTAGATTATCTTTTGGGATAAAAATCTTTTTTCATGCTACTATAACTATATAATGGGCGATTAGAGATATCATTGTGATGACAATTAAAAAATCTAAATTTATCCTCATAATTCATGGGGACAAGGTTGGGACATTAGTTAGTTGATTTAAATGGGTCTTGTGCCACTCACATAAAGCACTAAGAACCCATATATACCACATGACCCTTATACCTTTATCTCTTGGAATTCCTCTTCCAACAAATTATCTATATTTTAAAACAAATAGAGCATGTCAACACCATCATTGAGCTCGAATTAATCCTAGTTGATAATATTAATGGTGATGACATTTTCATACCTAAGGTAATTAAGAATCTAGGTGATCTATTGTTCTAGTTTCACCTTTAGTTACCTCGAATATGGCCATAACATGGCCCTTAAAAACCATCCCTCGCATGCCCTTCCTCAAAACGGTGAACATATCTCACATGTAGGTTAAGATTCTCCATGTCAGCCTTGTGTTATAATATAGGCCTCTATTCATGGGCCATGAGCCCCAAGGTAATTCATATGGCCTTGTACCCTAAATTTAGACCTTGGTCCATGGTCCTGGGCATAGAAATCATCTTTAGTGTTAAAAATATTTAAATAGAGACCATATCGTGATTATAGGACAAATGCAAATTTCATGGCCTAAGGCTATGTCTTTTGGCATTTCCATTGCTTAAGTTACAATAAATATCAATGGTTATAACCAAAATTCATAAAAAAGAGGTAATATATCTTTCTCACATGCCAATATTCACTTTATAGGTCTTTGTGGTGGCCTAAGGTCCCACACATAGTTCATGATCCCTAAGTAAAAATGTTTTGGCCCAACAACTCTTTTCACATCAAATCATGGCCTAGGGACTAAAAGCAATACTTGGTGTGCCAAACCTGAAATGGCCGACATATCTTACTCATTGGATAAATATTATCTATGTAGTAAATAGGGAATTTGAGGTGGTCTAGGGAATCACACTTTACCCATGAGCCCCTTACCCTTATATGTTATGATTTGACTTGATAATATGGCCTAATCAATGATAATCATTCTTGGTCATGTATATGTTGAAATGGCCATTTCTTGCTTGTAAGCCAAATATTTCCCAAATAGAGATGACATTATGGACTAGGGCCACATGTGTGGGCCTCGATCCCTTGAGGAAAATGTTATGGCCTAGGACTTTGTATCTTTATCCTGGAACACAGACTAGGCCATGAGAGCCATCCTTAGTGTGCCAAAATTGAAATGAACACTATATTCCACTTACATGATAAATGTTCCCTTTATAGTTGGCCTTGTGTGGTGGACATAAGCCTATTAATGTCACATGATCCCTAGAGACAAAATGGACTAAGGTAAGATTGATGTAGAAAAATTATCATTACTTACATGACATATTTGGATGTGTGAGGATTTGAGTTTAATTAATGTGTCCTCCCACCTTGTAAATGCCCATTTTTTCCTTATATTTGTCCCCTTTCCTTGACACATTAATCACATATTACATTCTTTTACTCCGTCAAATTACTCACTAGTCATGTATTAGACAAATGAAGGTCAATGTCCAAACTATGATGATAATCTTAAAACTTAACATGATGGAATTCACTCACATTTTGGAAATTTGTGTTGATAAATCTATCTGGTATGTCAAAGCCACTCCAAGTATATATTAGGTCCACATAAAGAAACAACAATACCAATGTAACAAAATCTCTCCATGCTTGAAACAATGCATATCTCCATTGTAAACCTTTAAAAGAGGATTGAACACACATGCCCAATATCATGGGAAACCTTGGTTTAGCTAAATCCCTGGGATTAAATTGCCCCTACTTACCCATAATTGACATGGTAATGTGTTTCAATTCTAAGGGTAAATTAACACTACATTACAGGTAATACAAATATCTAGGTCTTAAAAACACAAAGATAGCCCGAAGGACTAATACAACAAAGTTGTAACTTACAAAATTTAAAGTTTTTTCCTCAAGGGAAGATTAATATCATTAATGAAAACATTAAAATGCATGCACATAGGGTTTTTATTGCTATCAGAGTTATAGGGTGTGGTTTTTGTTGGCATATTTTGAGGGTTTTTTTGGAATAGCCATTTTCATGTTGGGGTGAAGATGTGTGTTTCCCTTCTTGGAATTTATTATCAATTGGGGTTCACTTGATCACAATTTTCTCATAGGATTTGGTGGTCAAGGGACTTTATGAGTGGCAATAATTCACAATAACAACCATGGTAGAGAGAAAGCATCTAAGGAAGAAGTGGTCTCTCTCACCTGGAGATGTTGAAGAAGACAAAGAGGAAGAGCATAGGTGGTGAGCAAGCCCTCACTTTGGCACTTAACCTCTTTTGGTCATGATATTGAATTAATAAATTTAGTGTATAGATTATGGCCTAGGTTAGCATTGGAGGAGATGACATTCTTGCAAAAGAAATGAGAGCACAAAGAGGGAATAACTGCAAATGAAACCAACAAGGAAGCAATCACTAAAATCTGTGATAATAATAATAACAATAATAATAAGGTGGATGGAAAAGGGGGAAAAGGAGGATCTCATTCTATAGGACACCTTCTTTTAGGGAATGAGGGTTATAGCCAAATACCCTGACATGTATTTCTTCACATTTAATCCATAGGTTCACTTTTGTTAGAAAATAGAACTGCAAAGCAATAACAGATATATAGTTAAATCAATAAAAACGATGTAAAACACATTAAAACATTACAGAGAGACATAGATATAATATGGTTCGCTCAAATGATGGGCTACTTCCACAAAGAAACTACTAGTCCTTTTATTATAGTCCAGAAATATGAAGGGATACATCCTGCAACAAAATCGTTACACTTCCTCTTCATGCTCTCACAGTCTCTCTTCCAATACAATACAATACCATACTCAGTCGTTTTACAATGCTTTCTTGTATAGGGGAAATACAATGGGAAATTTATAGGGTTAACCTGAACCCCAAGTCAGGGGGAATGAGAGTACAATACTCCTGGGTTACAATCAAAACTGAATAATATCTTTGTATCTGGAAGATTAGGCTCCACAACCAACAATCTCCCACTTGGAGACTGATCACAGCAACTCCACTGCTATTGCACTTGCTGGACTATGCTTTGGACCTTGGACTTGGAAAATTTCTTATTTTCAACTTCATGCTTGAAGGCCAATAGAAATCAAGTAGGAACTCAGTTTCTCTCTACTTACTCCTTTTGTCAACATGTCTGCAGGATTCTGACTAGTATGTATCTTTTCCATTTTTAACAGTTTTTCATCTAGAACAGATCTTATGAAGTGGTACTTGAGATGTATATGTTTAGTCCTCGAATGAAAGGATGAGTTCTTTGCAAGATGAATCGCACTATGGTTGTCGATGTACAACCTACTATTCTCCTGCTTATTGCCCAATTCCTCCATGAACCTCTGCAACCAGATCATCTCCTTACTAGCCTCTGTAGCAGTAACATACTCTGCTTCCATTGTTGAAAGTGTAACAACCTGTTGCACCTTTGAAATACAACTTACTGCTGTTCCACCCACAACAAAAACATGCCCTATGGTGCTCCTCCTATTTTCTTTATTATCAGCCATATCTGCATCAACATATCCCTATAGAATACTGTCTGAACCTCCAAAACATAATGGATGTGAAGTGGTACCTCTCAAATACCTAAAAATCCACTGTACTACTTTTCAATGCTCTTTACCTGGATTATTCATATACCTGTTCATAACTCCCACTACATGAGCAATATATGGTCTTGTGCACAACATGGCATACATCAAGATTCCAACCATTGATGAATAGGGAGTTTGGGACATG
Source organism: Pseudotsuga menziesii (assembly GCA_001517045.1). Lineage (NCBI taxonomy): Eukaryota > Viridiplantae > Streptophyta > Pinopsida > Pinales > Pinaceae > Pseudotsuga > Pseudotsuga menziesii. The sequence continues at coordinate 194,650 of LPNX010619989.1, read as the reverse complement.
TAATCTATCTCTTCCTATGTCTCTGGAAACCTATCCTTGCTTAGTTTGAAATGGCTAGCCAGACGTGTACTAACTGGTTTTTCATTCTGCATTCTAAACCTCTGCAACACCTTTTCTATGTACTCACCTTGAGACAATGTCAATTTGTGATTTTTCCTGTCTCTTGTTATTCTCATACCAAGGATTTGCTTTGTAGCACCCAAATCCCTCCTCATTAATGATTTAGCTAGTTTTATTTTGAGCACATTTATATCCTGCATGTTAGACCTTGCAACAAGCATGTCATCTGCGTACAATAACAAGATAATATATCTTCTGTTATCTAGCCTCTTCAAATAAACAAAGTAGTCAGAATGACATCTATCATAACCTTGTTCTGTCATAAACTTATCGAATTTTAAATACCACTGCCTTGGAGCTTACTTCAGGCCATACAAGCTCTTCTTCAACCTGCAAACCAAATTCCCCTTCCCTTTGACCTCATACCCTTGTGGCTACTGCATATAAATCTCTTCCTCCAAATCCCCATGGAGAAAGGATGTTTTTACATCTAACTATTCAATATGCAAATCTTCTACCGCCACTAGAATTAAAATAGTTCTAACTGAAGTCATTTTAACAACAAGAGAAAATATTTCATCAAAGTCTATACCTTTGTTTTTTTCAAACACCATTACAACAAGTGTAGCCTTGTACCGCTTCTTTCCTCCATCTTTTTCCTTCAACCTATAAACCCATTTATTCTACAATGCCCTTTTTCTGTAGGCAACTTAACCAGATCCCAAGTCTGGTTTCTTACCAATAAGTCCATGTCCTCATCCATGCCTTGCTCCCACTTCTTTCTAGTTTCTACCTGCATTGCTTCTTCATAACATTCTGGTTCACCAGAATCAGTCATCAATAAATAATATAGTGAAAGAGATAATCATTCAAGGGGTCTACTTAACCTAGTAGAATTTCTTACAGTTGCAGGAGCTTCAGGTGCCTACTGTTTCTCTTGATTTTCTAGTGCCTTTGGAACTTCATTTTCTTTCATTTCATCAAGCATTGCGTACTCTGTGTTTTCTTTTTCTTCTTTCTTTCCCTGCAACTGATCTTTGTACATGGCCTTTTCATTGAATACTACATCTCTAATGCTAACTATTTTGTGATTTTTAAGATCCCATAAGCGATAACCAAAATCATCAACCCCATATCTAATAAAGGTACATTTCTTGGATTTATCCTCAAGCTTTGTTCTATCATCTTTATCAATATGGATAAATGCTTCACAACCAAAAGTTATCAGAAATGAGTATTTTACCTGTTTACATGTCCATGCCTCCTCTAGAATGCCACCATCCAAAGAGCTTGAAGGCCCTCTCTTTATTAAATGAACAACAATGTTTACAACATCAACCTAAAACTATAAGGACAACCCTGCATGCAATTTCATGCACCTTCCATGCTCCATGATCATTCTGTTCATCCTTTCTGACACACCATTTTCTTGTGGTGTTCTAGGGACTATCTTCTTTCTGTGAATCCCATTATGTGAACAGTAACTGTCAAACTCCTTGTTGTAGTACTCACCTCCATTATCAAATATGAGACATTTCAACCTTTTTCCTATCTCATTCTCAGCCAAAGATTTCCACTTCTTAAAAGTATCAACCACATCAAATTTTTCTCTAATGCAATAACCCAAGTTTTTCTAGTTGCATCATCAATAAAAGTAACATAATAATGAGAGCCACCAAGAGATTGTACCTAAGCTGGTCCCCATAGATATGTATGGACAAGCTCTAACTTTTAACTCTTCTTTTGTTTCCCAACCTTAGCAAATCTAACTCTCTTTTGTTTTCTATAAAAACAATTCTCACAAAATTCCAAACTTACCTGCTTCAAATCTAGAAGTAGTTTCCTTGAGTGGAGAATTTGCATTGCCTTCTCACTCATGTGGCCAAGCCTATGATGCCACATTGCTGCACCTGTTTCTATGGAAGCTACAGAGATAGAATAATCAGTATTATGAGGACATAAATATAACGTACCTACCCTATCTCCTTTTTCTATTATAAGTGATCCTTTAGTGATCTTCCACCACGTTTCTCCAAACATAGACAAACATCTGCTATCTCCCAACTACCCTATTGAAATAAGATTTATTTTCATAGCAGGAATGTGCCTTACATCCTTTAGCAACTAGTCATTTCCATTATTTAACTTAATTAGTACCTTACCCTTTCCCAAAAATTTACATGGTTCATCATCCCCCAATAGCACATGCCCAAAATCACCTTGAACATAATCATGAAAGAATTTCCTATGGGGTGTAGCATGACATGAAGCCCCTGAATCTACTACCCAATAATCACTAGTATTATCTAATGCAAGAATCAAAGCATCTTGTAACACATCACCTCCTACATTTGCTTCTTGCGTAGTCTCTTGTTGCCTCTCACCTTTCTTCTTTGGTGCTCGACAGTCTTTATTTAGATTTACTTTCTTACCATAATTCCAACACTCTATTTTTTCAAATCTGGACTTGGATATTCCCTTTTTAGACTTGCCATGATTTCCTGGGCTCCTTCCTCTCTCATTTTCTCTCCCTCTGCTCTCCATGCTAAACACATTACTTGATGTCTCTCCTATGCTTTTTCTTTGCATTTTCTCGCTATGAATAACACCAACAACACCATTAAACTTAAGAGTGTTTGAACTAGGGATAGAGTTACTTATAGCCATGACCAAGCTATTCTAGATTTCTGGCAATGAGCACAAGATTAGAAGACCCCTAACCTCATCATCAAAGTTCACTTTTTCACAACTGAACTGACTGGTAAGTGTATTAAACTCATTTAAATGGTTAACAACAAATCCACCTTCCAACATATTCATATTAAATAAACGCTTCATTAAAAATACATTGTTAGAAGCCGAGGGATTTTCGTAGAGCTTACTCAATACGCTCATCACACCCTCTGTTATTTTTTCTTTTGAAATATTGAAGGCCACTGACGAAGCCAGGAACAATTGTATTGTTCCCAGTGCCTTTCTGTCAAGAACTTCCCATTCTTCATCATTCATATCTGTCGGCTATTTTCATTTTTCTCCCAATGGTAGGTAGAGATCCTTCTGGTACAGATAGTCCTTCATTTGCATCTTCCATAACTAATAGTTTTGGCTGTTAAATTTCTTGACCCTAAAATTTCCTTCTTCCACCATTGCTCCCACTCAAACTAGGAACCCTTGTTTCCTATTATTTACCAACCAAATAGACCTTTTGGCTCTGATACCAATTGTTAGAAAATAGGATCACATACCAATAACATATATATAGTTAAATCAATAAACAAGATGCAAAACACATTAAAACAGTACAGAGAGACACAGATATAATGTGGTTCACCCAAATGATGGGCTACATCTACAAAGAAATTGCTATTCCTTTTATTATAGTCCAGAAAGATGAAGGGATACAACATGTAGCAAAACCACTGTACTTCCTCTTCACTCTCTCCCAGTCTTTCTTCCAATACAATATAGTACCATACTTAGTAGTTTTACAATGCTTTCTTTTATAGGGGAAATACAATGGGAAAATTCTAGGGTTAACCCAATACCATGGGTCCATAAAACTATTGGCCAAGAAATATCCAAAAAAAATTCTTGCGGGCTTCGCCCTTGAACCCTCATTTCTTAGGGGTGTTTCCCCCGAACCCCCACATCTTGAGGCCATTAACCCCGAACTTCCTTTTTAGGGGCGCTGCCTCTAACCTCAAGGCAGGGGGAATGAGTGTACAGTACTCCTGGGTTACAATCACAACTGAATAATATCTCTAGATCTGGAAGATTAGGCTCCACAACCAACAACTTTCTATTACATTCGTATATATTTGCATTAATACCACTACTTTTACATAGGCTCAAATATGTGGAGTAGGAGCTCGACTAGAAAAGGGGAAAACAAATTGGAAAAACCCAGCGAGGAGATCAAGACTCCAAAGGACCAACTTATTACGGCATCTTTCAATCATATCTACTAGATGTTAAAATAACATTGAGTATGGTAAGAAATGGATCGTTCATTGGGTAAGTCTTAGGTCCAACATAACTTGCATGTGTAGACAACATCACTAGGGAGTCTTATCAAAAAGGGTATTGATCACTCCTTTTTGAACCAAAATATCACTAGTTTACTTCTTCATCTTTGTACTTGGGGGTGAGGAACAAAACGCTTCCACCTCACCTCCCAAACATTCAACGACACAAAAGGGATAGAACGACGATCCTTGCAGATTGAATTTACGCCTCGCAAATTGGGATTATACAACTTCTTTTCCTTCTACTAATATGTATTGTTACATCGTTCCAAATGATTATTCCTTCTGTAATTATTTTTATCAGGGAAGACACTCATCACTAGAACAAACATATAGCAAATAAAGGATGAATCTATATTGTTCAGATCTAGGGAGAAACTAATTAATTCATTTTTCAAGCCTTGGCTAGTTTCTTCAGGTATCCAAATCAAATATGTCTGACCTTATATTTTCACTTATTATTCTTGGGTTTGATCAATATTAAGGTCATTCACAACTAAAAAATTATTAAATGTTGAAACTACAAATGTTATGATCAAAATAAACACATCATTACATGACCTTTGTTTTAATATTCCAAAAATGGATAAAGGTGCTCCAAATCTAGTGGCCACCTTTTACTTAAAGACTAAATTTACACAAACATATCAACTTTGTTAGATGAGAAAAACAAATTATCCTTTTTTATAATTAATTAAAATGATTTTTTAATAAAATAAATGAAAATAATTTTGAACCATGTTAATTTCAACTCAAAATCAACTCCAAAAATTGTCTCATTTTATAAGATAATTTATAGATAAATTGACCTAGTTAAAAGTATGGTCATCACATGAATGAAATAGTGATACTAAAGAATATTAAAATATTGTACAACTAAATAGAAACTTATTTTAAATTTCTTATTGTAATTTGAACTCAATAAATCAAATTAAAAATTTGTAAAGGTGTGCATACTACTAAAGTTTACGAACATATACATCTCTTCTCCATTTGAACCTGTAACCCTTAATCCTTAAAAAGCACAATACATATTCTTAGTTACTCAAATATACAATATCTCTCAAACTTTACAATATCTTGTAAGACATTAAATTTTACATATGTAACATTTCCTCTCATCTCATGTGTTCCTATGGTAGGGTAATCTTGGTATAGCAATTTTCATGTTAAGATGAAGTTCTATGTTTCCCTTCCTATAATTTATGATCGATTGGGGTTCACCTACTCAAAATTCCCTCATAGGTTTCCCTGGTCCAGGGAGTCTCCGTGTGGCAACAATTCACAATCACATCCATGGTGGAGCAAAATCATATCGGGAAGAAGTGGGCTCTCTTACCAGATTATGTTGAAGACAACGAACAGAAAGAGAAGAGGTAGTGAGAAAGCCCCTCACTTTGGTACATAACCTCTTCTGGTGACAAAATTGAATTAATAAATTTAGTTTATATATTGTGGCCCAGGTTAGCACTACAGGATATGAAATTATTATGAAAGTAGCGGGAGTGGAATGAGGGCATAGTTGCAAATGAGTCCAATGAGGAAGAAATCACTAAAATACATGATGTGAATAAAACAACAACAACAATAATAATAAGGTGGAAGGAAAAGGGGGAAAAGGAGGAGCTCATTCTACAAAACACCTTCGCTTAGGAAATGAGGGTTATAGTCAAAGAACCTAACATGTATTTCTTCATATTTAATACCTAGGTTCACTTGCCCTTATATTTGTATTTATGTGCATTAATAACACTGCTTTTACATATTCTCAAATACGTGGAGCGTGCTTGAGTAGAAAATGGAGAACAAATTGGAAAAAGTAGTGAGGAGATCAAGCCTCCAGAGGATGACTTATATGTTGTGCCTGGCCATCTTAAGGTCATTTTCCATGCCTTGACCTACTTAATTTTCCTAATGTTAGGGTTTATTTTCGAACAGAAAAATAATTTTCAAAATTTGGAAAATAATAGATTGCAAGAGAAGAATTCTCTAGTACAATAGTATGCAAATCTTGTAATAAAAATATCAAAGAGTATGCAAATCTTGTAATGGAACTATCAAAGCATATGGAAATTCTCTAATATAGTGATTAGAGGGTTGGGTTTTGGGGTAAATATAGTCTTTTGTATTTTTTATACTTTTATTTGAGTTGTTAATGAAAAAATGTATGTCGAGGTGTTGCATGATATAGAGCAGATGTAGAACAGAAAATAGAAAACTGAAATAGAAGGTTCTCTTCATTCACCAAAGAACCAAACTTCAACATACCAAATTGCCTCATTCATATAGGCACATGGAATTGTCTACATTGATAGTGTGCACCCACTTAATATTTTGGTGAATATACATTAGGGATTCTATCTAGGGCATGCGTATGAAATTTTCCTCTAGGCAATAATTTGTGTGCATTCGCAACATTTGATTTTTCATCAACGAAAACATTTCTATGTAAGGTTGTTGTATCATCAAGCAGGGGTCTCTCTATTCTTTTTTCATTCTATTTATTTATTTATCTATTCTTTTTGGTGAAAACGTACAATGGGATTTGTTGTTAGCTTGGAATTTTGCAAACAAGGGGCCATGCCATCTCTTCTATCAAATTCACCAAGGACTTGAAACTAGTCTTGATTGATTTCATGTTGAGCATGTCCACACATGATAGAAACTGGGTTGTTTGTCAGGCAGCTACTCTAACTTACACCTAGACTACAGTGCTTGAACTCTTGTTGGTCAGAGAAATCCTAGACAAAAAGAGGAACCAAATATGGGGAAAAGTGGGGTTGAACATGATAACCATGACATAAACATCCAAAAAGAAACTTACAAAACCATGTTGTTTTTTTAATTCCTTTCTCAGTTGGCCTTAGTCAATAAAAGTTATGGAAATATTGTGAACTTTAGGAAATCGATGTTTTTTATGTATGGGAGAAAGATCAAGAATTATGTGTGTGAGGCTCCTGAATTGATAGGTTCATGCCATTTTTTCCATGAAACATGTTTTCTATTTGATTCATTACCTCCTCCTCTAATTGGATTTGCATTCGGGACTGACCTCCACTCAACAGATCACTTCCTTCTTTCTAGTTCTCCCCTCCTCTATGGGATTCTAGAGATTGACAAAGGACGATGTTGATTCTAACCATAGAGAGCCTCTATGTCCTCCCTATCTCTTTGATGATGCTAGTCTCGAACCCATACAAAAACTTAGTTGTATGCATCCAAATCAAAACAATAGGCTCCCCACTCTTGACGTCAACACACTACACATTATAGCTCCCCTTCTAGTTCTTCTAGTTCTTTTAGACATATTACTATTTCAAGTTTTCCTCATTTGTCTTTAGATATTAGGAGAGACACTTCTAGTGTGTACCATGACATACTCATTATTTTGGATCATAGATCCCAGATCAACTCTCCTTGTATATTTCTTTCCCTATTTAGACCATGCATCAGGACCAAGGAGTTGATATATATCCCATAAGACATAAATGAAAATATTGTTGATGATGACTTCGATGTAAAACACGGGCCAACGTAGATACAATATCCCTCCATGTTAGAAGATAACAAGGCAAAAATTACATGATGGGACAGTTGTTGGCCCCATCGATGAATAGAGTGAGAGAGGGTCCCTATTGTGAAGAAGAAACCTTAGATAGTTCTTTACCTTCCCTGTATCCAATAACTAATAGGGAGTTTTACTACTAGTTTGATGCCCTCTTGGATGATATGTCTGCTTCTTGATTGTGTTCTCTCTTGACATGACAAAAATAAATAGATTGTAATTCATATTTTGACTCCCATCATTTTTTGAATACCCTCAATAGGTTCTAGTTCCAAGAAGCGATAGATCTTTCTAGCTTGAATACAACCTAGTTTTAGTCTCCAAACATTTGAAGGTATCTAACACATTGCTCCAATACAAAAAACATCAATATTGTTGCAAAGCTAAAATCTACTATGTTGTTCATAATAACATCAAAAATCCATTTAGTTTTTTTTATATGAATTTAATAGAAGTAGAATTATTTCTACCCACTAACGCCTACATTACATCAGTAACACCTAGTTTACATCAGATAATAAAACCAAAGAAACCAAAAGGTTTATCCTTTCCCACCACTAAATTTGAAACTGCACTTAAATTCTCGTGATTCTTTACTTGACCATAGTTCCTTAAATATATATTATTTTATATATCTAAACTAAACCAAGAAAATACACACACACACACATATATATATATATATATATATAATATACACATAAAACGAGCCATCAAAATAATAAAATTAAAAATATCCATTTTAGAAGCCATAACTTTCTAGGATGAGGGTTTTAGCACCACAAATTTTATCATGCTAAATTTTTTACATTGAAAACAAGCTATGGCATATGAATAGGGGTTTTGATCCCTCCTTTGAACCATTGCATGTGAAATAGAGAGTGAAGAGGTTCGAGAGAGGAAAGAATAGGCTATGCAAGAGATTTTGCTACGGAGACATTCTTATGCATTGGAAGTACATACCAATGAATATTTTGTGTGTGCTTATCTTCATTTCCTAAACAAACCTATCATATTGTTCAGTGAGAGGGAGATAGAGAGATGAGATAGGCTTAGAGGGATAGGGAGAGACGAGATCAACTAAGAGTGCTCATGGCGAACCTTGATGGGGAAGGAAAACTAGAGAAGCTCATGAAGGTTCATTAAGAAAAATCAACAACTACCAATTTTGATGTTGAATAGGTTCAGGAAATGGAACGGCCTCAAATTTATCCTTTTATACTATAGGCTCTTAGGGTTGCTACAAGCTCGGACTGCAATTAGGAAATTCTCACTCCCTTGGGTAGTCTCGAGGTTATGGAGAGCTAGGTGAAATAGAGTGGATCTTGATGAGGATGAAGATGAAGATTTCAACTGCATGTTGCAGTAGATAGCATAGATTACTATGGATTGTAGATAAATTGGATATGACCGGCCTCTTTCTGAATCTGCATTTTCTCCAAATGAAACTTTTCTAGCAACAAGGTACTGATTTCTTATTTTTTGGTTCAAAATGTAGTCTATATCACATTAAATATCAGTTTGTATGTACATCAGGAGTAGAGGTTATACTTAGAGTATATACATCTTTTATCAAAATAGCCTTTCTATCCCGAAACATGTTAGTCAAATCTGATATGATAATATTAACTTCTACAATATTGAATAGATTACTAACCAATTGAAAGGGTACATGCCAATGTTGATTCCATAATAAGGAAATCTCAATTAACCTGATGACATCCCAAACACTTTGACTAGCTTCTCAAATCTTCCACTTGTCCCCAAACAAAACTTCTTTGAATTAAATGGAGCCACAAGGAAGACTACTGTCATTTGTACTCTATTTTCAAAACATGCCAACAATTTTGTAGTTCCACGGTATGTATTTTATTGTTTATGGATGGTGACATACGACAAAAAAAAAATTGTAATGTTTCTATGATTATGTCATTTCTTAACTATTAGACTATTACGAAATTTGAAGAACAAACTACATAAGAACTCCATTCTTAAAAGAAGAGTGTGACTTGCAGATGACACATGTGAACCCATCATAGCTCATGATCATGAACATTCCATTTTCAAATGAGGTGATCTCTAATGATTGAATTGGCCTTACCTTATCATAAATTTCCTTTTCTAATGAGCAGTATAAATAATTCTGATTTTGTTATCAAGGAAATCAATAGTGAAAATTGTAACATTGTTAAAAATACCATTGGTAATAATAGTGAGGGTAAATATAGTGTAGTAAATAATATACAAGGTTTAAAAGTCAACGATAGGGAATATTATGTTGAAAATTCAAAGAGTAGTGCCAGCAGGGGTAGCAATAGTAGTGGGGTGAGTGATGAGAGCACTTGCGGTAGTTTAAGTAGCAATGGAAATATGAATCATATGTTAAATGATTCAATATGGGAGGTTATTCTTATTGTTTGGAAGAGGGATGGATGTTTGGGGTTGAACCATTTCTGTACTGTTTTTTGTTATCATTCTGAGGTTTGTATTTTTCTAACTTTACCCTACAATAAGTGTAAGTTTAGTAATCAAATACATCCATCAAAATACACAAGAAGATGATGAAACTCGCATTTACAAGCCCTTTAACTTCATACTCCATTATATCTTCAACTAAACTTGGAAGGGATATCCTTACCAATCTGACCATGCTCAACAATGGAGAGAGCTTCTCTTTATATAAAGATATAGTTCAATTGCTCCTACAATAAAATATAATTAAGTGAATTATAGATTCGCTTTTATCTCCTGGAACAAATATTAAAGGACATGCACAATAAGTCTCTTCTAGGAGGTTTCTTTTCAAGAAATAATAAAATATGTATGGAATAATTTTGGAATGTGTTAGCACTCAGAATTGCACCCAAGCTTGTGAGAATGAGAACCCCGAGGTAACAACATAACCACTTTAGGAAAGGGATCTAGCTTCTCCAATTTCAGAGAGGGATTTCTCATAGACGTATAACAAGGCGATACATAATGTCACATGATAAATGTTAAATGTTGGTGGTTGGAAACAAAAGGAATACCTATTGGGCTATGGAGTCAAAATCCCAAGGAAACAAAGCAATTTGCATAGGAAAACTCTTACAGGAGCAAGGTAGTGTCTTAATCACTGTCGTTGTATTTGGGGTCTGGTGGTAATAGTAGAAAGATGGAAATCCGCTAGCGTAGAGCACCGCAGGGATGAGTTCCATGCTAGTTTTGGATGAAACATTTAGTGGATATAGGAGACCATGGCAGGAGAATATGAGTATGAATTATTATCCATTATACACTTAGTGTATGACATGAAGAGAAACATAATGTAAAAGATAATAGGAAATACGTGAACATGAGAAAAGAAAATCACAACTGCAATTTGGAAGCACACATGAATTCTTGTAAATGCATATAACCAACATTCGAATCCATATATTAATTCAAAAAATATTACAAACACAATAGTATTGCAAATTCAAAACCAACCAACCCTTTTTCCTTCCATGAGGAGCATATTTAAAGTGTTTGGGCCCCCGATACCAACCTCGAAACAGGGCCGAAATTAGTTACAAAAATCGACAATAAATTCTCAACAAATTGTATCGTGGCATATTCCCACGGGTAGCACGAAACAGAAAATGATGCAGGTAACGTTTCCCATTGGCCTCCAAAAGACGCTACATCTCCAAAAATACTGGCTTGCCTAATTTCCTCACACATGTATCTTTGGTTCTGGTCACTGTTAGAGCCCATCATCCTTGGTGTCTCCTGCATTTATATTTACTATAGTTCTCGATCAACTTCCATTAGTTAGTTGTCGGTGTCTCTAGCTTTACTATCTCTTCTACCAATAATCCAAGTTCCAAGTTCTCCAAATAAGGAGGAATTGGTAACTTTGTGCACAAATCTTTGAAATCGAATAATAACTCAAATTCTCTAGACAATGCTTTGAACAAAGTCATTCCTAAAAGTGATTGTTGAGCTACATCCTTGAATTTCCTGTGCTCCTATTTTCATTCGACCAATCTGTAATAATACTCTTTTTGGGATAGCATCGGTCCCTTTTCTTCCCAGAAGAAAGGGAACCCTCTCTGGACAATAGGTTTAAACATCATTGCAAAGTCGTCATCTTGTTTCACACAAAATTTCACTTTGCCTTGACCATATTTAAATGGAGGTGTTTGTGAACCAACCTTCTAACTAACGTGATGGCTAGGATCCTATCTCAGATGTTCCCTCTTTTGATGTTCAAGAAACCAATTGAACCTTTAGCCATATCTAAGGGATTTTTATGCAGGTCTAACTTAGCTTTTAGAATGTGCTTTTTGGCCTCCTGTATGGTGTCTTCCTTATCTTGGATAAAATCCAAGTAAGCTTGTACTTTGTTTTCCTCCACTATTATCATGTCCCAAATGAGGTGTTTCACCCCTATAAGAGCTTCCTAGCCTACAATTTGTTTTGCTAATTCATTGTTCCTAAATTCTAATTCTCTACAACGCTCTTCCACCTACTTCTTCATCCCTTCTTTGACATTAGCCATGTCCACCAAGTATCAATTCTTCTTTCTTGGGCCAATGATCTCTATATATTTGAGAATTACCTAGGACATGGCATGGGAGAGTGAGTCTGCACTAGACATTGTGGATAATTAGGCTGCAAGCACTGACTGTTCCTGGGTTTTTTTTCTTTAGTTATGTTAATTCTTTTTCCAACTCAGCTTTCCTTGCTTCAAAGACTGGTTTTTCCTCGGCCTAGAGCTCTGCATCTTTCTTCCGCTATCTCTCCTTATTTTCCTATATGAGTCATTTGGTCTTACAATCGATCAACTCTATTTTCAGGGTGTCCCTCTCCTTTTCGATCTCAGTTAATTCAATAGTTAGTATAAGTCGAGTAGAAGGGATTTATAGCTTTTTCTTCAACAACTATATTGTACCTTCCTTATCTTTCAGTATCCTTTGTGTGGCAATACCTTTATCTCTTGGGTTGTGAGCTATAGATAGATCTATCTGGAGCTTCCTGATATGGGTCTCATAAGCCTTATTTCCCCCCCTCTTCTTTCAGAGCATTTATTCAACTCTTTTCTTACCAACTATCAATTTTGATATTTGTAAAACATCTTAGAGCACATCAGTATAGAGGAATTTTCTTATCCCTTGATGCAAATTAATTATGTCAGTTTTAGAGCTTCTTTTTGGGTCTACCTCTAACTCTGCTACCTTGTCTCCCATGACCATGGCCAAATTCATTGTTCCCTTTGTCGGGTCTCTAACTGTAGCCAAGGAGGTCTTCTGACTTGGTAGTTTGTTCACCTCCTCACACAAGCTCTATTTTTATTCAAAAGACCTATTTCCAGCTTCTCTCTATTTCTCCAACAGCTCGACTTTAGACTTGTGTTTACTTACTACTTCTTTAGGCACACTACTAAAAGTTTATTCTTGAATAAAGAAGGATGGACCTTTAAATTTTACCATTTTATTATTTCCCTTAGCCCAAGCACTCTGCGTGAGTTTTTTTTATTCTTCAATTTTTTGTTCCGTGGTTGTCCTGGTCGTCTCCCCTTCCTCTACCTGCCTGGATTTCTCTTATTTTCTTTCCTCCTATTGGATATTATGTGATGAGGGTCATAGTTGATTGCAGCCACCATTGCAAATCCTCTCTCTGAGGAAACTTTCAACCTTTGGCAAGGCCAATTTGTTTTTTACAGTAAAAGGGCCCACTTCCCATGGGAACTTGATATCAACATGTTTCCTAAAAATTATAAAATGTTCATTTTCAGTAGTGAACCTTTTCCTAATTAATTCAAGTACAAACCTCCTCAGTGTCAAAAACACTGGGTGGATGTATGGTTGACAAGTAAACCCATAGACTCTTATCACAATATTATCTTCTGAGTGAAACCAATCCTTGACCCTTCTTTCAGGGGATGGTTGCGGCATGCTTTTCATATCTAGTAAGACTCTCGTCATCCTTTCTTGGAAGAGGACCTCATATACTAGAGCCATGAGTGAATTCATGAACTTGTAGTAATCCTTGTGCATGTCCCTCATCAAAACCATTTCCCAGAGCTGTGGGTTGTCATCATTGAAACTCAAAAACATACTCATAAGAGACTGGAACTTGAAGGTTTCAGGCTCACTGAAATTAATCAACTGGGCATTTATATTTTTGGCTAGGAATTCATCTAATTCCAGACATGGCAAAGACTTACTCGGTAGTCCAGACATCATTTGACCAGTATTGAGGGTAAACATTAGGCTTAATAAAGGTTCAATAACAAACTGGTTCCAGTCCATACCTAAGAACTTGCTTGTTAGGGTTATCACAGACGGAGTCTCTTCATTGAATAAGTCAAAATCAATGGGGAATGGGGGGTATGATAATTGGCTCTCTGCTTTTAGAAAAGTTCTAAGGAAAGCGTCCTTTTGTTTGTGTGAGGACCGCTGAAAAGAACAAAGTATATCTTCTTCATTATATTCAATTGACATCTAGGTAAATTTGGAAGGTATTAAAAGGGTGTTCTGAATGTTGAGGGAGTTAACATGACATAGCAGCCTATACCTAGACGCATCCACGATAACGCCTTCGGATGGGAAATAACTATTGGTGCACCATTTTATGAACTAGGGACAACTAGGGTTTTGTTCAACAAAGAAGTAAAATAAGAAGGACATGAACACTCCTGAGTGTCGATTCCTCATGATTAGAGAGCCTTTAGCATAGCTTGAGTGGATTCTACACTATCATTTAGCATGATAATATCGAACACCTCAGCATCTTTATTTGTTAGTGCAACCTTATGTCCCCGAACCTCAAGGTTTTGAGCCTCAGAATCCTCCAATTTTTCCATGGGAAAATAGCTTAATATAGGAAAGATATACCAAGGTGGTTGACAGCTTGCTTCAAAGGCTTATCCAAGGTGGTAGGGTCTGCACAATCTGAAACCCTCGCTTCATGATGCCGCAGAATAATAACCTATTTGGCTCCACACACCGAATTTTATATTACTTTACTTTCTTATCTAACCACGCATATTTCCCATCAGATGCAATCTTAGCCATAGATATGGGACCCAAGATCTAGAACTGTGTGATCCCTATCATCTGCTTTTTGTACAATCATGTTCTACTTTTTCAATTCCCATGCACCTCTATTCTACAGGACATAAAAATCCTCTGTTGATTATAGGCCTCCCCACCATCTTGTTGTTCGATGTAGAGAGTTTTATCAAATTTCTCATTTTCCATCCAAGATTTTCTTTTGAGCACTTACGGTTGATGGAATGTTCATGCATGGTATATTTTCCATTGCTTCGATCTCCTCCATTAGACATATCTTCCCTTTAACACATTTCACAAAATTTGGATATCTATCTCCGCAGTGCAATTTAGATTGGACGAATTCATCTCCACCGTCGGTCTAAGATCTATGTAATCACAACTGTTGCAAATCACCATGGTTAAGTTCATTTCACAGATTTGGAAAGGAGCTCTTTGATGTTCATTTGAAATTTGTGAAATGTCATTCACCATTGATCTACATCCACCTCTCATCCTGACGATAAAAAACATTTCCATCTTAGTTGTTCCACCTGACAGGTATTCTTCTTCTCCTTCTACACGGCCAATCATGATTGAGCTCATGTATGCTTCTTAGTCCCAAGATCTCTTCCACTTAACGAATCATGACTAGCGCTTGGTCGCTTTGCCTCTATAAACATTTTGGTTTTTAATTCATACATTTTCCTTCTCCCTCAAAGCCTATTGTGGCTCTCTCGAGGCTTTTCACTGCAAAAATTTTGCAATCCTTGCTCCCTTCCTCACAGGTCAGAAACTCTTCTTTCTATTCATCCCAAATCAGGCGTTAACAAGTGGCTCTAGCTAGGGATGCTATCCTTCCTGCGAGGTAGCAAAGAACCCGTAGATGAGGTGCTAAATCCATTGGGCGAGCATCTCCACCCCAGACTCTGAAACATTTGTCAATGTTGCCTTGTTGTTGTGTAATCAAGACAAAAAACCAGAAAATAGAAAAATGGTTGTCCTTCTAGGTCTTAAAGGCCTTTTCACTTGGCTTCAAACTCCTTTGGAGACCACCTTCTTTTTTATTGAAAACTAGGAAATATATACAACTATAGTACATGTGTTCATTTCTTCATCTCAGGTGAAGTAGTGTTTGAGGATATCCTTCCAGTAGGGAACCATCTTGATGCTACAAAATGAAAGCATTCTCTCCAATATGATCAAATTTTCAAAGAACCATCTTGTGCCCCAACAATGTATCGACCTACCCACATATGATCAAATTTTCCATGCTTTCCTTTATCCTCATGGGGTGCATCCCATTTCAAGACCAATTCATTGATCAAGAGCCTTTCCTCCTTATCTCTTCTATCAAAGATCTTCTTCGTTTTCTCTTGATGCACCTGCATGCTATCATAAGCTTTTACCCTTAGCTCGTTCAACTTGATGATCTGATTTATTGTCCTCTCCATATGGTTAGGCTCACTGTGTTGTTCTTCTAGTAGCCTCATCACTGACACTCGTAAATATGTGGGGAAGACTACTTCTGACCCATATACAAGATGGAATGGGGACATCCCGATGGCAATTTTAGCGCTAACCTCGTCATCCCATAGAGCATACCTTAACTTTGTGTGCTAGGCCCTTATGTTGTCCTCCAATAAATTATTTATGATTCTTACCATGATTTTGTTAGAAGATTCTTTTAGCCCATTTCCCTAGGGATAATAGGAAGTAGAGTGGTTGAGGCTAATGTGTTACTTGTGGTAGAAATTGACCATTTTATTTGACTTTAAAGGTGTTGCATTATCTTCGAGGGCACCCAAATCGAGCCAAAATGTTTTCTTCTAAAAAATTAATAATTACCTCATTAGTAGCTTCTCTGGTGGGTATTTCCTCGATCCACTTGGTCAAGTAATCTATAGCCATTAGAATCCACCTTTGCTTCCCAGAGGAATTTGGATTTATCTCTCCAATGAAGTCTAACCCCCACTGCTGAAATGGTGCTTGTACAGATATGGAGTTAAGAGGGAGAGGGACAAGTTTCCTTTGTCCTTCAAAAACCTGGAAATGGTGGCATTTAGTGATCTCTTTGTACACATCGAAAAACAATGAGGGCCAATAGAAACCATCCCTTAAAATTTTGTTTTACTTGACTTTCTAGGAATGGTGTCCTCCATAATCTTTTTTGTGAAACTTTTCTATGGTTTTCTGGTATTTGTCTTCAGGAGGTAGTTCAAAAGGATAGCAGCTGGGTCCTTCCAATACACGTGCTCGTTCAGGATACAAAAATTTGTGGATTTTAACTTTCCTGATCTTGCCCTTGTTTTTCTCAGACCTGATGGTTCCTGTACATTCCTCAACACATATGCGATGTCAGAATACCAAGGGGACATGGAGAAATTAGGCATTACCTGTATCTCAACATCTAGCTGGAGTGAGTGCTTGGCCAAGGAATTCAGCTGTAAGGAATCATAATTGGAATTTGTCATCATCTTGTCCAACCTTTGACCTTTAACAAGTTTGGTGGGCTTGATGTCAATATCATATTCTAATAGCACCACATTCCACTTCTCCCTTCTTCCTTTTGGGTCTAGCTGAGTGAGGATGATCTTCACAATGTTGCTGGGAACATAAGTGATGATGTGGGAATGGAGTATGTAAAACTTGAAATCCTTTAGTGATTTGATTAGTGCATATGCCTTCTTTTCCATTATACCATACTTCAATTCCCTGTCTCTCAGAACCTTGCTAAAAAACTGCTATAGGTAGCTCAGCATTTTGGTCATTCTTTTGCAACAATACCGCAGCAACCATGTGCTCCAATGCATAAGAAAAAATAAGGAATTATTTACTAAAATCTAGACTTACCAAGACAAGGGCCTCTATGAGGGCCTTTTTTATATCTCCAAAATATTCCCTTTCGATTGTGGTCGAATTAATCTCATGGTATTTCCTCTATTAGAATTTGAATGCCATTTAGATATTCAAGTAGAGAGTTCTGGTAATGTTGCAAAAATTGAATGGAGAATGAACATACAAACTAAGAAAAACAAACCACACAGGAAACAGACAAGTATTACTCATGAATTTACAGTATATTCATCATAATACTACCTGGTGTTACAATAGTTTACATAGGTAGAATTCAAATGCATGAGTAATGAATTCGAATCCTACAAGTGGATAAGATTGTATCTAATTGACTCTCTAAATAAAGGTCTCACAATCAATATCGTAGTCCAAATAGACAACTCCTTGATGACCAATAACTCCAACAAGCAGTAACAACTAGTTAACTCAGTGCACCTGATTGTGGTAGGTAGGAAAAGTGCGCCTCCCCATGAAACCATGCATTATCCATGCATTCATAGTGCTAGATTAACTGACAAATAAGTAACTGATTGTAACTAGGAAGTAACTAAGACTAACTAGTACTGACACTAATTAAGTGAAGTAGATTGGTGTCGGGACTCCTAGTGGCTCCTAACATGTAGGGATTGGTCTAGGAGGCACCCTAATTGATGCATGGAGATGCAATAAGTTTAAATTAACCTCTAGTAGTGTTCCTCACACTTCAATGATGGGTACATGTGTCCCAATTGGGACAAGTGGACCCGATTGCACAAGTGGACCCAATTGCATTAGTGGACCCAATTAATTAATTTTAAGGTTCCTAAGTTAGGCAATAATTAATATAATATAAATTTGACCAAGGGAGGATTAATAATCCTAACACCCCCCCTGAATCCTAATTTGGAAAACTGTGGGCCCTGTTAATAAGACCATAGGTCACCCAAATACAATATAGAAGATAATACACAAATTTGCTTAATACAACTAGGAAACAGGGGAAAACCTGATGGAAAACCCCCCCCTAAAAAGTAAGCATGAAAATAGCAATCTTCAAACTATCTTTAGAATAAAGAAGCTTCCTCCTTAGAAAAATAACTTGAGCAAAACACTGCTGCAAAAATTGCAGCTCTACGCAGCAGCATGGTCCACCAGTGGACCTCTCAATGTTCTTCTGAAATGTTTGGTTCTATTGGATGGTGAAGGTAGGGAATGATCAAATATATCCTTCTGTGGGCCATGTAGCTTATCATTCACCATCATCAAGTAGCACCGACCTGGAAATTTGATGCACCATTCTGTAGAGAGAGAATCAGTGAGGGATAGTGAAGCATGATCATTATGATGCTGGGACCTTGCTCTCATTCTTATTCTAAAAATCTAGCACCACTTCAAGTTGCATCAAGAAGATTTTGAGCCCATCTTGGTTTAGCTTTTAGATTAGGAATGGGTATTGGATCTGGATCTAAAATCTCTTGAGATTCAGTCTCAAAAACAATATCATTATGTATGTGATATTATTCATCTGAATGTGAAACCTGTAGCACATCATCATCATTATAAAAAATAGGTCGAGAAATAGTTATACCTTCCTATGTTGTTGGAGGAGTATCATGCAGTTGATCTTCTTTGAACTGGACACTTCTTTCAATGAATCATTTTCTGGTAGTAACATCCATCAGTTTGTAAGCATTTGCATCTTATGCATATCCTAGCAAAATGCATTTGCTACTTTGGGATTGGAAGGCCTTTCTCTTGTCAAGTGGTATCTTGGCCCAATATTTGGAACCAAAAAATATCATATGAGAGACATTGGGCTTATACCCATGCAGTGGTTTGAATGGCGTGGCCCCAATCAATGACTTGTGGGGCACCCTATTCTACAAATATGAAGCACAGTTTACTGCTTCAACCCAAAGAGAAGGAGGTATATGCTTGGCATGGAGAATGCATGTTTCCATTTATTTCAGTGATATGTTCTTCCTCTCAGCCACACCACTTTGTTGTGGTGTGTATGGAACTGAATGTTCCATTCGAATCCCCTTTGATTCACATAAATATTGGAAATATCTTTTGACATATTCTCCTCCTCCATCGAATCTTATTGACTAGATATTCTTATGAAACTATTCTCAACCATAGCTTTAAAAATTTTAAAAGTATCCAAAATTTATGATTCTTTTTTCATGAAGTAGATCCAGCAGTACCTAGAACAATCATCAGTAAAAGTTAGGAAATACCTACAACCATTAATATATTTTGTGGGAATAGGTCTCGCTACATCACTGTGTATCAAATAAAGTGTAGAGACATCTCTATGTGCCTTCCCAACATCATAATTATTTTTTGGATGCTTACCTACCAAGCACCCAACACATACCCCATCAGAATTTTGGATGGAGGGAAAACCTTCAACCATGTTATCATTGTGGAGCTACTTCATATATTTGAAATTGAGATGGAGAAATATATCATGCCAAATATTGGTGGTGTTATTAGCATGAGACAATAAAGTTGTAGGAGGAGAAACATGTAAGAAATGTGAAAACTCATAACCTTTGGTAGAGTGATTTGCAATACCTTTCTCTACAAGATTTCTAGTGGCTTTTTCTGTAATCTCAATTGAGTCTGAATCGAATGTGACCCTCTTGTGAGAGCTTGTATGAGTCATCCTGTAAATATATAACAGGTTAGCAGCAAGCGAGGGCACATATAAGACATTCTTGAACTCACCATGCTTCACTATGATTGAGCCCCTTCCTTCTGCTGCAATTTGGAAATCATCTCCCATGTGAATATTAGGCCCCTTTCAGAGCAAAAGAGGAGAAGGATTCTTTGGAGGAAACCATGTGGCTGGAGGCTCCAGAATATATAATGTATGCTGAGGATGGAGAGAGAGTTTCTTTCAAATCATGACACCTTTTGTCATGTTCTATTGATGCTTCTTCATCAAGCTTCTTTTTACTTGGAGGAGCAATGTTGTGCATCTTGATAAGAGCCGACATCTCATCAATTTGCTTCCTCATATAATGTTCTTCAATATGGTATCCCTTTTCATAGTAAGGACATAACTTCTTTTAAAATTTCTTCTTCTTAGAGCCAGAGGCCCCTTCGGAATATTGTTGATTTTGTTTAGGATTCAATTCAGCTACCTTTGGCTCCTTCTTCTTTGATTTCCTCTTTGCTTGCACTTTGGAAGAGTCAGAAACCAAGAGATATTGATCTTTGGAGGTTTGGATGACTACCATTTGAATCAATTTGTCTTTTTCCTTGATTAAGGACTCGGATAATGAATCGAAAGAAGGAAGTTTCCAATCAGGAAATCTTTCCCACTTGGAATGAAACAAAGAGATATATACAGACTACTCAAAGCCTAGTTTACTGAGTATGGATAGGAAATTTTACTCCTCCTTCCACTATATCCCACATTTTTTGCATTGGAGCACTAGAGACTTGAATTTGAAGAAGAATTACTCAATAGTCTTGAAACTGCTGGGATGTAAAGATACCAACTCATTTTCTAGAATGTGTCCCTGAATCTCATCTTGTTTGTTAAACAAGCTATCAAGCTTCTCGCGGGATTCTCTAGGACTCTTGAATCCTTCTACATGAAAGAGGATATCTATGTGAATATAAGTACAAAAGTACTCGCATGCTTCATCACAATGGTTCAGAAACTTGTTCTGCTCAACCAACTAATGAGGCTCAGCCTCCCATCCATGTTTGATCCTATGGTAGCCATGCTTGCACAATTCTAGCTGCATATCAATCCTCTAATCAAGATAATTGGAATTTGTGAGGATTCATGGCTCAGGAGTTTGAGAACTCATAACTGCTCTAGCTGGAAGACTGCAAATACTTCTCTCAAGGTACATATCACCTATAAATTTCACTACATTAACAAACTAAAACATATGAACTATTTAGAATCATGGTTTTCCTCTTGGTATGAACATGTTTTTAGGGTCCATCATGCCCTCTCCATTACTTTGAATGAATCCAGAGCTAGCACATTTTCACAAGGGACTTCTATGGAAACCCAGTTGCTTCTAATGTTCGATGAGGAGAAACAAGCATGAAACATGCCTGACAAGGCTCTGATACCATATTATAATTTGAATTCTATTTATATATTCAAGCAGAGAGTTCCGACAGTGTTGTATAAATTGAATGCAGAATGAACATACAAACTAAGAAAAACAAACCACACATGAAATACACTAGTATTGCTCAGGAATTTATAGTATACTCATCATAATAATATCTGGTGTTACAATAGTTTACATAGGTATAATTTAAATGCATGAGTAATGAATTTGAATCCTCTAAGTGGATAAGGCTATATCTAACTAAATTTGTAACAAAAGGTCTCACAATCAATATCACACTCGAAATAGACAAATCCTTGATGACCAATAACTCTAACAAGCAGTAACAACTAGCTAACTCAGTGAAATTGAGTGCGGTAGGTAGGAAAAGCACTCCTCTCCATGCATCCATGCATTATCAATGCATTGGTAGCACTAGATTAACTGAAAAAGAAGTAGCTGAATGTAACTAGGGGCTAACTAAGACTAACTAGTGCTAACACCAATTAACTGAAGTATGCTGGTGTCGAGACTCCTAGTGGCTCCTAAAATGTAGGGATTGGTCTAGAAAGTGCCCTAATTGATACATGCACATATAGTAAGTGTAATTTAACCTCTAGCAGTGTTCCCCACACTTCAATGACTGGTACATGTGTCCTAATTGGGCCAAGTGGACCCAATTGCACTAGTGGACCCAATTATTTAATTTTAAGGTTCCTACGTTAGGAAATAATTAATCTAATATAAATTTTACCAAGGGATAATTAATAATCCTAACATCCTCAACATGTTAGTGTTCATTACTATCTCGGTAAAGATGGGGATGAATCTTCTTAAAAAATTTCCCTGTCTAATGAATGACGACACCTCCTTTTTTCTCCTCGGCTCTTCAACTTTCAAAATGGATTTGATTCTTTCCAGATCTTTCTTTATACCATTCTTCAAAATGATATGTCTCGGGAAATTCCCTTCTTCTAACCTGAAATGGGACTTTTGGGGGTTGAACAATGTCACATGCCCCAATTTTGCAAAAATAATATTATCATATTTGATTTTATTTCAAAACAATATGGTAAATTTTATGCTAAGTTGTAATTGATGAGTTAGTAAAGTCAAGGATGTTGAATGTAATTCTAAATATTTTAATTATAAATAAATAAAAGTGGAGACAACAGCTTGGGAGAGCTATTAAAAGAGTGTTTACTGGTCAAGTTGGTGGAGGATACTGGGTGGAGAGCAAATAGACAAGTAGCAGCATCGTCAAGCACTTCCAATGTTGCAAGTAGAAACCTCCCTACATTTGGGGTCATGATCCCCCAAGAAAGTGGGATCAAAGCAGGTGGCTCAATTAATGATAACTGACCTAAAAGACCTAGGCAATCTTAATAAAAATGTCCATTGAAGAGAGACGAGGCTACTCATTCCAAGAGGAGGATCATTCAGGTCAATGTACTTTAGAGGATTTCATTGGGAAGAGAATTTTGTGGAAGGTGTTTGAGGGGTTAACTGCAAAAGTGATCTAGTGCAACTTTTCAGCTGAAGGATCTTACTACTGAGTGCAGAGTGAATACTGAGTCATTGGACTAGTATACTGTTGCTTGCTCCACCATTTCTCAGCCAAGGAGACCAGGAATAGGCTCAGGGGTCCCGAGGAGATGCTATTTGAGTGCTCTCTAGGAGTTGGTAGGGAGGAAAGACCTCCCAATGCTCTTGTTGTCCACCTTAAATAGGTTCTACAATCTTTTATTTTACTTTGTTAAAAGTTTATATGTGAGACTGACTGATTAATGAATGGTTAAATGTTTAGTAGTAATCTGATAGAGATTGTAATATTTTAGTTATTTGAAATATTAAATTTATAATTGATGAAAAATAATCCTAACCTGTGTTTTTCCACATTTGGAATGGACCAGACCATACTCCAGCACATGCAGTTTAATTAGGTGGATGTAGGATACGATACAAATCTGAAATGAATAGCTGTATTATCCATTCAATAATATTAGACTAATATGTTTCTGCATGTATCTTGTTATCAGAGAAGAGTAATATCATGTTAGTTAAGTTTATGGTTTACCTAGATTGTTGTTGTAAGAATGGTAGAAAATAAATAGCCATAATACTTTATAGATAGCAGTTTATTATAATAACGAGTTATTCAAATAGATAAGTTATTATTTTTACATAGTACTTTACTTTGGAAATCATATTACTAACCAGTAATCGAGGAAATAGAAACAACCCAGATAAAACACATACCTTATTCTGCCAAGCAAAGATTTTAGTATGGTTTATTTAGTTTAATTAATGTTAGGAACCCATGTCAATCCTTCTCTTTACTATGTTAGTATATTGTTGTTGGACGCATATTCTTTGTAAGTCGTCCCATAGTAATTGTTGATCCATATTTTGTGTTATTGTTGTTGGGCACATATGTTTTTTAAGCCACCCGTAGTATTTGTTGATCCATAGTTTATATTGGACCATGGTTTTGACCCATAGTATTGGTACCTATTTTTAGTATATAAGTGTGTGTTGAGGCCAAGGAAGGCACCATGAAGTTATTTTATATTGAGCTTGCTCAAAGGAGGTTGCCCCTTAGAAGTGGCCTACGATTAATATAAAAGTGATTTTGAGTTCTAATGCTATATCGTGTATTTTGATTACTTGTTTGCTATAGGGTCCTCACACTTGGTATCAGAGCGCTTTCTTGGGCTCGTTGGGTGAAATTTCTGCCCAATTTTTTTTCGCTTCTATTGCAAGTTCGGATCTAGGAATAATCCCTATCTGCTTAACTATGGAAAGTACTTGGGAATAATCCATAAAACTCATTATGAGGAATACCATAGGAACCCCGAAGTAGTTAGCCCATTGAGAGGACCTGCCAGTGAAAAGGGCAACGACCCCTACTTGATTGACTGGTTCCCACCAGTGAGGTAAACAAAGAGCTGTCGTTTGTGGCCAAGCGGTTATCAGTTTTACCTAGGCCATGGAGTGAGGGGTACTGCCCCAGTACGCAAGCTGTTAGACAGCATTGGTGGCCGAGTGAATCCCTTGAACCGATAGGAAGCCGCACATACCTAGGGTCCATATCTATTTTCAGTTGCAAAATCGTAGATTTCCTCTGTCCAGAACTGTTGCCGGTTAGTTTCATGTCGTTGCAGATACATTTGTTGCCGATCGCTTCCGCGCTGTTGTAGATTCCACGGTTTCCAATCACTTTCGTGCCGTTGCAGATCCCTTCCTGAAAAAAAAAAGTATAAAATTCTGTTTTTTGGCCATATCTCCTTGGTTTCAACTCTGTTTTCCTTGAAATTTCATTGACACCTCTGCGATTCCATTCTACATATTTCATTCCTGAAGACCCTATCCCAAATTCCACTTCCCAAAACCTGAAATACCACATTTGTCTATTTTTAGGGTTTACGATAACTCCTTCAATTTTCACCCCAACGCCTTCAAATTTTTCCACCATATTCCTTTCTTCATTCTGCTTCTTTGTCCCTCTCTTCCAAATTTTATCATTCTTTCACCCTGCTCCTAAAATTCCCATTTTTTTCTTCCCTGTCCTTTCGACAGTGTCCAAAACTTACTCA
>LPNX010619989.1:6706-169353 GCA_001517045.1 Pseudotsuga menziesii | reverse complement strand
CCCCCCCCCCCCCCCCCCCCCACCAAAAAAAAAAAAAGAACTCCTGGTTATGGTTGTCACCCGCATAGAAGCAAAAACCATGGAGGAAGCACTTGCAGCCATCCAAGCCAAACTCCAGGAAATGGATGAAAAATTTCTCAGTCTCCATCTTGAGCATTCAGCTATGAACACTAGACGACAGTCTGAGTCTTCATCAACCAATGGGTTCTCTTCTTCTAGCAATTTTCGCGGTCTGAAGCTAGATTTTCCTCGCTTCAATGGTACTGATCCGACTGGATGGATCTATCGTGCAGAACAATATTTTATCCTTCATAATACTTTTGATGTCCACCAAGTTCCACTTGCCTCCTTTCATTTGGAACAGAAAGCTCTTCAATGGTATCGCTGGTACATCAAGGCTCATGAAGAGCCAAAATGGCCTGATTTTCGCCAGCTCCTTTTGTAACGATTTGGTCCTAGTGCTTTTTATGAATTCACAGGAGCTCTCACTACACTTCACCAAATTGGCACTGTGAAAGAGTATCAAACTGAATTTTTGAAACTAGCTAATCACACTGAAGCATTACTTCATGACTTCTACCAGAGTTGTTTTATCAGTGGTCTAAAGGATGCAACTCGCTCTGAGGTCAAAATGTTCAGTCCCAACATAATGATGGAATCCCTGGGGTTGGCTAAGTTGGCAGAAGACAAGATGGCAGCCCAACAGCGCTCCAAATCCTCTTTTGTTCCCTTCCGAAATATGGGTTCTCAACGACCTCCCATTCCGCCAGCTCCTCGCTCACCTCCAATCAAGCATTTGTCTGAAACAGATATACAGGCACACAGAGAAAAAGGGATTTGTTATAATTATGATGAGAAATTCAGTCGGGGACATCTATGTGTTCAACAAAAGCTCTATATCTTGGATGTGGATTCTCCACTTGCCTCTGAAATTGGTGAAGAAGTTTTCGATACCATGGATGCTCCGGTTGACACTCAGGAGCCATCTACTGACCCTCCATCTCAGGATGACCAGCCCAAGATATCCCTCCATGCTTTAGTTGGAGTCACTACCCCCCAAACAATGCGGGTACGTGGTTACTTCAAGAAGCTTCCTCTTACAATACTCATTGATTCTGGCAGCACTCATAATTTCATTGACCCTCGGATCGCCAAACAAGCTGATTGTTTTATCCATCCTTACTCCAACTTTGAAGTCATGGTTGCCAATGGGGGCACCTTACCTTACAAATGGAAGTGTCGTAATATGCGTATCTCTATGGGACATTATAACCTCCACTCTGACATGTTTTCCTTGACCTTAAGTGGATGTGATGTGGTTTTGGGCGCCTAATGGCTGTGCACACTTGGCCCCATATTATGGGATTTTGCTGAACTTTGGATGCAGTTCTCCCCCGATGGACACAAACAAACCTTGAAAGGATTACAACCAGGGTCTCTCAGCATCATCAGTTCACATCGCATGGAAAAAATCCTTAAGAAGAGTTCCCATGGTGTCATCACTCAGCTCGATTCCATTCAAATGCAACCATCAGCGGCCCCCACTACTCCTTTGGATCTCCAACAAATTCTGGATCGATATACAGGTGTTTTTTCTAAACCAGTGGGACTTCCACCTTCATGACCAGAGGACCATCATATTCAGCTCCTTCCTGGTAGCATTCCTCTTGACATCAGGCCCTATCGCTACCCATTTCACCAAAAAATAGAAATTAAACTCCTCGTTAGGGACTTACTGAAGCAAGGTATTATTCGCCCAAGCATAAGTTCCTTTTCTTCACCAGTTCTTCTTGTCTGCAAAAAAGATGGGTCGTCGTGCCTCTGCATTGACTTATGAGCACTTAATCAACTCACCATCAAGTATAAGTTTCCAATTCCCGTTGTTGATGAGCTTCTTGATGAGCTTCATGGTGCTCAATTTTTCTCCAAGTTGGATCTTCGCTCTGGGTATCATCAAATTTGGGTTCATGAGGATGATATCCCTAAAATAGATTTCTGCACACATGATGGCCACTATGAGTTTTTGGTCATTCTCTTTGGTCTCACTAATGCTCCTTCCACATTCCATTCCTTGATGAATAAAATATTCTGACCCTATTTGCGGAAATTCATTCTAGTATTTTTTGATGATATCCTCATCTACAGTAAAAAATGGGCTGAACATCTCCAGCATCTGGCTCTTGTAATGCAACTTTTCTTTGATCATCATATCCATGCCAAAAATTCTAAATGTGTTTTTGGCCAAAAGGAAGTTGAGTATCTCGGGCACATTATCTCAGCACAAGGGGTTCGTGTGGATCCTGCCAAAATCGCTGCCATGAACAATTGGCCGCCTCCTAAGACACTCAAGAGCCTTTGTGGTTTTTTGGGGTTGACTGGCTGCTACCACAAGTTTGTCAAGGATTATGGGAATCTTGCAGCTCCATTAACTGCTCTGTTAAAAAAAGATGCTTTTACATGGACACATGTTACTGAGTCTGCATTTGACAAGCTGGAACAAGCTATGTGTACTACACCTATTCTAGCTATGCCCGATTTTTCTAGGCCCTTCACTATTGAGAGTGATGCTTGCAGCAATGGACTTGGTGCTGTTCTCCTTCAAGATTAACACCCCATTGCATTCACCAGCAAAGCCCTTTCCAGTAAGAATTTAGCTGCCTCTACATATGAGAAGGAAATGATGGCTATTTTGCATGCAGTACAAAAGTGGTGACCCTACCTCTTAGGGAATCATTTCTGCATCAAGACTGATCACGAGAGTCTGAAATATTTCCTAGAACATCATGTATCCTCCCCATCACAACATAAATGGGTTAGCAAACTCATGGGTTATGACTATGAGATCACTTATAAGAAGGGTAAGGACGATATTGTGGCTGATGCCCTTTCTCGCACATTTGATGACCAAGGTTCTCTTTCTGCTATTTCTATGCCTATTCCAAATTGGTTGCAATTGGTTCAACATGGTTATGTCAATGACTCTTCCTTATCTCACATCATCCAACACTTGGAAAACAACCCTTCTGCTGTCCCACATTACTCTTGGGATGGTGCTTCACTGAGATACAAGGGTCTTCTAGTGCTTCCCCAGAACACAGCTCTTCAAAAAGCTATCTTCTATGAACTCCATGCTTCTCTGTCAGTAGGGCACTCTGGTTTTCTCAAAATGTATGAACGGGCACGGTGCAAATTCTTTTGGCAGGGCATGAAAAGGACAATTCAATAGATGGTGGCTGAATGTGATACCTACCAGTGCAATAAAGGTGAAACAACACCCCTTTTGGGATTTCTCAAGCCCTTTCCCATACCTACCTGGATATGGACAGATATTTCTATGGATTTCATTGAAGGGCTCCCTAAATCTTGAGGGAATACTATGATTTTGGTTGTGGTTGATCGCCTCTCCAAATATAGTCATTTTTGTGCTCTCAGCCATCCCTATACAGCCTCTTCCATTGCTCAAATTTTCCTGGACCAGATCTTTCGTCTTCATTGAATGCCTTCTTCCATTGTCTCGGATCGTGATGCAACTTTCACCAGTCATTTTTGGACAGAACTCTTTCACCACACTGGCACCAAACTGAAGATGAGTTCAGGTTATCACCCCCAAATGGATGGTCAGACTGAAATTATCAATAAATGCTTGGAAACTTATCTTTGTTGCTTCTCCTCTGAGCAAAAAAATTAGTGGGCAAAGTGGCTCCCTCTCGTTGAATGGTGGTACAATACCTCTTATCACATTGCCTCTAAAATGATTCCATATGAAGAAGTTTATGGTCAGGAACTGCCAGTTCTTCTTCCTTACACCCCCAATAGTTCTCCAGTTTAGGCAATTGACGTGGTCCTTCGAAACCGCGATGAGGTTCTTCGCATTTTGCACAAAAACCTTCCCATGGCAAGAAATCGCATGAAGCAACAAGCTGATAAGCACTGTTCTGAGTGCACTTTTGAAGCCAGTGATATGGTTTTTCTTTGTCTCCAGCCTTACAAGCAATCCTCACTAAAACTCAAAGGGCGTCATAAGCTCGCTCCAAAGTTCTATGGGCCATATAGGATTCTTCAGAAGATTGGGTATGTTGCTTATAAATTGGAACTTCCGCCTTCTTCCCGCATTCATCCAGTATTTCATGTCTCTTGTCTGAAGAAAGTTCTTGGCACCAACATCAAAGGCCAAACTATTTTACCAGAATTGGATAATGAAGGATCCATCTTTTTGGAGCCAGAGGCTATCCTCAATAAGTGCACTCGTCATCTTCGCTCTCGCTCTATCACAGAGGTCTTAATTCAATGGCACGGAATGGAACCCAAGGATGCTACGTGGGAACCACTCCTTCAGATTCAACGACAATTTCCACATCTAAAGCTTTGAGGTCAAAGATTTTTCTAAGGGGGAGGAGATGTTAGGAACCCATGTCAATCCTTCTCTTTACTATGTTAGTATATTGTTGTTGGATGCATATGCTTTGTAAGTCGTCCCATAGTAATTGTTGATCCATAGTTTGTGTTATTGTTATTGGGCGCATATGCTTTGTAAGCCGCCTGTAGTATTTGTTGATCCATAGTTTATATTGGCCCATGGTTTTGAACCATAGTATTGGCACCTATTTTTAGTATATAAGTGTGTGTTGAGGCCAAGGAAGGCACTGTGAAGTTATTTTGTATTGAGCTTGCACAAAGGAGGTTGCCCCCTCGAAGTGGCCTACGATTAATATAAAAGTGATTTTGAGTTCTGCTACTATATCATGTATTTTGATTACTCGTTTGTTGCAGGGTCCTCACAATTTACCGATACTATTGATTGACTTAATATTCCAATATTCAAACCCTAAGAAGGGTATAATAACATATTTAAATTCTAAAAAGACAAATTATTACTGAGATGAAGAACATCTTAACAAAGAAATTAAGTAATCCTATCGGTATTTTTTATAATGAAAACAACTAGAATACAATAGTAACTAACGTTTAATTAAATGATTATTTTAACAAGGAATTGTTTTGAAAACTTTTACAAACAGATTATACATGTAAAGGAGTGATTACAGGGTTGAAACCCTTATTTCATTTCCTTGTAATCTAAAAGAGAAATAGTTAAGCTCTTAGAAATATTATCTCTAAATAAACCAAACTAATGCAACTGGTTACAGTATTTATTAATAAAATGTATGTACAAATAAAAACTTGGAAAATTATAGTATATATAGATAATAGTATCGACATAAACAATATTGTTTACAAATTAAGAACTCACTTAAGCAAACTAAAGGAATCTTTAAAAAACAAAGATTACTTTCAGGAAACCCTAACTTGGACATCTTTGAGTCATTAAATAGAAGCATAATGACTGGAAATAGTATTAAATTCTATTAATAGTAATCTAATATAATTATTAACAACAAAGAAATTATTATCTTACAAGTTAATTTGGGTAAACACCCTAGCCCGTAATTCTGAGCAAAAATTATCCAGTAATCATTTAATATGGAAAACCATTACAGTCGTAACTTAGGGTAAGTAATAAACCTATTCCTTTTATAATAAGAATTAAAAGGAAAATTTATTTCATTCACGCAGAGATAGAAACATAGTACATATATGAAAATGAATCTAAGCTAAAGACATATTGTCTTAAAAGATATTTACATTACTTCAACGAGCCCGAAGGCTGAACATAAGTCAAAAATTAATAGAGTACAAAACATCGGGTAAGAGTCGAGCACCCATATCATGATATGGAGTATAAACAAGTATTAAAAAAATATTACAACACTGTAAGTTCTTCCTTAATACAAGAGGAGAGCATTACAAGTTACGACATTAAGCCGAAGTCACCTTGCTAAAATCAGGGGTTACAAAACAAAACAAAAACTATAAAACAAAGAACAACAACCCAATACTGGGAATGACATGTCCGTGACTTCTTCCAACTGCAAAATTCTATACAAGCAAGGAGAAACATATTTTTAAATCGAAGCTTACCGTAGACTGTTCGTTGAGCCATTAGAGAAGTGCGACTGTCAAATGTGGAGATGAGTTAACCCTGCAATATAAGATCCAGAGTTTAATTAAAATAAATAAACCCTTATGAAGAATGGAAATAGTAAATCTTGCTAGCTTTTAATTATAATTATTTACCTCAGCTCGAAGTAAAAATGATGGAACCTCAAAGAAATAACAACACCACGACCAGTGTTAAGTAGAGCCAAACCCTCATACTCGCTGAAAATATAGATGATGGGACTTTAGTTCAAAATCACACTAATAGCAGTGGTGAAGGTGAGCTTGGGAAATGGCCATTAAGAATGTCAAACAAGCATGAAGTCATACTGTCACCATCACGTAAGTGGGAAAACCAAACTCCAAAACCCTAGAACAAAATAGCTTAACAATCATACATGTTGAGCTAAGCTTTTCACCAATGACAGACAATGATAGAAGAGCTGCAAAGGGAGCTACAGGCGAGATATAAATCCAATTGCAAGGAGAGAAGTGAACCCTAACTGAATAAAATAAATCATAGTGGAAGAGGGTAACAAAACCCAGTTCAAGGGAGTAAGGCATGACAAACACAAACGTTGGAGCCACTGTAAGTAAATTTCACTCACGGCCGCCATGGGAGATTGCAAAGCAGCCCAAAGGGAAAACACAAAAGTCAGAATTAGAATAAGCCAAGGGTTAGAATTGATGGATGTTTATACAACCAGTGCATGGCCAAGAAAATTCCACGTGGCCGCAATAGTAAAAATCATGCAGTGGGTCGATTTTCCATAGTCACATGTGATCAATTTAATAACCAATTATTTCCCAAATGATTTCATCAAACAACATATAAACAATATAGTTTGCTTGAATATCATGTATTACGATATTTGTTTTACCGTATAGTTATTAGCTCATCAGTGGTGTGGAAATGCAACGTTATAGTAACATTGATATAGCACATAAATATAATCCTATAGTCTCGTGACCCAAAGTCCTTGCATCAAAATTGGTGAGAAACGTTGTAAGCTTATGCTATTAATTATCATTGGGTTATATATCGATGTTAAAGTTTATGCTAAGAAATTAACGTTGAGAAATGTATAACATATATATGTATCAACCCTTTTAGAGTATAGAGGTATATAATAATAAGAATGCTTTGATATAAAAGAATTATTATCTAGGTTTTTCCATTGACAATTTAGTCAAATGTGTGATGGTTAGCATATGAATAGTCTAGTTAAATGGTATAAAAACTATCTAAAAATTATAGTTACTACTATATTGTGGCGTATGCTTGTTACACCCTATCAACAGTATTTAAATTGAAAACATGGCATCACATCGTTTAGGTAGATTAATAGATAATTTGTAAGTGCAACGCTATTAAAAACTTATATGTTGATAAAAAAATACTTTATGCATGATTATAAGTCTTAGAATCTATCAAATTAAATGATAGCAACTGTGAAGTGGCAAAGTGTAATGTAAGAACATTCCTATGATTCTTTACATAGTTCAGATCGATTAGATCTTTCAACATTTGGCTGATCCGCTTTTGAAACATAACTACATTGGTAGGATAGTTTCATGCTTTTACCAAAATGCTGGAGTTAAATTAAAATAGAAGGTTGACTTTACAACGAAACACCAACCTGTGTTTAGAGACAGTAATTTAGTGTAAGAAATGTACTATAGAATACCAAGAGGTGCATTTTAAAAATTAAAAGATATCAAGCAGATAAGATTAAAAGTGTAGAGCCAAATAATTAGTCATTGTCGCTTCGTACTCTAAAGAAATAAACATAACCATTTGAACTTCATCTATAGGAGTAACTGAAGAAAACAAACTAATTTTACCTCACGGAAGTTGTTGGAATACAACACCTTATTTTACTAAGATTATTTAGTTGCAAATAGAAATACTATTGGATTCTCTATGAAAACTAAAGCATTATTCTTTGAAGCATACCTGTAAACCTGTAAGAACAAATAATCTTTCCGCATAAGCATAAATGCCAAGTCAGCCCCAGATTCCAAATCAGATTCCACCTACTTATCATAAATAAATTTCATTAGTAAAACTGAAAGTAGAATAAATGTGCAAGTTAAACTAAATCTTGTTTCAAAAAGGAACTACTGAGATAATATAATTGATATTATGTAAAACTAATCTATTAACTTTTTTGTTTACTGCTAACCTTTAACTGTTAGTAAAGTGCAGTTCCAGCATTTTATGTTATTTCAAAATGTTAAATTTTTTGTGAAAAATTGGGATTTTGACATTGTGGCATCAGAGCACAAGGTTCAAACACTAGGCCTTGATGAAGCCCAACTAGATTTCATGAAATAGTAAACTGAATTATTATGCTTACATATTTTCTTTTAAATGTTCTTCAAATAGAGAAATTGTTTTCTAAAGATTAACAAAAAGGTATGGAAAGGATGGAGGAGTATGCAGAGGAGGAATCTCAGGTTACTGAACCAGGACATTTACCAAGAGATTCTATACCATAGGATTTAACTACCAATTCCTTAGAATCGTTACAAACTATAAAAGACCTCAAATCTAAAAAGGAGTCTGTAAAGCGGGAAAATGAAAGGATTATGAGGGCTCAAGAAGAGCTGAATCAAATCCTAACTGAAAAGTTTTAAGTTGAGGGTAGGGGTAGAAGAATAGAATCACAAGATACAAGTCATCAATGTAAATCTAAAAACATGGAACATACTAAAATTGAAAGTAGTTCATCTTCTGAGATGTTTGGTGAACAACGAAATTACGATTCTACTAGTGGCAGTAGTGATGATAATCAGTACACTAAGAAGAGGAAATACAAACCTTATGAGGAGATTTTTGGGGAATTCAAAAGGATAAAACCACCAACCTTTAATGGAGAGACTGAGAAAGGGGAGGAAGCTAAATCCTGGTTATCTAGGATGAAGAAGTACTTCCAAATATATAACTATTCTAACCAGTTAAAGGCTAGAATGGCTATTTATAACCTCTTAGAAAAGGTTGACATTTGGTGGCAGGATTTGAAAAGAGTTAAGGGAATAAAAGAGAAGAATGTAAAATGGAGTACCTTTAAGAGGTATTTTAAAAAGAAATTTCTATCTGAGCAATATTATGGGGAGAGAGAAAAAGAGTTTTATGAGCTAAAGTTAGGATCAATGACAATGAAGGATCTGAATAGCAAGTTCTTAAGTCTACTTACGTATGTATCATACCTTGTAGATGAGAAACCAAAGGTACAATGAATTCTTAGCTATCTACCTTATCATATTAAGGACAAGATAGAATATGGAAATCCAAAGAATTTGGAAGAAGCTACGAGGAAGGATAAATTCTGTTTTGAACAGAATCAAAAGAAGGAAAGCTTAGCCAACTAGAAAGCCAAGAAAAATAATAATCAATATGAAAAAAAGAAGAAGGATTTTATGCCCAACAAAAATTATAAGAACAATAAGGCCTGAAATTATCCTAATAACAAGAACTTCCAAGGAAATAAGAACAATACACCCAACAATCAGAATAATTCTAAAGGTAAGGAATTTGCAAATAATCATGGAAATTTTACCAAGAACTTTGAGCGCAAAGAGCCTATCAAGTGATGGGAGTGTAATGGCTCACATTATGCTTCAGTCTATCCTAATCAGAAGAATACTGTTAGCAACATTCATACTATACAGGAGGAGATGACTAGTGGGGAACTAGCAAGGACCATGCCCAGAATCAATGTAGCCTTGGAGAATCCACAAGCAGAATATCATACTTCGATGGTGGAAGTAGAAGGTATGATAAATCAGACCCCTGTAACTATTTTGATTGATCCAGGAGCTAGTCTTAGTTATACTGCACCTAAACCAGTAGAAAAATGTAAGTTATCTACTGAAAAATTTGAGAATTCTTGGTTGGTTCAGTTATCCACTGGTGCTAAAAGAAAGGTAACTTGTTTTGTAAAAGAACGTGCAGTAGTTATGCATCATTTTGAAATTGTTGTCAAGCCTAATGTTTTGCCTCTTGGTTCTTATGATTTGTTGATTGGTATGGATTGGTTAGAACAACATAGAGTAATTCTAAATTGTAATAATACAACCTTCACATGTTTAAACAGTGACATAAAACCAGTAAGTGTAAAAGGAATTCCTAGAAAAACCACTATAAGGGAGATCTCTACTTTACAACTTAAAAGAGCTGTTAGGAAGGGATGTAAAGCTTATTCAGTAACTATAACTGATGAAAAGATTCTAATCAAGACAAATAAGTTAAAATTAGAAGACATACCAGTCTTAAAAGAATATATTGATGTATTCCCTGAAGAAATTTTGGGACTGCCTTCGAAAAGGGAATTGGATTTTATCACTGAACTAGTACCGGGTGTAGTACCTAGTTCAAAGGCCCCTTATCAAATGAACACATTGGAACTTAATGAATTAAAGTCTCAATTAAAAGAACTAATTGATAAAAAATATATTCGACCTAGTGTGTCTCCCTGGGGGGAACCTGTCATCTTCATTAAGAAAAAAGATGGAACTATGCGACTTTGCATAGATTACCATCAGTTAAATAAGATGACCATTAAAAATCGATATCTGTTACCCTGCATTGATGATCTATTTGATCAACTATGTGGAGCCACAGTGGTTTCGAAAATAGATTTAAAGTTTGGATATCATCAAGTAAGGATTAAAGATGAACACATATTGAACACAACGTTCAGAACTAGATATGGTCATTACGAATTTGTCGTCATGCAATTTGGGCTTACTAATGCCCCATCTATTTTCACATGTTTAATGAACAACGTTATGCATAAGTATTTAGATAAGTCTATCGTCGTGTTTATCGATGACATTCTAATCTATTCAAAAACTTAAGAAGAACACAAAGAACATCTAAAAATTGTTTTGCAAGAGTTGAGAAATCATCAACTCTTTGCAAAGTTTAGTAAATGTGATTTTTTTAAGGATACGATTCAGTACTTAGGTCATGTGGTGACCAAGGAAGGGATTTCAGTAGATCCTGAAAAGATCAGTGAAATTGAATATTGGCCAGTTCGTAAGGATGTGATGGATGTTCTATCCTTCATGGGAATTACCGGTTACTACTGGATGTTCATTGAAGGTTTTTCCAGGATTGCAAATCCGATAGCTTCCTTGCTGAAGAAGGGAAGGAAGTTCGACTGGAATCAGAAATGTGAAGAAAGCTTTTAAAATTTAAAAACTTTATTAACTAGCGCACCTATTTTAAGAATAGCATATCCTAATAAAGAATTGGTAGTGTGCATGAACACCTGTAATGATGGCTTAGGCGGTGTGCTGACTCAAGAAGGGCATGTTATTGCCCATGAGTCTAGAAAGTTAAAAGTGCATGAAAATAATTATGCAAATTATGATTTGGAATTAACAGTTGTTATACACACTCTAAAGATTTGGCGACATCACCTAATTGGTAGAAAATTTGTTTTAATGCCTGATAATAAAGGACTGAAGTATGTGTTAGATCAACCTAATTTAAATGCTAGACAAGCTAGGTGGTTAGCTTTCTTAAGCGAGTATGATTTTGAAATTCAGCACATAAAAGGTAAAGAAAATAAAGTTGATGATGCATTGAGTAGGAATGCAAGGTTGGATTTTGCAGTGGCTAGAAACACTTATGCTACAGATTTGGATGAACAGCATAAAGAAGGAATAGAACAGGATGAAATTTACCAAAGTTTGCAAGCTAAAACCAAAGAAAATTCAATATAAAGCTTAAGTAAAGGTTACAATTTAAATGTGAAAGAATTTTTACTGTATAAATACGGAATGTATGTGCCTAAGGTACCTAAATTTAAACTGTTAATTATGGATGAAATTCATAAAACTCCATATTTAGGTCGTCCAAGTTATCAAAAGACTATAACTTAGATGTTAAGAAAAGAGTATTTTTTGGCCAAATATGAAGACTGAAGTAGCAGAGTATATTGCTAAATGTTTCAATTGTTAGCAGGTAAAAACTAAACATCAACACCCAGCTGGATTACTTCAACCATTACCCATTCCTAACTAGAAATGGCAGATAATTAGTTTAGATTTTGTTACTGGGCTGCCTAAAAATCTAAATCAGAATGATTCTATCATGGTAGTAGTTGATAAGTTAAGCAAAGCAGCTCACTTTATACCTGTTAAGACTACTTTTAAAGCTACAAACATAGTTGATATTTTTCTAAAATAGATTTTCCAATTGCATGGAGTACCAAAAATCATAATCTTAGATATAGATCCTAAATTTACAGGAAACTTTTGGAAGTCTTTGTTTAAAGGGTTAAACACTACATTAAATTTTAGTACTTCATTCCATCCTCAAACAGATGGACAAACTGAAAGGGTAAACCAAGTACTGGAATATCTATTGAGAATGTATGTGAAACACCAGCCAGATAAATGGGAGGATTATTTACATTTGGTATAATTTGCTTATAATAATAATTATCAAACATTAGCCAAATTTAGTGCTTTTCAAATTTTATATGGACAG
Organism: Pseudotsuga menziesii; assembly: GCA_001517045.1. Classification (NCBI taxonomy): domain Eukaryota; kingdom Viridiplantae; phylum Streptophyta; class Pinopsida; order Pinales; family Pinaceae; genus Pseudotsuga; species Pseudotsuga menziesii. Next base: position 156,851 of record LPNX010619989.1, on the reverse strand, counting down.
AAATATAATACTCCTATTTCTTGGATTAATCCAGTGGATAGATTGGTATTAGGCCCTGAACTGTTAAAAGAAATGGAATAAATTGTAAAACAAGTGCAAACAAATCTGAAAGTGGCACATGATTGACAGAAAAGTCAAGCAGACTTAAAAAGAACTCCAAAGGAGTTTCAGGTAGGTGAACATGTGTTCATCAAGGTAACGCCCAAAAAGATCTCTCTCAGAGTGGGGATTTGCACAAAATTGGCACCTTGTTACTGTGGTCCATTAGAAATTCTGTCTAGGATTGGACAAGTAGCTTATTAATTAGCATTACCACCAAATTTAAGAGTGCATAATGTTTTTCACATTTCCGTATTAAAGAAATATGTTCATGGTGCTAGTGATGTTTTTAATTGGAATGATGTATAGGTGGAACCAGAAGGAGATTTTTTGGTGGAACTGGACTGTATCCTCAAGTGGAGGGAGATCACACTTCTAAAATACACCATTGGACAGGTGAAGGTGGAATGGAAGCACCTTAGTTCAGAGGAAGCCACTTGGGAATTGGAAAGTAATATGTGAGATGCATATCCAATTCTATTCCAGGGGAATTCTGAGGATGAAGAATAAATAACATCGAGGACAATGTTATATTCTAAGGGGGTGTGTATGTCACATACCCCAATTTTACAAAAATAATATTATCATATTTGATTTTATTCAAAGACAATATGTTAAATTTTATGCTAAGTTGTAATTGATTACTCAGTAGAGTCAAGGATGTTGAATGTAATTCTGAATATTTTAATTACAAATAAATAAAAGTGGAGACAACATCTTGGGAGAGCTGTTGAAAGAGTCTTTGCTGGTCAAGTTGGTCGAGGAGACTGAGTAGAGAGAAAATAGACAAGTGGCAGCATCCTCAAACACCTCCAATGTTGCAGGTGGAAACCTCCCTACATTTGGGGTCATGATCCCCCAAGAAAGTGGGATCAAAGCAGGTGGCTCAATTAATGACAACTAACCCAAAAGACCTAGGAAATCTTAATAAAAATTCCCATTGAAGAGAGCTGAGGCTACTCATTCCAAGAGGAGGATCATTCAGGTGAATGTACTTCAGAGGATTTCATTGGGAAGGGAATTTTGTGGAAGGTGTTTGAGGGGTTAATTGAAAAAGTGATCTACTGCATCTTTTTAGCTAAAGGATCTTATTGTTGAGTGCAGAGTGAATACTGAGTCATTGGACTAGTATATTATTGCTTGCACCACCAGTTCTCAGCTAAGGAGACTAGGAATAGGCTCGAGGGTCCTCAGGCGGCACTATTTGAGTGCTCTCTAGGAGTTGGTAGGGAGGAACGACCTCCCAATGCTGTCGTTGTCCAGCTTAAACAGGTTCTACGGTCTTTTATTTTACTGTGTTAAAAGTTTATATGTGAGACTGACTGATTAATGAATGGTTAAATGTTTAGTAGTAATCTGATAGAGATTGTAATCTTTTAGTTATTTGAAATATTGAGTCTGTAATTGATGAAAAATAATCCCAACCTGTGTTTTTCCACATCTGGAATGGACCAGACCATACTCCAACACAAGCAGTGTAATTAGGTAGATGTAGGATATGATACAAATATGAAATGAATAGTTGTATTATGCATTCAATAATATTAGAATAATCTGTTTATGTATGTATCTTGTTATCATAGAAGAGTAATATCCTGTTAGTTAAGTTTATGGTTTAACTAGATTGTTGTTGTAAGAATGCTAGATAAGACTCATAGCCATAATACTTTACAGATAGTATTTTATTATAATAACGAGTTATTCAAATAGATAAGTTATTACTTTTACATAGTACTTTACTTTGGAAATCATATTATTAACCAGTAATCGAGGAAATAGAAACAACCCAGATAAAACACATATATTATTCTGCTAAGCAAAGATTTCACTATGGTTTATTTAGTTTATTTACAAATACTATTGACTGACTTAATCTACCAATATTAGAACCCTAACAAAGGTATAATAACATATTTAAATTCTAAAAAGACAAATTATTGCTGAGAAGAAGAACATCTTAACAAAGAACTTAAGTAATCCTATCGGTATTTTATATAATGGAAACAACTAGAATACAATAGTAACTAACGTTTAATTAAATGATTATTTTAACAAGGAATTGTTCTCAAAACTTTTACAAATAGATTATACATGTAAAGGAGTGATTACAGGGTTGAAACCCTTATTTCATTACCTTGTAATCTAAAAGAAAAATAGTTAAGCTCTTAGAAATACTATCACTAAATAAACCAAACTAATGCAACTCGTTACAGTCTTTACTAATAAAATCAATGTACAAATAAAAACTTAGGAAATTATGGTATATACAAATAATAGTATCGACATAAACATTATTGTTTACAAATTAAGAACTCACTTAAAGAAACTGAAGGAATCATTTAAAAACAGAGATTACTTTCAGGAAACCCTAACTTGGAAATCCTTGAGTCATTAAATAGAAGCATCATGACTCGAAACAGTCTTAAATTTTCTTAATAGTAATCTAATATAATTATTAACAGTAAAGAAATTATTATCTTACAAGTTAAATAGGGTAAAAACCCTAGCCCATAATTTTGAGCAAAAATTATCCAGTAATCATTTAATATGCAAAACCATTACAGTCGTAACTTGGGGTAAGTAAGAAACGTATTTTTTTATAATAAGCAATAAAAGGAAAATTTATTTCATTCACATAGAGATAAAAAATATGACATAGATGAAAACAAATCTAAGCTAAAGACAGACTGTCTTAAAACATATTTACATTACTTCAATGAGCCCGAAGGCTGAACATAATTCAAAACTTAACGGAGTATCAAAACATCAGCTAAGAGCCGAGCACCCATATCATGATATGGAGTATAAAAAAGTATTAAAAAAATATTACAACACTATAATTTCTTCCTTAATACAATAGAAGAGAATTACAAGTTATGACATTAAGCCGAAGTCACCTTGCTAAAAGCAAGGGTTAACAACCAAAACAAAAACTATAAAACGAAGAATAGCAACCCAAGACTGGGAACGATATGGCCATGACTTCTTCCAACTGTAAAAGTCTGTACAAGCAGGGAGAACCATATTTCAAAACTGAAGCTTACCATAGACTGTTCGTTGAGCCATTTCAGAAGTTTAACTGTCAAATGTGGAGATGAGTTAACCCTACGATATAAAAACTAGAATTTAATTAAAATAAAGAAACCCTTATGCGGAATGGAAATAATAAATCTTGTTAGCTTTAAATTATAATTATTTACCTCAACTAGAAGTAAAAATGATGGAACCTCAAAGAAATAACAACACCACAACACCACAACCAGTGTTAAGTAGAGGAAAACCATCATACTCACCGAGGATAGAGACGACGGGACTTTAGTTCAAAATCACATTGACAACAGTGGCGAAGGTGAGCCTGGGAAATGGCCACGAAGGATGTCAAACGAGCATGAAGTTAGAATGTCACCAACATATAAGCGTGAAAAAAAAACTCCAAAACCATACATCAAAAGAGCTTAACAATCATACATGTTGAGATCAAACTTTCACTAGTGACAGACAATGATAGAAGAGCAGTAAAGGGAGCTATAGGTGGGTCGTAAAGCAAATCGCAAGGAGAGGAGTGAACTCTGACCAAATAAAAGAAATCACAATCGAAGAGGGCAACAGAACCCAACTCAAGGGAGTAAGACATGACAAATGCAAATGTTGGAGCCACTGTAGCTAAATTTCACTCACGGCCACCATGGGAGCTTGCAGAGCAGCCCGAAGGGAAATGTAAAAATCAGAACTAGGATAAGCCAAGGGTTAGGGTTGATGGATATTTATATGACTAGTGCATGGCTAAGAAATTTCCACATGGCCACAATAATAAAAATCATGTAGTGGGTTGATTTTGCATAGTCACCTTCGATCAATTTAATAACCAATTATTTCCGAAATGATTTCATCAAACAACATATAAACAATATAGTTTGCTTGGATATCATGACTTACAATATTTGTTTTAACATATAGTGATTAGCTCATCATTGGCGTAGAGATGCAATATTATAGTAATGTTGACATAGCACATAAGTATAATCTTATAGTCTCAAACTTGGTGAGCAACGTTGTAAGCTTATGGTAGTAATTATCGTTGGGTTATATATCAATGTTAAAGTTTATGCTAAGAAATTAATGTTGAGAAATGTATAACATATATATGTATCAACCCTTTTAGAGTATAGAGGCATATAGTAATAACAATGCTATGATATAAGAGTATTATTATCTAGGTTTTTCCATTGACAATTCTAGTCAAATGTGTGATGGTTAGCATATGACTAGTCTAGTTAAATGGTATAGAAACTATCTAAAAATTATAGTTACTATTACATTGTGGTGTATGCTTGTTACACCCTATCAATAGTATTTAAATTGAAAACATGGCATCGCATCGTTTAGGTAGATTCATAGATAATTTGCAAGTGCAACGCTATTAAAAACTTATATGTTGATAAACAAATAGTTTATGCATGATTATAAGTCTTGGAATCTATCAAAGTCAATGATAGCAACTGTGAAGTGGCAAAGTGTAATGTAATAACATTCCTATGATTCTTTACATAGTTCAGATCGATTAGATCTTTTAGCATTTGGCTGATCCGCTTTTCAAACATAACTACATTGGTAGGATAGTTTCATGCTTTTACCAAAATTCTGGAGTTAACTTAAAATAGGAGGTTGACTTTATAAGGAAACACTAGCCTCTGTTTAGAAATAGTAATTTAGTGTAAGAAATGTACTATAGAATACCAAGAGGTGCATTTTAAAAATTAAAAGATATCAAGAAGATAAGATTAAAAGTGCAGAGCCAAAGAATTAGTCATTGTCGCTTCGTACTCTAAAGAAAGAAACATAATCATTTGAACTTCATCTACAAGAGTAACTAAAGAAAAAAACTTTTTTTACCTCACGGAAGTTGTTGGAATACAACAACTTATTTTACAAAGCTTATTTAGTTGCAAATAGAAATACTGCTCGATACTTTATGAAAACTAAAGCATTATTCTCTTAAGCATACTTGTAAACCTATAAGAACAAGTAATCTTTCTGCGTTAGCATAAATGCGAAGTAATCCCCAGATTCCAAATCAGATTCCACCTACTTGTCATAAATAAATTTCATCAGTAAAACTTAAAGTAGAAGAAATGTGCAAGTTAAACTAAATCTTGTTTCAAAAAGGAACTGATGAGATAATATAATTGATATTATGTAAAACTAATCTATTAACTATTTTGTTTATTGCTAACCTTTAACTATTAGTAAACCGCAGTTCCAACATTTTATGTTATTTCAAAATTTTAAAATTTTTGTGAAAATTTGGGGTTTTGACCAACATTATCCCATACCTTCTGTAATTAAGGAAAACCTTCTCCAGATGTTGGATGTGTTCCTTATCAAATTTGGAGAATAGCATGATAGAATCCATGTAGACCACCAAAAATTTTTCTTTTTCTTTAGAAAAGGCTATGTCCATGGCACGTTGAAATGTGGCTCCTACACTCATGTTACCAAAAGGAATATTGACATACATAAATGTTCCCCACGACGTGGTGAAAGAATCTTTTTCTTGATCTTCAGGCAATACCTTCACTTGGTTGTAACTTGAGAAGCTATCCACGGTGGAAATCCTTTGAGACCCCACGACCATTTGCAAGATATGTTCCATCTTGGGCAAAGGATAACTATCTTTCAGGGAAACCTTGTTAAGATTTTTTAAGTCGATGCATATCCGAATGTCGCCATTCCTTTTACTTACAGGCACCATGTTAATGACCCACTTAGAAAATATTAATGTCACAATGATTTGGGCGTCAAACAACTTCCTTATTTCTTTCTTGATGATACAAAACAACTTTGGATTAGCCCTTCTCAATTTCTTCTTAAAAGGATTTTCGTCGGGCTTTATGGGGATAGTATGTTGTATGATGGAGGTTCCATACTCTTTAAGGTCCTCATAGTTCCATGCAAAGACGTTGGCATATTTCTTCATCAGACTGATGTAATCCTCCTTCGCTTTGGCCAACAACTTCTTTAATAATTTTATGATCTTCAGGTGATCTTCGGCCCTGACATTCTTATCCTCAATGGAATCCTCAGCCGGTTTCATTTTGGGATCCTTGGCCACATGATTCTGATCAAACAACTTCTCTAGGGGAATTATACCTCTAGGAATATGGTTACCCTTTAATTGCACTATGTTGTTACCTCCCAGGGAATTTTTGTATTTCCCACTCTCATCAATCTCTTGTTTTCCACCCTCGAAATCCTAAATATTCTCGAGGAGGAAATTCTTGTTATCTATTTGGGTGTTTGTGAACTCGTCTGATAACTCTAGAAATCTCTTGATTTTCTCATCATCCTCGAAAACCTACAAGTGTTTGGAGTTGTCAGGTATAGAGGGCCTATTTTTTATGGGCAGTTTATGTGTTCTCCACCCAGCTAGAGGGGTTTCGAATATGCCAACAGTGACCGCTAGGGCATCGACAATTGTGTTTTCACTCCTTGAGAATACCTTGACCACATGTTCAATGAAATAATTTCCAAGCATGTCCCATACTTCATTTCTATAAGATCTCATTCTAAGATTCCTATTCCGATAAATGCCATTTGGTTGATTTATCACTAATTCTGAATCTCCAATGACCTGTATCTTTTTGGATTTCCTGCTTTTCAAAGCATTTAACCCTAATAACAAAGCTTCATATTCAGCTACATTCTTAGTGCATTCAAAACTCAACTGGTAAGAAAATATTTCAAATCCTTCAAGAGGAGAAATGATATACACACCTATGTCGGATCCTATCTTAGCAATCGAACGATCGAATTACAATGTCCAAAGGCCTCCCTCCTTTTCTTTCGCATTCCGAGTTTTTTTCTTTTTGATGAGTTTTCTCTTTCCTTCTTCGACTGTTGTTGAGATTTTGATGTTGTAGGGGGAGACGTCATTAAATAAAATGAATGACCCAATATCAATTTCAACATCATATATGGCACGATCTTCTGAACCGTTTGGGCTATTGACCACATACGGGGATATTTTTTTACTGTACAACCTTTTATTTCCTCCAATTGTAGGAATGGTGGGATAAGACATATCCATATGTAGGATCCCTTTTGACTTGGAATTTTAGGATCTAGACAACAACACGCAAAAATTGGGGGGAATATCTGCCACGACTACATCCATCACCACAGTTTTGTAAGGTAATTCTATTAGGGTCACCACCATATCCTTGATTAACCCGATACATTTTACCTTTCAGGAATCAAAAGAGTATAGGTATTTGTAAGGTTGAGTGACTTCTAATCTCATACTCTCTTACACCCCCTTTGTCATCAAATTATGAGATGCCCCTGAATCCAACATAGCATTATGTATGACCATATCGTTCACATTTAAACTCAGATAGAAAAGAGGAACGTCTTCCTTGTCTCCATGTTCGAGCCTGGTCCTGAAATTGATAGTGGGAGAATCATCATTTACCTCTACGATGTCTAGCTAAAAATATACTTGACCTTTAACCATCCCTATTATCTTAACCCAGTATTCTTTATTTTTCAATAATTCATTGAAGGGAATAGAGATTTTTACCATGAAGAGTTCAGTCTGCAGCATGAAAGTAGGCATGATCTTTTCCACCTCTGTAGGTGTTGGTGGCAAAAATTCCTTCACCTTTCCACCTTTATCATTTGGTTCATTGTATGGGATCTTCTCCTTTTATTTTTCTTTATTTCTATCATCCTCTAGTAGACTTGTGGAGGGTTGATTTGGATTTTGCTTACCTCTATTGAAGGTGACGTCTCTACTCCCCAATAGGATCTTCCTCTTGAATTTGTATATGGCATGCATATACCCCCTATGCTACTACTTTGATTCTTCTTCAAGGTCTTTTATCTCCTCCTCTTGGGCATACATATTATGCTCTGCTTCTGTGAGATATATGTCGGAGTCCAGATTTCTAAAATTATGGATTTGATCTTCAGCGGGTTCTTCTCCACCTTCCTCATTGACATAACTTTCGGGGAAAGGTGGCTGTATCTGTTGAGTGTTTGGGTTTCGGTAGTTTCTCACCTATCTCTATCTGATTTGAGGAGTTTGAGGAGGATTGGGCCTCGTGAATTTGGGATTCTTTATTTGGGGCTCATTTTTCTCTCGGTTCTACAATCCATTGTCTACTGATAATTTTATCCATAAGTTTTTCTATCATCTTCAACATCATTTCAAACTTTATGTTGTTAGTAGAAGCAGTAGAGGTGCAGGGACCATCGCCTATGAATTTCCTCATCTCTTTTTTCTGTCTGATATTCCTGCTTTCCATCATGTTAGCTTCCACCTACAAGGCATCTTGAAAAATCGTAGGAATATTCATCGATTTTCTTTCCCTCAACAACAGAGCAAAATCACTGTCAAAAGCATCAGCATAATGTAAATTTGTAGCATCCACTGGTGGTTTGATGTTGGCAGGAATAAAATTGAATGTCGTCATAAACCTACTGTAAAATTCATGTACAGATTCAAAACCACCTTTCTTCAACTTGTTGTACTAGGACAAGACCTGTAAGGGGCTTCTTTTATCGTCCCACCTCCTCAAGAACATAGTATGGAAAGCTGTGAATGTGCGAATAGACTTGGAAAGAAAATATTTGTACCATTTCTTCGCTTTCCCTGAGAGGCTAAACACAAACAACCTCATCTTTACGTTATCTTCATCTACTAGGTCCAGCTCCAACAAGTCTTTGAACTTGTCAACGTGTTGTTTGGCTCTTAAATTTCCTTCCCCATCATAGAATGAGATTCTCTAGGCCTAACCTTGACGAAGGTCATGTAACACAATAAGAATATCTAGTGGGCCAAAATGGGTAGCCATTGGTCTAGTGGGGTTTGGGACTATAGGAGGGACTTAGAAGACAGGGTGGTTTTTCCCTACAGAGGGTGTACATGGTTGAAATTTTTGGAGTACAGGGCTTCTAGTTTTCCAAAGGTTTTTCCGAAGAGAGTCTAGTAGATATGCTTCCAACCTATCAGGGTTCATAGTGGTGTTCTTCAGATCTGAATCTGATTTATATTTTGGTAGGGATATTTCGAAGCGATCTTCCTCTATAAAATCCTAGATGCTATGAAATTCTTACATAGATGAATTTTCAAAATGTGGAATAGATAACTGATCTTTTCCCTTTTTTTCCAAATGGTTTATTGGGGTTATCCAAACTTAGAAATAATTTGGTGTTAGGATTACCTCTTGTATGTAGCCACCGAGAAGCAAGGATGTCTTTCGGATGTATTTCAGCCATGATGTGGAGTCTTCAGGATAAATACACAGCCTTACTTACTGGTAAGGGTCTCCATTTTCCTGCGGAAACCTTTTATCCTTTGAATCTTTGTCATTCTTCCCAAGGATGACCTTCAATCTCTTCCTCGACAACGAAACCAGTTTGTTAGCACTCAGAATTGCACCCAAGGTAACAACAGAACCACTTTAGGAAAGAGAGTTGGCTTCTCCAATTCCAGAGAGGGATCTCTCATAAATGTATAACTAGGACAGACATAATGTCATAGGATAAATGTTAAACATTAGCGTTTGGAAACAAAAGAAAGATCTACCGGGCTATGGAGTCACAATACCAAGGAAATAGAGTAGTTTCATAGGAAAACACTTACAGGAGCAAGGTACTATCTCGATCAATATCGTTGTATTTGGGGTTTGGTGGTAATAGAAGAAAGATGACAGTGCGCTAGTGTAGAGCACCGCAGGGATGAGTTCCACATCTCTTTTGGAAGAAACCTTTAGTGGATATATGAGACAATGGAAGGTTCATATAAGCATGAATTCTTATCCATTATACACTGAGTCTACTACATGAATAGAAACATAATGTAAAAGATAACAGGAAAAACAGCACATGAGAAAAAAAAATCACAGGCTGTAATTTTGAAGCACACAGGAATTCCTGTAAATGCATATAAACAGCATTCGGCTTTGTATATCAATTCAAAAAGTATTACAAACACAATAGTCTTGTAAATTAAAAACCAACCAACCCTTTCTGCTTCCATGAGGAGAAAATTTAAAGTTTTTGGGCCCCCGATACCAACGTTGAAATAGGGCCGAAATTAGTTACAAAAATCAACAACAAATTGTATTGCCGTGTCTTTCCACGAGTGGCATGAAATAGAAAACAATGCAGGTAACATTTCCTGCTGGCTTCTAAAATATTCCACATCTCCAAAGATACCAACTCGCATGATTTCCTCACACATGTATCTCTGGTTCAGGTGACTCTTAGAGTCCGTCATCCTTTGCATGTCATGTGTTTGGATTTACTGTAGTTCTCGATCAACTTCCATTGGTTAGTTGTCGATGTCTCCAACTTTACCATCTCTTCTACAAATACTCTGAGTTCTAGGTTCTCCAAATAAGGAGTCATTGGTAACTTTGTGCACAAATCTTTGAAATCGATAAATAACTCAAATTCCCCAAACAATTTTTTGAACATGGTCATGCCTGAAAGTGATTGTTGAGATACATCCTTGAATTGCCTATGATCCTTCCTGAATTCAACCAATGTATTATAATATTGTTTTTGGAACAACATCGATCCCTTTTCTTCCCAGAAGAAAGGGAGCTCTCTCTGGACCAGAGGTGTAAACATCGTCATGAAGTCGTCAGCTTCTATGCGCACGAAATTCCACTTTGCCTCAACCATCTTTAAATGGCAATGTTTTTGAACCACCCTTCTGGCCGATGTGATGACTGGGGTCCTATCTCAGATGTTCCCTTGTTTGATTTATTCATCTATCAAGCTATTTAGGAAATTGATTGCGCCTTCAGTCGTGTCTAAGGGATTTTTATGTAGGTATAACTTAGTTGTCAGGATGTGTTTTTTATCCTTATGTACGGCATCTTCCTTATCTTGGATAAAATCCAAGTAAGGCTGTACTTTGTTTTCATCCACTATTATCATGTCCCAAATGAGTTGTTTCTGCCCTATAAGAGCTGCCTGGCGTGAATCTTGTTTTGCTAATTCAATGTTCCTAGATTCTAATTGTCTTCAACACTATTCCACCTACTTCTTCAGTACTTCTTTGACATTATCCATCTCCACCAAGTCTTGATTCTTCTTTCTTAGACCAGGCATATCTATAGCTTTGAGACTTACATGGGACATGGCATGCGAAAGTGAGTCTACACCAGACGTTGTGGATAATTAGATTGCAGGCACGAGATGTTCCTGAGTTTTTTCCTTCAATTCTTTTAATCCTATTTCCAACTCAACTTTCCTTGCTTCGAACCCTCATTTTTCCTCGACCCAGAGCTCTGCATATTTCTTTGGTTATCTCTCCTTCTCTTCTTGTATGAGTAATTTGGCCTTACAATCGATCAGCTCGATGTTTAGGGTCTCCCTTTCCTTCTCAATCTCAATCGATTCAGCAGTCTATATAAGTTAAGTAAAAGGGATTTCTATATTTTTCTTCAACAACTGGATTGTACCTTCATTGTCTTTTAGTAGCCTTTGTGTGGTGATACCTTTATCTCCCGAGATGTCAACCACAAATACATCTATCTTGAGCTTTCTGTTTTGGGTCTGGTAAGCCTTATTTTCCACCCTCTCTTTTCAGAGAATCACTTCAACTCTTTTCTTACCAGCCATCAATTTTGATATTTGTAAAGCAACTTGGAGCACATTAGTATAGAGGAAGTCAATTATCCCTTGATGAAAATTAATTATGTCAGTTTTAGGGATTATTTTTGGGTCTACCTCTAAATCTCCTACCTTGTCTGCCTTGATCATGGCCAAATTAAAGGTGCCCTTGGTCAGGTCTTTGACCGTAACCAAGGAGGTCTTCTTACTTGGCAATTTGTCCACCTCCTCTCACAACCTTGATTTTTCTTCAAAGGCCCTTTTGCCAGCTTCTTTATATTTCTCCAACAGCTCCATTTTAGACTTGTATCTGCTTACTTCTTCTTTAGTGACACTACTAAAATCGTATTCTTGAATCATGAAGGATGGACCTTTAACTTTTACCATTTTATTATTTCCCTTAGCCCATGAACTCTACATGATTTTTCACTATTCTTAAATTTTTTATTTCTTGGGAATCCTGGTCATCTCCCTTTCCTCTACCTCTATGGCCTCTAGGTATTCTCTTTTATTTTCCCTATCAGACAAGCTGTCCAAGGTTGTGATCTATATGGATATTGCTATAATTCAGTGTAGGTCTGGCTAAGGGGAACTCTCCACTAGGGTAGAGGAGGATGACCCTTCCGACATATATTCATCGGAGTGAATCTCTCTTGGTTGCTTCATCAATTTATCTCTTTCCACCAAACCTGCTACTTCAACATGCTCGAATGGCTTTCTCTTATTTCCTTTCCTCCTGTTGGAGATGATGTGACGAGGATCGTAGTTGATTGCATCTTCCATTGCAAATCCTCTATCTTTGAAAAAAAATTCGACCTTTGGCAAGGCCAATTTGTTTTTAACAATAAAAGGGCCCACTTCCCATGGGAAATTGATATCATAATGTTTCCTGAAACTTATAAAATGTTTGTTTTCAACAGTACACCTTTGCCTAATTAATTCAAGTGAAAACATCCTCAGTGTCAAAGACACTGGGAGGACATATGGTTGATGAGTAAACCCATAGAATCTTATCACTATATTATCTTCTGAGAGAAACCAATCCCCAACCCTTCTTTCAAGGTGTGGAGAACCTCCTACAATGAACAACCAAAATGCACGATATAACATAAATATTGGATCACAAAAGAAATTTTACTGATTGCAGGCCACTTCGAGGGGGAAACCTCCCTTGAGAAAGCTCAATACAAAATAACTCTTTGATGCTTTCATTAGCCTCAACACATACTTATATACTAAGTCTAATCTAAACAACTATTACCCCCCATGAATGTGGGATAATACAACATACTGATGGGATCATTTACAACGAATATGCGTTCGATAAAATATACTAACAAAATAAAGAGGATGGTTGACACAGGTTCTTAACATCCCCTCCCTCTTAAAAAAAAATATTTTTCCTCAAAACTTTAGATGTGGAAACTATTGCTGAATCTGAAGGAGCGGTTCCCATGCAGCATCCTCTGGTTGCATGCTGTGCCACTGAATTAAGACCTCTGTGATGGACCGAGAGAGAAGCTAACAAATGCACTTATTGAGGATGGCCGCCAGATCTGAAAGGATGGATCCTTCATTATCCCATTCTGGTAAAACAATTTGTGCTCTGATGTTGGTGCCAAACACTTGCTGAATGCAAGAAGAAGGAGGAAGTGCCAATTTATAAGCAACAGACCCAATCTTCTGAAGAACTTTATATGGAATAGAGATCATTGGAGCGATCGTTTGATTCCATTTGAGTTGCAAGGTGGATTTCTTGTAAGGCTACAACTGAATAAAAACCATGTCACTGACTTAAAAAGTGCACTCAGAATGGTGTTGATTAGCTTGGATTTTCATGCGGGTTCTGGCCATGTGAAGATTGTCCTACAGAAGGTGAAGAATCTGATGTCGGTTTCGAAGAACCATGTCAATGGCCTAAACTGGTGAACTACTGGGGGTGTAAGGAAGGACTACTGGAGGTGTGTGACCATAAATTGCTTCATATGGAGGCATTTGAGATGCAATATGGTACGAAGTATTGTACCACCATTATGCGAGAGGGAACCACTTTTCCCATAGATGTTGTTCTTCAAAGGTGAAACAACGAAGATAAGTTTCCCAATAGTTGTTGATGACTTCATTCAGACCATCTATTGATGGGTGAAAAATTGAAATCATATTCAGTTTGGTGTCAATAAGGAGAAAATGACTTGTGAAAGGTGCGTTGCAGTGTGAGACAATGGAAGAAGGGATTCCATGAAAAAGGAATATGTTGTCCATGAAAATTTGTGAGATTGAGGAGGTGGTATATGGAGGTCTAAGAGCACAAAAATTAAGAGATATGGAGAGTCGATCAACCAAAACCAAGATTACGATATTCCCTCCATATTTAGGGATCCCTTGAATGAAATCCATTGAAATATATGTCCAACTCCTTGTAGGGATGATCAAAGGTTCAAGTGATCCGGAAAGGAGTGTAGTTCGACCTTGGTGGCACTGACAAGGAACACATTCAAAAACCATATATTGAATCTCTCATTTCATTCCCTTCCAAAAGAAGTGACATCATGCCCTCTCATATGTTTTCATGAACCTAGAGTTCCCTACTGATGGAGAAGCATGGCGTTCATAAAATAATGCATGTTTAATATCTATGCTCCGGGGAAGTACCAAATGACCCTTACATCTCAGAGAAGAGCCATCCTAAGAGAAATGCGGTACCACAGAAGGGTTATTGGCCAACGATTGGATGATTTCAGGTAATGAGGATTCATTAACATAGCCTTGCTAAACAGAGTGTAACCAAGTTGGAATAGGCATAGCAATAGCTTAAAGAGAGATAGGGGCATCAAATGTGCGGGAAAGAGTATCCACCACAAGATTGTCCTTAGCCTTCCTGTAATTGATCTCATAGTCATAACCCCTGAGTTTGCTAACCCATTTTTGTTGTTTTGGGGATGCGACCCATTGTTCCAGGAAATATTTCAGAATATGGTGATTAGACTTGATGCAGCAAGGATTCCCGAAGAGGTATGGCCACCACTTCTATACTGCATGCAAAATAGCCATAATTTCCTTCTCATATGTGGAGGTGTAAAAATTATTTCCAGGAATGGATTTACTAGTGAATGACATGGGATTTTTATCTTGAAAGAGGAAAACACCAAGTCCATTGCTGCAAGCATCACTCTCAAGAGTAAAGGGCTTGGAAAAATCAGGCATCTGAAGGGTGCATCGGAATGAAAGATCTAAGGGAGTATTTGAGACTGCCGAAGGTTGCATCTGAATGAAATGTAGGTGAGTGATGAAACCATGTGAATTCTTCTTAAGGATCATTTCCATGTAATGTGAACTAATGATGCTGAGAGACCCTGGTTGTAAGCCATTGAATGTGTGTTTTTTTCCCATTGATTAAAAAATACATCCACAGTTCAGAAAAATCCCGTAAGACAGGTCCAAGTGTGCGTAACCATTGAGCTCTCGAAATCACAGAACAACCTCCTAGGGGTATGGAAAATATGTTAAAGAGCAAGTTATAATCTCCAATAGAGATACACATGCTGCGACACTTTCCTTTGCAAGGTAAGGTTCTCCCATTGGTAACCATGACTTTAAAGCTGGAGAAAGGATGGACAAAACAGTCAACTTGTTTAGCAATATGAGGGTCAATAGGTGGGTGAAGAATGTTGACCTGATCGTCTACTGGATTCTAAGTAGCGTCACAAATTTCAAGTGCAAGCAGAGAATCCACATCCAAGAAATAGGGCTTGTGTTCAGTACATTGATGTCCCCGGGTGAATTTATCATCACAATTATAACAAAGTCCTTTTTCCCTATGTGCCCGCATCTCAGCTTTAGACAAATGCTTGATAGGAGTGGTTCTAGGAGTCGGAGGGATTGGATGTCTTTGGAGGAACAAAAGTGGATTTGGGGCATTTCTAAGCCCTAATCTTATCCTCCGCTAACTTAGCCAACCCTAGGATTTCCATCATTATGTTGGGATAGAACATTGTAACGTCATATCGGATTGTATCCTTAAGACCACTAATAAAGCAACTCCTCTAGAATGCATCCGAAAATCCTTCTGTGTGCTTGACTAAGTTCTCAAATTTTGTCTGATACTCTCTCATAGTGCCAGTGTGGTTAATTTTGGTGAGTGCTCCTATGAATTCATCAAAACCACTAGGGCCAATCAGTGCAAAAGGAGTTGGCAAAAATCTGTCCATTGGGGCTCTTCATGATCGTTGTTGTACCAACAGAACCATTGAAGGGCTTCACGTTCCAAATGAAATGATGCATGTGGGACTTTGGTGAAATCAAAAGTGTTATTCATATTAAAGTATTGTTCTGCCTTGTGTATCTATCGACTTGGATCATCACCATTGAAGCAAGGGAGTTCAATATTCGAGCCACAAAAGTTGCTGGAAGCAGAGAACGCAGTGCTTGTAGAAGACTCAGGCTATTATCGGTTGCTCATGACTGAATAATAAAGATGGAGGTTGAGAAATATTCGATCCAAATATTTTAGTTTGGTATTGAGGGTGACAAGTTCTGCTGCCATTTTTCTATTTGCTCCAATGCGGGGGACAACCATAAGTAAGATTGTTTGTGTTTTTTTTTCGAAAATGGGTGGAAAACAAAAATAGAGAGGGTTTTAGAAAAGCAAAATTTTGAGTTAGGAAAAACGCGAGTGGGTAACTAGGTTGTGGACACTTTCTCAGGGACAAGGAAACAAAAAATGTGAATTTCAGAAGCAGGGTGAAAGAAGGAGATGGAATTTCGGGCTTCTGGAAGTAGAATTGGGATAGGGTCCTCAATGAATGAAGTATGTAGAATGGAATGACATGGGTTACAATGAATTTTCAACGGAAACGGAGCTAAATCAAGGAATATATGGCTGAAGAATTTGTTTTTTCTCTAAAGAAATAATATGTGGCAGTGCTAGAAAGTTGTGCTTTATCAACTTGAATTGGAGTAAATGATCTGTGACAATTTTGGAATTATGCGTGTTATCAACTGTAAATAGATATGGACCCCAGATATATTCAGCTTCCTAATGGTTCAAAGGTAGTCACTCGGCCACCAAGGCTATCTCAGGCTTGAGTATTGGGGTAGTACCCCTCACTTCACAGCGTAGGTAAAACTCCTAACCACTTGGCAAAAAATGACAGCTCTTTGGTTTTCCTCACTGATGGGAATCTAGTAAATCTAGTGAGGGTTGTTTCCCCTTCTGCTTGACAGGTCCTCTCAATGGCCAACTACTTCGGGGTTCCTGTGGTACTCCTCACAATGAATTTTAGGGCTATGCCCAAGTACTTCCCACAGTTAACTGGATAGGGTTTATTCCGTGATCCAAATGAAAAATACTGCTATAAGAAGAAGAACTACTACAATAATCATAGTGCCAGAAAAAATGTCGTAGAAATTCCATCCAATGCTCAAAAACTTGTAATTAGAGCTAGGGTTTTGAGACGAAAACTTTTAAAATGAGCATAACCCAATCTATATTGCTTAGAATCGATATTATAGCCTGTTTCTGGAACTAGAACAACCACTTTGTTTCTATCCACGAAATAAAAATAGAAATCTAGGGACCCGATCAAAATATTTTCACTTGGCAATTTCCCTGGCCGTCACTAAAATTATTAAAAATTGTTGATTTTAAATCCGTGATATCTCCACTTTTAGAAATCCAAATGAGATGATTGTTTTTTTGAAACTATGTATTTTTGAAAGGGGAATTCATATGTGAAACCTATTTTTCTTGAATCTGCACAAAACGTTTCAAAAATGGATGTGAAAGTCACCGCCTAATTTTTCCCCTTTTTTGGCAAAAAAAAAGTTTTCCCACTTGTGCCAAGGAAAGTGCTCTGATACCAGATGTGCAAAACCTCCCGCAATGAACAATCAAAATGCAAGTGATAACAGAAATATTGGATCACAAAAGAGATTTTATTGATCGCGGGCCACTTTGAGGGGGGAACCTCCTTTGAGCAATCTCAATACAAAATAACAATTCGATTCTTTCATTAGCCTCAACACATACTTATATACTAAGTCTAATATAAATAACTATTACCCCCCATGAATGTGGGATAATGCAACATAATAACTAGACAAATTAGCAACTATTACTTACTCCCCATGAATGTGGGATAATACAACATACTAATGGGATGACTTACAAAGCATATCCGTCCGATAAAATATACTAACAAAATAAAGAAGAAGGTTGACACAGGTTCTTAACAAAAGGGATGGTTGCAGCATGATTTTCATCTCTAGAAAGACTCTTGGCATACTTTCTTGGAAGCATACCGTATATACTGGAGCCAAGAGGGAATTCAGGAACTTGTAGTAATCCTTGTGCATGTCCCTCATTGGAACGATTTTTGGGAGTTGTAGTTTGTCAGCATTAAAACTCAAAAACATCTTCATAAGAAGAGACTGGAACCTGGAGGCTCTAGACTAACTTAAATTACTCGACTGGGTATTTATATTTCCGGATAGGAATTTGTCAAATTTCAGACATGGAAAAGACAGACTTGATAGACCAGACATCATTTGATTGGTACTGAGGGTAAAAATTAGGATTAATAAATTTTCAATGAAGAACTGGTTCAAGTCCATATAGTGAGAACTGGCTTACTATGATTATCGTAGACTGAGTCTCTTCATTGAATAGGTCAAAATAAATGGGGAATTGGCGGGGTATGACAAATAGCTCTCTAAATTAAGAGAGGTTCTCAGGAAAGCATCATGTTGTTCA
This sequence comes from Pseudotsuga menziesii, assembly GCA_001517045.1. NCBI lineage: Eukaryota > Viridiplantae > Streptophyta > Pinopsida > Pinales > Pinaceae > Pseudotsuga > Pseudotsuga menziesii. The sequence continues at coordinate 138,373 of LPNX010619989.1, read as the reverse complement.
TCCGAGGACCCCTAAAAAGAATGAATTATATCTTGTTCATTATATTCAATGGAAATCTAGGTAAATTTGGGAGTAATTAACAGCGTGTTTTGGACGTTGAGGGATATAATGGGACATAGCATCCTAGATCTATACACATCCATGATAATGCCTTCGGATGGGTAATAATTGTTGACACACCATTTTACGAACTCGAGAAAACTAGGGTTTTTTTCAACAAAAGAGTAAAAGAAGTAGGACTTGAACACTCCATGAGTGTCAATTCCCTATGATTGGAGAGCCTTTAGCTTAACTTGAGTGGATTCTACACTATCATTTAGCATGATAGTATTGAAGACCTTAGCATCTTTATCTGTTAGGGCGTCCTCAGCTCCATGAACCTCGGGTTTTGAGCCTCTGGGTCATCCAATTCTACCATGGGAAAATAGTTTAAAATAGGAAAGACATACTAGGGTGGTTGACATATTGCTTCAAATCCTTTTCCAATGTGGTGCCGTTTACACAGTATAAAACCATTGCTTCTCAATGTCATAGAATGATAAACTATTTGGCTCCACATGCCAACTTTTATTTTACTTTACTTTATTATATGACCACACATCTTTCTCGGCGGATTAAATCTTAGCCATAGATATGGGACCCAATATATAGAACTACATGATCCATGTAATCGGATTTTTGTAAGATCATGTTCTACTTTCTCAATTCTCATGCACCTATGTTCCATGGGATATAAAATTCCATCTTTGATTGCAGGACTCCCCACGATCTTGTTGTTTGATGTGGAGATTTTTATCATATTTCTCCTTTTCCAGCCAATATTTCCTTTCGAGCACTTACAGTTGGAGGACTTGTCCTGCACCGTAGATTTTCCCTCGCGTCAATATCCTCCATTGGATGGATCTTCCCTTTAGCGTATTTCACGAACTTTAGAAAAATATTTCCACAGTGCACTTTAGATCATAGGAACTCATCTCCACCATCGATATAAGATCTCCACAATATCAATTGTTGCAAATCGTTGTGTTTTAGCTCATTTTGCATATTTGGAAAGGAGCTCTTTGATGTGCATTTTAAATTCATGAAATTTCATTCGTCATTGATCTACATATGCCTCTCATATCGACCATAAAAAATGTTTCCATATTTGTCATTCCACCCAATAGGTATTATTCTTCTCCTTCTGCATGGCCAATCATGAGTGGGCTCGTGTACGCTTCTAATTCCCATGATCTCTTCCACTTGATGAATCATGACTAGTTCTTGCTCTCTTCGCCTCTATAAACCTTTTGGTTTTTATTTTAGACATGTTCCTTCTTTCTGAGAGCCTATTACATCTCTATCGAGGATTCTCGCTGCAAAACTTGTGCAGGCCTCGCTCCCTTCTTCATGGGTCAGAAACTCTTCTTTCTATTCAGCCCAAATCATGTGCTAATAAGTGACTCTAGCTTGGGATGCTATCCTCCTTGCGAGGTAGTAAAGAACCAATAGACCAGGTGTCGAATCCATTAGGTGACCATCTCCACCCTAGACTCTGAAACATTTGTTAATGCTGCCTTGTTTCTATGTAATGAAGAAAAAAAACCAGAAAATAGAAAAATGGTTGTCCTTCTGGGTCTTAGGGCCTTCTCTTTGGGATTCAAAATCCTTCTAGGACCACCATCTTATTTATTGAAAACTAGGAAATATATTCAACTGTACTACATGTGTTCACTTCTCCATCTCAAGTCTAGTGTTTGAGGAACCTCCCATTCACTGGACCTCATTCCACCAGGGACCCGTCTTAATGCTTCAAAATGAAAGCATTCTCTCTTTGGTGTGCCACAACAATGTATGCACCTACCCACATTGGATCAAATTTTGCATGATTTCCTTTATCCTCATGGGGTGCATCCCATTTCAATCCCAGGTCATTGATCAAGAACCTTTCCTCGTTAAATATCCTATCAAAGGTCTTCTTCATTTTATCTTGATGCACCTACATGAGATCATGGGATTTTCCCCTTAGCTTGTTCAACTCGATGATCTGATTTATTCTATTCTCCATATGGTTAGGCTCACTTTGTTGTTCCTACAGCAGGCTCGTCACCGACACTCCTAAAGATGCGGGGAAGACTACTTCTGACCCATATACAAGCTGGAATGGGGACATCTTGTTGGAAATTTTAATGCTAACCCCGTCAGCCCATAGAGCATACCTTAACTTTGTGTTCCAAGCCCTTTTGTTGTGCTCCAACAAATTCTTTATGATTCTTACCAGGATTTTGTTAGAAGATTATTTTATCCCATTTCCTTAAGGATAATAAGAAGTAGAGTGATTGAGGCTAATGTGGTACTTGTGGTAGAAATTGAGCATATTATTTGACTTGAAAGATGCAGCATTATCTATTACTATTCTTTAGGGGCACCCAAATCGAGCCAAAATGTTTTCTTCTAAAAAATTCATAATTACCTCATCAGTAGCTCTTCTGGTGGGTATTGCCTCAATCTACTTGGTAAAGTAATTTGTAGTCATTAGAATCCACCTGTGCTTCCTAGAGGAGTTTGGATTTACCTCTCCAATGAATTATAAGACCCACTGCTAAAATGGTGCTTCTACGGATATGGGGTTAAGAGGAAGAGGGATAAGTTTCCTTTTTCCTTTAAAAACCTGTCAAGGGTGGCATTTGGAGATCTCTTTGTACACGTCGAAAAACAATGAGGGCCAATACAAACCAGCCCTTAAAATATTTTTCACCATACATTTCAAGGAATGGTGTCCTCCTCAATATCCTTTGTGAAAATATTCTATGGTTTGTCAGGCTTCATCTTCCAGTAGGCAGTTCAAAAGGATACTGCCTAGGTCCTTCCAATATAGGTGCTCATTCAAGATACACAAATTTGAAAATTTTAACTTTACTGACCTTTCCCTTTTTTTCTCAGACCTGCTAGTTCCTATATATTCCTCAACACATATACAATGTCAGAATACCAAGGGGATGTAGAGAAACTACACATTACCTGTATCCCGACATCCAACTAGAGTGAGTGACTGGCCAAGAAATTCAACTGCAAGGAATCACAATTGGAATTTATCATCATTTTGGCTAGCCCTTGACCTTTAACTAGTTTGGTGGGCTCGATGTGAATACTATATTCTAATAGCACCATAATCCACTTCCCCCTTCTTCCTTCTAGGTCTAGCTGAGTGAGGATGCTCTTCACAATGTTTTTGGGCACATAAGCGATGATGTGGGAATGGGGTATGTAAACCCTAAAATCCTTTAATGATTTATCAGTGCATATGGTTTATTTTCCATTATATCATACTTCAATTCCCCTTCTCTCGGAACCTTGCTAAAAAATGCTATAGGTAGCTCAGCATTTTGGTCATTCTTTTGAAACAATACTGCAACAACAGTGTGCTCCGACGCATAAGAAAAAATTAGGAAGTCTTTAATGAAATCCAGACTTACCAGGATAGGGGATTCTATGACGTCCTTTTTTATATCTCCAAAATCTGCCCTTGTGTCTGGAGTCCATTTAATCTCATGGTATTTCCTCAACATGTTAGTAATGTTCATTAGTATCTCGGCAAAGCTGGGGATGAATCTTCTTAAAAAATTTACTTGTCCAATGAATGACTGCACCTCCTTTTTTCTCCTCGACTCTTTGATTTTCTGAATGGATTTGATTCTTTATGGGTCTATCTTTATACCATCCTTTGAAATGATATGTCCCAGCAACTTCCCTTCTTCTAGCCTGAAATGGGACTTTGACGGGTTCAATGATCTCCCATACCTTCCGCACTTCAAGAAAACCTTCTCCAGATGTTGGATGTGTTCCTTATCAGATTTGGAGTATACCATGATATCATAGATATAGACCACCACAAATATGTCTTTTTCTTCAGCAAAGGCTAGGTCCATGGCTAATTGAAATGTGGCTCCTATGTTCATGAGACCAAAAGGCATCTTAGCGTAAATAAATGTTCCCCATGGCGTGGTGAAAGCATTTTTTTCTTGATCTTTAGGAAATACTTCACATGGTCGTAACCTGAGAAGCCATCCATGGTGGAAATCCTATCAGAACCCACGACCATTTGCAAGATATGTTCCATCTTGGGAAAAGGATAATTGTCTTTTAGGGAAATCTTGTTAAGATTTCTGAATTCAATGCATATCCGGATCTCGTCGTTATTTTTCCTTATAGGCACCATGTTTGTGACCCACTTAGAAAATCTTAGTATCACAATGATTTTGGCATCAAACAACTTCCTTATTTCTTTCTCGATGATAGGCAACAACTTTGGATTGGCCCTTCTCAATTTCTGCTTAAAAATATATTCATCGGGCTTTATGGGGATAGTATGTTGTATGATAGAGGTTTCATACTCTTTAATGTCCTCATAGCTCCATGCGAAGATGTTGGCATATTTCTTCATCAGATTGACGTAATCCTCCTTCGCTTCGGTTGAAAACTTCTTTGATAATTTTATGATCTTCAGGTGATCTTCATCCCCGATGTTCTTATCCTCAACAAAATCCTCAGTGGGTTTCATTTTTGTATCCTTGGCCACACCATTCTGATCAAGCAACTTCTCTATGGGAACCATACCTCTAGGAATATGGTTACCCTTTAATTGCACTATGTTGTTACCTCCCAGGGAATTTTTGTGTTTCCCACTCTCGTCAATCCCTTGCTCGCCACCCTCAGAATCTTGAAGATTCTCGAGGAGGAAATTCTTATTGTCCATCTAGGTTTTTGTGAACACGTCTGATAAGTCCAAAAATATCTTGATTTCCTCATCATCCTCAAAAACCTTAAAGTGTTTTAAATTTTCAGGTATGGAGGGCATGCCATCTAATGCGCACCTTATGCGTTCTCCGCCGAGCCAAAGGGGTTTCGAATATTCTAGCAGTGATCGGCAGGGCTTCGACAATTGCGTTTTTGCTCTTGGGGACTACCCTGACCACATGTTCAGTGAAATAATTTCAAAATATGTCCCATACTTCATTTATGTAATCTCTCATTCTAGGATTCCTAGTATGATCAATTTCATTTATTTGATTAATGACCAATTCTGAATCTCCAATGGCCTGTATCTTTTTGGCTTTCCTGCTTTTCAAAGCATGTAACCCTAATAACAAAGCTTCATATTCAGATACATTATTAGTGCATTCGAGATTCAACTGGTAAGACAAGATTTTAGATTCCTTGAGAGGAGAAATGATATACACACCTATGTTGGCTCCTATCTTAGCAACCAAACCATCAAAGTACAATGTCCAAAGGCATTCCTCCTTTTCTTTCACATTAATTTTATTTTTATTTTTGATAGGTTTTCCCTCTCCCTCTTTGGCCATCGTCGAGATTTTGAAGTTGCAGGGGGAGACATCATTGAAGAAAATGGATCACCCGAGATCGGTGTCAACATCATATATGGCATGATCTTTTAGCCTCTTTGGGATAGCAACCACATACGGGGAGCTTTTTTCGTTGTACAGCCTTTCATTTCCTCCAACCGTAGGAATGGTGGCATAAGACATATCCATCTTCAGGATTCCTTTCAACTTGGAACTCTAGTATCTAGAGAACAACATGCCAAAATCTGGGGGAATATCCACCACAACCACATCCATCACCACAATTTGGGAAGTTAAATTTGTTAGGGTCACCACCACATCCTTGATTAACTCGATAAATTTTACCTTTTAAGAGTTAAAAGAGTACAGGTCTTTGTAAAGTCAAGTGAATTCTAATACCAGACTCTCTACCACCCCCTTTGGCATCAAATTATGAGATGCCCCTTAATCCAAGATAGCATTATGTACGACCATATTTTGCACATTTAAACTCAGATAGAAAGGAGTAAATTATTTCTTATCTTGATGTTTGAGCATCATCTCGAAACCAATAGTGGGAGAATCATTATTTACCTCTAGGATGTCTCACTGAAAATCGCCTTGACCTTTAAGCATCCCTATTATCTTATCTAGATATTGTTTATTTTTCAATAATTCATTTAAGGGAATAGATATTTTGACCTTGCAAAGTTTAGTATGCAAGCTGAAAGCAGGTGTGATGTTGTCCACCTCTGTAGGTGTTGGTGGCCTAACTTCCTTCACCTTCCCACCTTTATTCGCTAGTTCTTTGTATGGGATTTGATCCTTTTATTTTCTTTATTTCTATCATCCTCTCGTAGGATGGTGGAGGGTTGATTCAGATTTTGCTTACCTCTATTGAAAGTGACGTCACTACTCCTCAATTGGATCTTCCTCTTGACTTCATCTATGGCATGCATATATCCCCTCTAATACTACTCTAACTCTTCTTCAAGGTCTTTCAGCTCATCCTATTATGCATAAAAATTATGCTCTTCTAGCATGAGGTATATGTTGGAGTCCATATCTCCGAAATGATGGATTTGATCTTCAACGAGTTCTTATCCACCTTCACCATCGACATAATGTTTAGGGAAAGGTGGTTGTATTTATTCATCATTCAGGTTTCGGGGGTTTCTTTCCTCTATTTATCTCATCTGAGGAGGTTGAGGAGGGTTGGACCTCTTTAAATTGGGATTCCTAATTTGGGGCTCATTCTGATCCTAGTTTTGCAATCCATTTTCTATTGACAATTTATCCATCAGTTTTTCTATCATCTTCAACATCATTTCAAACTTTTCGTCATTAGCAGAAGAAGAAGAGGTGCATATCCCATATTATTTGACTTTCTTCATCTTCATTTTCTATCTGATATTCCCACTCGCCATCATCTTAGCCTCCACCTCCAAGCTGTCTTGAAACATCACAGGAAGATTCACTGATTTTATTTCCCTCAACAGTAGAGAAAAATCACTGTCAAAAGCATCGACGTAATGGAACTTTGTAGCACCCACTTGTGGTTTGATGTTGGCGGGAATAGAATTAGATGTCTTCATAAACCTACTGGAAAATTCATGTACGGATTCAAAACCACCTTTCTTCAACCTGTTCTACTGGGAAAAGACCTGTAGGGGGATTAATTTATCATCCCACCTCTCCAAGAATGCAGTCTGGAAAGTTGCGAACATGCAAATAGACCTGGCAGGAAAATATTTGAACCATTTCTTCGCTTCACCGAAGAGGCTCAACGTGAACAACCTCATCTTTACGTCGTCTTCATCTACTAGGTCTAGGTCCAAGAAGTCCTTGAACCTATCAACATGTTGTTTGGCTGTGAAATTTCCTTGCCCATCATAGAATGGGATTCTCTGGGAATAAACATGAGGAAGGTTGTATAACACTATAACAAGATCTAGTGGGGTGAAATAGGCATCCATTTGTTTAGGTCGGTTCTAGACTATAGGAGGGACTCAGAAGATAGCGTGGTTTTTCCCTATCGGTGATGTACAAGGTTGAAAGTTTCGAAGTACAGTGCTTCTAGTTTTCAGAAGGTTTTTCCAGATAGAGTCTAGCAGATATGCTTCAAACCTATTAGGGTTCACTATGGTTTTCTTCAGATCTGACTCTACTTTAGATTTTGGTAGCGATCTTTCAAAGCAAGCTTCCTCTACATAATGTTGGACGCTATGAAATTCTTAGGTAGACAAATTTTCAAAATGTGGAATAGCTAACTGATCTTTTACCTTATATCTAAATAGTTTATTGGGGTTATCCATACTAAGAAATATTTTGGTGTCAAAATTACCTCTTATAAGCGGCTGCTGGGAAGCCAGTATGTCTTTTGGATGTAGTTCAGCCACAATGTGGAGTTACTGGGACAAATACACAACCTTACTTATTGGTAAGGGTCTCCATTTTCCTGTGGAAACCTGTTATCCTTTGAATCTTTGTCATTCTTCCCAAGGATGATATTCAATCTCTTCCCTGGAAATGATGCCAGTTTGTTAGCACTCAGAATTGCACCAAAGGTTGTGAGAAGGAGGACCTTGAGGTAACAACAAAACCACTTTAGGAAAGGGAGCTGGCTTCTCTAATTCCAGAGAGGGATCTCTCACAGATGTATAACAAGGCTGGACACAATGTCACATGATAAATGTTAAACGTTAGTGGTTGGAAACAAAAGAAATATTTATCGGGCTATGGAGTCAAAATCTCAAGGAAACATAGCCGTTTGCATATGAAAATGCTTATAGGAGAATGGTAGTTTATCAATCAATGTCATTTTATTTGGGGTTTGGTGGTAATAGTAGAAAAATGACAGTCCACTAGTGTAGATCACCATAGGGATGAGTTCCACGCCAGTTTTGGAAGAAACGTTTAGTGGATATCGGAGATAATGGCTGGAAGATATGAGTATGAATTCCTATCCATTATACATTGAGTCTATGACATGAAGAGAAACATAATGTAAAAGATAAAAGGAAACATATGCACATGAGAAAAGAAAATCATAGACTCGAATTTGGAAACACACAAGAATTCCTGTAAATGCATATAACCAACATTCAAATCTCTATATTAATTCAAAAAGTATTACAAAAAAAATATTATTTCAAATTCAAAACCAACCAACCCTTTCTCCTTCCATGAGGAGCATATTTAAAGTGTTTGGGCTCTCGAGACCAACCTCAAAACAGGGCCAAAATTAGTTACAAAAATTGACAACAAATTGTATCGTGGTGTCTTCGCATGGGTGGCATGAAACAAAAAGTGATGCAAGTAATGTTTCCTGCTGGCCTCCAAATGATTCTATGTCTCCAAATATACCAGCTCGCTTGATTTCCTCACACATGTATCTTTCATTCTAGTTGATGTTAGAGCCCATCATCCTCGGTGTGTCTTGCATTCGGATTTACTGTAGTTCTCAATCAACTTCCATTGGTTTACTGTCGGTGTCTCCATCTTTACAATCTCTTCTGCCAATACTTTGAGTTCCAGGTTCTCCAAATAAGGAGGCATTGGTAACTTTGTGCACAAATATTTGAAATCAAATAATAACTCAAATTCCCAAGACAATGTTTTGAAGATGGTCATGCCTAAAAGCGATCACTGAGCTACATCCTCAAATTTACTGTGATCCTTCCTGTATTCGACTAGTCTATCATAATAATCTTTTTTGGATAGCATCATTCCTTTTTATTCCCAGAAGAAAGGGATCCCTCTCTAGACTAGAGGTTTAAACATCACCGTGAAGTCGTCAGCTTGTTTACACACGAAATTCCACTTTGCCTTGACCATCTTTAAATGGTGGTATTTGTGAACCACCCTTCTAGCCAACGTGATGACTGGGATCCTATCTCAGTTGTTCCCTCATTTGATGTCTTCATATGTGTATAAGGAGCATGTCAATAAGTTGACTTGAACAATAGCCAACTTAGTCGATCAGCCGACTAAGTCGATGAGCCCACTTAGTCGATCAGTCGACTATGTTTGTTGGCCGACTAAACTAGAGATTAGGTAGGCCACCTAAGGTCGCATTGTTTCACCAAACTAATAGGTAGTTATTTTGTAACCATTCTGTAATCATATATATTACGTTGTTGAGCCAGATGAGAACTTAGTTCAGTTCTCTGTGTTGTATGGACTCGTCCATATAATATAATCTGTTAATTCAACTATTTGTTCTTATCTGTTGTCTCTATTTTATATATATGTTTTAGTGTGTATTATTGTTAACCATATGTGATCTGTGAGATTACAACATTGGTTTCATTGGTTTTGTGAATGGATCTTGACTAAAATGCTACAAAAACTAGAAATAAAAAAAAACAAAAAAAATCATATAATGACCATAACCGTCAACCAAAAGCCGTAAAAACTTAAAAATTCAAAAGCCAAAAAAATACTGTACATACAGAAAGCCATGACAAGAAATTACCATCTCGACAACTACCATCATGCCCATCGACATAACACCATCAACCATTTTCATCGACCGACCACTTCCATCAACCATACTGATAACCGACCTCGATCGATGACCTCGAAATTCCCATCACACACTCATGACATAAGAAACCGAAAGCATTTCGCCATTAACACCCACTCAAGTATTCCAGCTAGAACATCATGTCCACCATTAATACACCCATCGATGCACACATCCACAGCATTGCCTATAAATACTAGATCATCGAAGGATCATTCACCGCATTTCATACAAAGAGAGCATTAGACCATCAAGTCGACTAAAAGCCGAGAACCCCATAGTGAAATTGACCACCAAACTGGCAAAATGGCCCCCAAACAAACTAGATCCTCGACCAAAGCCAAGGAACTGCAGGTTGTGGATACACCTTGACTCCGCAGGATGAAAAACATAAAAAACGCCAATGAAAAGTCCCCGACCCTCCGACTGGCAAAGAGGATGCTACTAACACCAATCAAACGGGAAAACAACCCCATGAATATGAATGGACAGCAATGCTGAAATGAAAAGCTTAAACATAATACATACCAAGATGCATAACCATCATACAAAGATACACAGTTACTCAACATCTAGCAGAAGCAACACACACATTCCAGCATTTAACATGTTCATCATAATTCACAGAACAATAGATATAATTGCAGAGATGAAATAGTTAGGAGTACTTATCTTTTAATAAATAACTTGCCCTGCAACCAGCTACGTCACTGTAACATTCCATCCAACCATAGGCCAGCGTGCTCATCAATATCTCAGCAACACTGCCACCCCCGAGCTGGGCATGATTCCTTAAGGAGTAAGGGTCAATGAAGGCTTACAGATAACCAAAGGACACAAATCAACCAAACCCACACAGAGTAGGGTTTGCCAGGTTTTCAGGGAGCTAGGAAAGGATAAATGCTAAGCTAGTGGCCTCAACACTAATCTTCTCAAGCATACCCAGCCTCTAATCCCACTCTCAATAGTCTGAATACCAACCATTGCATACTGCAGCAAAACAAACAGCTCACAGCTCTGTGAAGAAGGAAAAAACATTTGGGTGACAATCCCAAACAAAAGGTGAAAAAAAGTTTAGGTCAAGCCATGTTTTCGAGTTGTTCTTGGCCCTAGCGTGGCCAAAACAACTCAACAACAATCCCCAAAATACATCTACAGCCTCAGCAACTAAGAAGCAACCTGAATCCAGGGTAGATCGACAGCCCAAACTCACAATGAAAACTATAGCAACATTACACATTCCCAAAACAGGGGAGAACTCAGCCAATGGATGTGGAAATCAACAGCTGTCCAACATCCAAAATCCCATAGCACACAATTCCTTAATGCAACCACTGAAGAAAATTACACAGTCATAAATGGAAAAAGAACCGATTCTCAGTCAATCCATGCGTGAGGAAAAAAAACGTGGCCAACAAACTCTAGGAAACAACATCCCACAAACAACGAAAAAAACCCCGATGATCCTTCACATTACGGGAATGATGGAGGAAAAACGCCAACTCTATGCCTGATCAGGAGGAAAGAACACCACCTTCCCGACTCGTAACTGGTGAGAGAGAGAAAAAATGCAAATCCCCAAACAAAAAATGCACCACCTCCTTAACTCAACTGTGTATTGAGGAAGATTAATCGGCTCCCTGTTGCGCATCCCTGTGTGAGAGTGAACAACTCCCTATGCATGAGGGTGAGCCGAAAATGGAAGTAATGGCCTCCTCGAGAGTGGCGGTGGTTTGCATGCCAACGTGAGGTCAACCTGCTAGTGGAGTGTGCGTGTGGGCAAGGACTGACAGTCCTGCCACATTGTACTCCCAGTCATAACTGCCTCAACTACTCAACAAAACATTAAATTGAGAGTTGGATAAGACAAGGAAAGATGGGAAAATCAAACAGGGTGGTGACACATGGATTTCCCCCCCATAGTCCAAGTTTTGACATCCCCCCACCCTTATACTTTGGAATCATGCCCTTTTCATTTTAATGTTGCACCATCGTAGCTGGTTGTAGGTTTAATTTAATTGGTGTGCGTATTTACATGATGCAAAACTATAATGTGCCGGTTAGCACAATATACCATCGGCAACTATCCCTATTGCTGAAACATACACAACCCAAATTGATGGTGGGGATTTTTCCTTTAGCTCCTCACCATGATTAATTACAATATACACATCATGCAAAAGGGGTCAAAACTGGGGTGTTACATTCCCTTCCCCCTTGGAATAACACCGTCCTCAGTGTTTCAATACATAGGAATACATATACAGTTTGCACATCCAAAATTTCAAAATTTTGCAAATCTGTCCCACGTTCAATTATTTACTTTGAACATTCAAGGCCAATCCCCTTAGCTTCCACGAGCTTCTCCTATTGGTTCTTAGCTCTCAGCTTATTCCGAAACCTGGGAACTTTGCATCTGTTGCCTCTTCATGATCCCTCATTAGGCAGTCCCGACGTAAATGATGTCCTCCGCATTCCCAGCATTTCACTGGCTACTTCATCTTTACCTACTCAATTTCCTTGGAGTCTTCATTCCTGGAATGTTTCTTAATGGGTCGCTTGGAAGAATTTCCCATCACTGATCCACCTTCCTTTCCCTTTTCAATTGCTCCCAGAAGGATTTTCACCTCCCTTTGCAAACCAGTAAAGTCTTGCAAAATCTGGTGGTTCATTTCATTCTACCTTTTCTGTATCTTGAGCATCTCCCCAAGATTTTCTTGGGTGTTGGCAATCATTTGAAGGAGACTTCCAACCAAGTCCAGCAACTTTTGATCTGCTGCCATGATCAATGTGCACCACTGGGTTTCACTTTTCTCACCTGTGAAATGCACGATTGAAATTCTATCAGACCAAGCATAATATAGACATTAAAATCAGTCAGTTAATTTTCCAATTCACATGATGATCCAAGTCTCATCAAGGAGACTTTCATATTTTTCATGCCTTCCCAACAGGCACACGAGCTCATTCATGTCCATTCTTGGGCAAGGAGTTAACCATTCAAGCATTCACAATTTACTTTAAGCGAATACACACATTCCATTTTCAGTCATACATGCATTTAACAATATNATATATATATATATATATATATATGTATGTATGTATGTATGTATGTATGTATGTATGTATGTATGTATGTATGTATGTATGTATGTATGTATGTATATAATTAAAAGGGCAAGAGAGAGCAGCAAGAGTTTTTCCCTTCCTTGTTTTGTTCCACCTTGGAACCCACACCACTGTTGGGGCTTTTCATGCTCTCAGCCTCTTTCACTTCAATGTGAATGTTGGACCAATCCCTCTTGGTCATGACACTTAGTGTCTTTGGTCTATTTCAGACCTCTAAATAATGGAGCCTCCCTAAATGGTTTCCTTAGCTACTAGGAACTTCACAGTATCACTAGCACCTTTTTCATTGCCACTTATTCTGAGCTTTCCAGGACAGTCACATGTCCACATGCACCCCTAGGATGCTCTCATAGTTCTCGCTCCTGGCGATACCTATATCCAAACATTGAATAGATTCACATGTTTAAATTATTCTCATCGGTTTTATCTCTAGAACAAGAGCTTAAAACATCATAACCAAATCATATACACATGTACATTCATAAGCAAAATAATCCAATACTTATCTGTATTGTGTGTTTCCTCATTGGTCCACAGGATCCTGCTTTGCTTTGCAAGCCTTGGGATTGCCTATGGACTTGGATGTTAGGTCAGCACGTAGGCTGCTCCCCAACATCAAATAATGAATGTCCAACTAGTACATCCTCATGTTGACTAGGCTTAGAACTATACCACGACCATTTCCAGGTCCAGGATCTACTATGGATCCCCGGGCATATAACAGCCCAACATACACTTATATCAACAATAATACATACACTTATATCAACAATAACCCTTACTCCGCAATCCCTCACAACAACCATTTTCCTTTTCTATTTAGGGTGCAACACCCAACTGCATCTATTTATCCTGTCAACACAAGAAATATAAGCAAACTCATCAGGGTTATTTCTCTAAAACTATAATCATATTTCATATCATTCACTATCAAGTATTGAGACACTAGGAGTGTGTCCACTCCCTAGGGTGTAGTCAATATTGAAAACCCTTTCATGACTCGACATCGAAAAGGTGTGCACCCTTTTCTGGTATGTGCCATGTAGGCCCTATTCATACTCAAGCAATTGGTCATCATGGAAATAAAATCAAAACATGTTTTGCACATGGAATTTTAATAATTTGACATGCATATTCTTAGCAAGGGTCACAGAACACTTATCCATTTTCCGATGCAGTATTCCTTCATTAAGGAGGAATGGGGCTCCTTTCTCTAAGTTGACAGTCCCTTGGTTAGCCATCCCAACTCCTTTTTACATTTCATACCCACACATGTCTTACCGACATAATCTATACCATCTCACTCATGTTGCTTACCAAACATGTAGTGCAGATGAGACATTTCCAAAATGTCCAATGGAGTTTCACCCAAAACCCATTTCCAAGATAAGGGAAAACCTTCCCATGAATTTTGGCTCCTTCAGGCCATCACACAGGGTCTTCCAGCAGTGTGTACCTGGGCACTTTCATCAAATAGCCAAAGAGTCAATCATTATCTTCTAATACAATCCAATTTGATTGTTCCATAACCAAACAATGACATTAGTAATCAAATTCAATAAGAATTTGCAACTCTGCCTACTATAGAAATTGATTTGCTTAGCAATGAGGTGATCCTCATTTGTGGTTCTCTTGTAAGTAACACCACTATGCCCATTATAATTTTATGCTTCTAGCATAATACGAATACCCACTTACAATGCGTCCTGACACAATCCAACTATTTTCACAACCATGAGAATCTTCTCATAAGGTTTGGCTATTTCACATGGTAGATTCTGACATTGGTCATTGTATTAGTATCATTTCCATGCTCTAAATAATCTACCTGAAACCTGAGCTTCAATCAACCAAACACTTGGTAAGTCTGGATGCATATAACCTTTTCATTGCTGCAACCATCACTGAAAGTATTTTCAGAATTTATAAAATTCAAATACTTCAAGCTGTTAGTCACATCAATATTACCAAAACTCATTTACTTCATGCAATCATCATCATACTAACATTTTCAAGGCATACTCACATCATTCATGCAATTAAATGAAATTTTTAGATACTCCTTACTTCACAAACGTATCATTTGTACCACCTTTCTCTTCCATATAGCATTTCTGGCAGCCAATTGATCCTGACTATCCTCTTTATGCACTTACTATCCTGCATTCATAACAGCCTTTGACATGGTTCCTGAATTGTCATCAATTAATCATTTCAGCTATTAATTATCCATAATATCACATGCACTCATCTCAATGCATTCATATAATGCATCACAACATTTTCACCTTTACTTATGCAATTAGTCACTCACACCCTTCATATGCATCCATCCAATGCATAACTACAAGATTCATAAAATCTTTTGTAATGCTTATCCATTCAAGGCTACCTTGCATTGATTCAGGAATACTATGCATTCAACACACCATGCATCGCCTAGCCATGACTACTTCATATAAGATGCATTACTATACTCAAGATCATCAGTACTTACTTTCCTTGGGCTACTAAGCTCAATCAATATATACAGGCATGACACCTTTGTATATGAACATAGTATATCATTCAAATATCCACATGGTATGAGGTCTCTTACCTTTACCACTCCATGGAATTTTTCATAATCAAACTCTCACCTTCATGGGTCCTACTTACACCTTCGACATTACCAGTTTAGTTGGCATATTGCAGAGGATTATAGAATTTTCTCACCAACTTTTGATTATGGACTGGTTTCCTTATCCCTTCCTCCAGAGGGTTTCTAGCCACATTTGCCAACATCAACAACATATCCAGCCAGGTCCATGTTGTCATTGGTTTTTCCACTAATGCCAACATCAATGCAATAACTATCATTAGTGGTTCATTATAGATGTATAATCCTCAATATCCTATGTATGCAAAGCATATCCTCATGCATTTCATGCATAAAACTTAGGAAATATAGTTATAATCAGTAAGATAGGGTTTAAGGAAACTTCCTTTTTAAGTCCCACATCCTCGCATGGAACTCCTCTTCCACACAACAGTTGGTTTTCCTTCATAGTCTTGCTACCTCTAGGCATGCAATTTCCCAGATTTGTCCATTTGACAGTAGCAGCTATCATTAGCACTTTGTTTCTCCATAATCAGATTCTAGTGACTTTCCCTTGTTCCCTACTGGATAAGCTTTCCAATGCCTATCCACATGCTTCATTCCGACCTTGGGTGTGAAAATCACACTACTTCTAAAATGACGATTTTCACCAAGTCTCTACATTTTTACGCACAACTGTATTTTAGTTGCCAACTTCAACCACCTGTAGGAGTAAGTCTAGGAATATTCTGGAAAACTTTTCTATCAGACAAAGTCAGTGCATACAATGAGGAACACTCAGCAACTTGCGGATCTCATTTCGGATGCACCATTCATCTTTTATGAATTTTGGGTTTGACTAATTTGTCCAAAACATAGAATTTTCTTTTCACAAGAACGACTGTATTAAAGGAAGACGGGGGTCAAGGGGGGATTTCCCCCTTGTGGCTTCGGGTGGGTTGAGGGAAACACCCTCATTTGTTTTTTATTTTTATAAATATTTGATTTTCATGCAATCTAGTGCATAAGATCGCTGCCATTTTTCTCCTTTTCAGCCCTGTAAATCCATTGAAAAACTGCTGAAAATCCCACTATGAAACTGCTGAAAACCGCTGAGAAATCCCACTTGAAAACTCAAATTTTTCCTTTGTAAAATCGGGTCTCTTCCCAACTAATATTTCGATGTATAAGGTCGTTAGTTGACTAAGCTTCCAACGTATCGGGTTGCTAGTTGACTAAGCTTCTGACGCTTCGGCTGTTTGATCTTCATCCTTCATCTGATGCTCATTGACGGTCCAATTAGCTAAACTTTTTCAATGTTTCAGGCCAATCCTCCTTTGGCTTTCGACATGTCAGTGGACCAATCCTCTAAATTTTTTTGACGTTTTATGTACATAGAATTTTTTTCAGAAATTTCTCTTCTTCCTTCTGCCGCCACATTGGCTGGTCAATCGTCTAAATTTCTCTGATGTTTCGGTGGTCTTCAGGATATTTCTACGAGCACTTCGGCTCCATCGACCTTTTCTCTGTCGGCTGCATCGAAAGTCCCTCCATCTAAATGTGCCGACATTTCGGTAGTAGCTGAATCCTTTCGATGATCTCAACACTCAGAAAAGTTTTGAATTTTCACCTAGGTCGACTCAATCATGTACTGTCTCTCACCGTTGTTGCAGCTCAAGCCTGCCAACCCAGGTGATGTACTAATTCCTTCATCATATTTATTTCACTGCCATTGCAGAGCCTTCATGCTTTTCCATCCACTTCGTCGGCTCAAACTTCCTCTAACTCTTGTCGTCGCCGGGGTCTGTATAAGAGGGTCTTCCAACAAAGTCTTTTGACGATCCGATGGTCTTAACACTTAGAAAATTTTCTTGAAAATTCCTTCTGCCTGTCTCTCGTTGAGTGGAATTCTGCCTAGGCTATCCGATGCATCGAAGGAGCTTTCGGCTAAGTCCTCCAACGTATTGGGTGAGCTTAAGCCTAAGCCATCAAATGATTTCACACTTAGGAAAACTTCTGAAATTTTTCCTGTCGTCTTCTCTAATTTCTCATTTCTCTTCTGCTGGATAGAGGGAAACCTACCTCTCTTGCTGATTCTCATGGCCCAGGGAGGCCTATGCTGCAACATGAGCTCTGATACCACTCTAAAATGTCCTCGACCCTCCAACCGACGAAGAGGATGCGACTAACACCAATCAAACGAGAAAACAATCCCATGAATATGAATGGAAAGCAATGCTGAAATGAAAGGATTAAACATAATACATACCAAGATTCATAACCATCATACAAAGATACATAGTTACTCAACATCCAGAAGAAGCAACACACACATTCTAGCATTTAACATGTTCATCATAATTCATGGAACAGTAGATATAATTGCAGAGATGAAATAGTCAGAAGTACTTATCTTTTAATGAAGAACTCGCCCCGCAACCAGCTATGTTACTACAACGTTCCACCCAACCATAGGCCAGCATGCTCATCAATCTCTTAGCAACACTGCCACCCCTGAGCTAGTCATGATTCATCAAGGAGTAAGGGTCAATGCAGGCTTACACATAACCAATGGACACAAATCAGCCAAACCCACACACAGTAGGGTTTACCAGGTTGTCAAGGAGCTAGGAAAGGCTAAATGCTAAGCTAGTGGCCTCAACACCAATATTCTCAAGCATACCTAGCCTCTAATCCCACTCTCAAAAGTCCAAAGACCAACCATTGCATACCACAGCAAAACAAATATCTCACAGCTCTGTGAAGAAGGCAAAGACAACTGGGTGACAATCCCAAACAAAAGGTGAAACACAGTTTAGGTCAAGCCATGCTTTCGAGTTGTTCTTGGCCCTAGATTGGACAAAACAACTCAACAACAATCCCCAAAAGACATCTACAGCCTCATCAACCAATAAACAACCCAAATCCAGGGTAGATCGACAACCCAAACTCACAATGAAAACTATGGCAACATTACACAGTCCCAAAACAAGGGAGAACTCAGTCAATGGATGTGGAAATCAATAGCCGTCCAACATCCAAAATCCCACAGAACACAATTCCTTAATGCAATCGCTAAAGAAAATTACACATTCATAAATGGAAAAAGAACCAATTCTTAGTCAATCCATGCATGAGGGAAAAAAAACACGGCCAACAAACTCTCAGAAACAATAGCCCATAAACAATAAAAGAAAACCTCAGCGATCCTTCACATTCTGGAAATGCTGGAGGAAAAACGCCAACTCTATGCATGATCAGGAGGAAAGAACACCACCCCCCCGACTAGTAACTAGTGCGAGAGAGAAAAAATGCAAATCCCCAAACAGAAAACACACCACCTCCTTAACTCAGCTGTGTGTGATGAAGATTAACCAGCTCCCTATTGTGCATACCTGTGTGAGAGTGAAAAACTCCCTATGCATGAGGGTGAGCCGACAATGGAGAGAATTTCCTCCTTGAGAGAATGGTGGTGGTTTTCTTGCCAACATGAGGTCAACCTGTTGGTGGAGTGTGTGTGTGGGCAAGGACTGATAGTCCTACCACACTCCACTCCTAGTCATAACTGCCTCAACTACTCAACAAAAAATTAAATTAGAAGTTGGATAAGACAAGGAAAGATGGGGAAATCAAACAGGGTGGTGACACATAGATTTCCCCCCCATAGTCCAAGGTTTGACATCCCCCCACCCTTATCCTTTGCAATCATGCCCTTTTCATTTTAATGTTGCACCATCGTAGCTGGCTATAGGTTTAATTTAATTGATGTGCGTATTTACATGATGCAAAACTATAATGTGCCGGATAGCACGATATACCATTGGAAACTATCCCTATTGCCGAAACATACACAACCCAAATTGATGTCGGGGATTTTGCCTTTAGCTCCTCACCATGATTAACTACATTATATACATCATGCAAACGGGGTCAAAACCAGGGTGTTACAGCCAAGGTACAGGAAGGCTCATGGAAAAAACTATGGACTGAAATGTAAGAATGGGCCTTTGTCAACAAAAAGGCCACTTAAGCCATAGAGAAAATCAAACACAACACTATCTTTGGCTATGTCAACAGACCACTTATGTCTAGCTTTGGTGGCATGAAGGAAACTGTTGTCAAATTCATCATCATTCGGTATCACAATGGTCGGTTCTACTTCGACCAACCGGTCGACATCTCTGAAGAAGTCATCTCCAAACTGAACGGTCTCTCTAATGAAATAAAACCTTGTACCATTCGGTATCAAAGAAGGACTGGTTGAAGAGCTCACAGGGTCATCTTAGGGTAAGTACTTGAAGGGGTTGATGATCATCCAAATCACAACCCACATGCCATAGATTGTGGCCAAAATAATCGCAATCACACTCACCCTGACAGGTAGAGGCAGTGACCTTAAGTTAGACATGCTAGAAGTTGTTGACACCATTGCCACCGATGGATGAATATACAGATGGGATGAATATGCCGTTGACATGGTGAAGACCATCTGTGAAAGATGTCAAGAAATGAGGGGAATCATCAAGTTCCCCTCCCTAATCTTATGGATTTTCATGTACCACATCTTCTTAGAGGGGAGTTTAATCTTTTCGGAACTAACGAGGTTCAACATGTGGAGATTTAAACCATTCTCCTAGAGAGGAATGTGGCAGAAAATTAAAAGAGGAAAGGTCCTATTGGAGAATTGGTTTCAATAGCTCAAAGTCCGCACGACTAGATGGAGGGTGCCTCAAAACACCCGAAGAAAACTACCAATGAACTCGCACATCCAGCTGGAGCTCGACCATACCTCGATATGGTACATGCAGGGGGACAACTCAAATTCCAAATCCCTTGACTACTATCCATCAGTTGAATAAATCTTTCAAGAACTGTCTCGACAGGCCAAAACCAAAATACCAGTACCAACAGTGGCAAAGCTGGTCGACTTCTCGATCTAAGAGCCACTCATAGACAAGGAAAAAGAGGAAGACTATGAGCTCAACCTTTATATTAGCACCTTTGCGGTGTAGGAGACATCGGCCGACTACAAATAACAATCAAACCCACGAACACAAAGAAGGAAGAACCCTAGACCACAGAGCCACAACCACCACAGCAAGTAATTCCTCTGGGTGCAAAAAGTGTCGTCTCAACATAGGAGCTAAGGGGGGAGACAGAGCCAGAAAATTGTGAGTATGTTGTTACAAAAGGCATTATTCAAAAATTTTCAAAGGAGATAGCAAAAGCCAGGAAGAAGCTCAAGACACAACAACAACAACAAGTTAAAGGTAAGCGCAAGCTTATCCTTGTCGACTCATCAGAAGAGGAGGAGGAACTAGCAGCCACGGCCCTTGACATCATAGAGGATGCCGCAGCAAACAAGGTGCTAGTCGAAACCCTGTTCCAAAGATTCATTGACGCAGGGGCACAAGAAGGTCGACCGAAAAAAGTTAAGACTACGACGATGCCTTAAAATGTTGTCAATCCTGTGTCGATGCCTCCACCCCCATCACCGATGAAAGTAACTGAAGAACAAGTATCGGCACCATAGTCAGTCAGCCCCCTCAACTTATGCAAAAGTGTGATGTCGAAAGAGGTGAAATTAAAATTCGACAAAGATAGGGATTTGTAGGCTTTCATTGAGAAACTTCCTGAGTTGTTTACATCGGCCCAGAAAATCTTGACACGAGCACCTCTTTTCACGGTAAGTGGATACCACCCAGGACCCAAAGCCCAATCCTGAATATTTGAAACCATCACACCAACTTTCGAGAGAAATCCCGACAAGGAAGATAAAGTGGTTGCATGTCAGACCTCAACCATCACCCCAACCGCACCTCAAGCCGACCCACCAGCCACTGCCTCGACTGGAGGAGTAGCAAATCAAGAGGACATAGCCTGAGATATCAACTGAATGTTCTTTGACTTAGACTCACCTCCCTGCCCCAACAATCCACCACTGACCCACACTTCTCCCAAACCCATCACCCCCGACCATTCACCCACTCCATCACCACTACCAATATCTCCACCACCATCTCCACCACTACCACCACCGCTAGACTTAGAGAAAGGCTCACCACAACCAGCTCCATCCAAACAACCAGAGGTGGTAGTCATCCCACCTCCCTAGCCAGAGAAACCATCGGCCACTATCCCACAAACCAAAGACCCCACCTTGACTATTGCAGGTATAAAGGAAGGAGAAACAGAAGAAGGAGCATCATGGACAGCCTTCAAAGGTCCAAATCATATTGAAGGATGCAAGCTCCCTGACCGACACATAGCTAGGACAACTCCTCAAGACCCTAGAAAGTGAAACAAAGATGAGGAGTGAGCAAAGAAATAAGGAACTCAATTACAAGAACGCAGAACAGGTCGAATTCCTCTACAAATGCAGGAATCTGGCCCAATCCATCATGCCAGGCCCCATAGAGGTCAACACAGACAAACCACTCGAAAGGGAATATCAGCTATTTGAGAGCATGGTGTCAACACTCCAAGCTCAGGAAACAAAGGAGGAACAAAAAGAGGAAACTGTCCAACTCCTAATGGCATAGCACACTACCCATTCTGAATCCCATAAAGTGCTGCAAGACCATATGGAGGAGTCTGTTGTAATTGAATAAATACTAAGAGACTAACCTAATTACTACATGTAATTCTATCAGTAGACTCGACAGACTCAACAAGGGATTCAACCATTAGAAAGTAGGAAAACCACTGAGGAAGCACTCAAAATGACAATAGAAGAACAAATAGTGCTTGAAACTACCAAACTGTAGAAACTAGAAAGGGAAGCACATCAGTGGGTGCAACAAGATCTCCCTAACTTGGAGAAAGTCGACATCATCTTCCCACAGATGAAACGACTTATCGAGACTATAGAAGAAAAGGACCAGTTTATGGGTGTTGACATGGAGAGCATAGCTGAAGCCTCCATTTCAGAAAAGATGTTGATCTTATTAGGCTTGAACACACTCACCATCGACATCTATGTCGATCGACCGACTAAACTAGAGATAAGGTCGGCCACCTAAGGTCGCATTGATTCACTGGACCGACAGGTAGTTACTTTGTAACCGTTCTGTAATCATCTATATTAGGCTATTGATCCAGATGAGAACTCAGTTCAGTTCTCTGTGTTGTATGGACTCATTCGCATAGTATAATCTATTCATTCACCTATTTGTTCTTATCTCTTGTCTATGTTATATATATGTGTTTTAGTGTGTATTATTGGTAACCTTATGTGATCTCTGAGATTACAACAATATGTCAAGTTGTTGAGGAAACTGATTGTTCCTTTAGCCGTGTCTCAGGACTTTTTATGCAGGTCTAACTTAGCTGTGAGGATGTTTTTTTTGGCCTCCCATACGGTGTCTTACTTATCTTGGATAATATCCACGTAAGGTCCTACATTGTTTTCCTCCACTATTATGATGTCCCAAATGAGGTGTTTCACCCCTATAAGAGCTTCCTAGCCTGAAACTTGTTTTGCTAATTCACTATTCCTAACTTCTGATTCTTTGCAATGCTCTTCCACCTGTTTCTTCAACCCTTCTTTGACATTACCCATGTCCACCAAGACCTGATTCTTATTTCTTAAGCTAGTGATCTATATAGCTTTGATACTTACCTCGGACATGGCATGGGAGAGTGATTCTACACCAGACATTGTGGATAATTAGGCTGCAGGCATCAGCTGTTCCTGATTTTTTTCCTTGAATTCTTTTAATACCTTTTCAAACTCAAATTGCCTTACTTCGAAGGCTCATCTCTCCTTAGCCCAGAGATCTGCATATGTCTTCCACTGTCTCTCCTTCTCTTCTTGTATGAGTAATTTGGCCTTAAAATCGATCAACTCTATGTTCAGAGTCTCCATCTCCTTTTCGATCTCAGTCAATTTAGCAACCTATATAAGTTGAGTAGAATGGATTTCTATCTTTTTCTTCAACAACTAGATTGTACCTTCCTTGTCTTTCAGTAGCCTTTCTATGAAGATACTTTTATCTCCTAGGCTATCATCTACAGACAAATATATATATGGAGCTTCTTGATCTAGGTCTGGTAAGCCTTATTTTTCACCCTCTCCTTTCAGAGCATATCTTCAAATCTTTTCATGCTAGCTGTCAATTTTGATATTTGTAAAGCAACTTTGAGCACATCACTATAAAGGAATTCTCTTATCCCTTAATGCAAATTAATTATGTCAGTTTTAGGGATTCTTTTAGGCTCTACCTCTAAAATTTCTACCTTGTCTCCCATGATCACGGCCAAATTCAATGTTCCCTTGGTCAAGTCTCAGATAGTATCCAAGGAGGTCTTCTGACCTAGAAGTTTGTCAACCTCCTTGCACAACCTCAATTTTTCTTCAAAGGCCCTCTTGCCAGCTTCTATGTATTTCTCCAATAGCTCAGCTTTACACTTGTATCTACTTACTTGTTCTCTAGGGACACTACTAAAAGACTATTATTGAATTGTGAAGGATGGACCTTTAAATTTTACCATTTTATTATTTCCCTTAGCCTAGGCACTCTACGTGAGTTTGTAGGATTCTTCAATTTTCAGTTTCTTGGGCATCCTGGTCGTCTCCCCTTCGTCTACCTCCATGGCCTCTGGGTATTCTATTTTTTTTCCCTATCAGACATGCTAGCTAATGGTGTGATCTGTGTGGCTATGGCTATAATACAAGGGAGGTCTAGTTGAGGGTAACTCTCCACTAGGGCAGAGGGGGGCAACCCTTTCATCATATCTTCATCGGAGTGAATCTCTCTCAAGTGCTTCATCAAATTAGCTCTTTCCGCCAACCCTACTACTTCAACATGCTCAAATGGATTGCTCTTATTTTCTTGCCTCCTATTGGAGATGATGTGATGAGGGTCGTAGTTGATTGCATCCTCCATTGCAAATCCTCTTTCTCTTTGAGAAAACTTTCAACCTTTGGCAAGGTTAATTTTTTTTTAATATTAAAAGGGCCAACTTCCCATGGGAACTGAATATCAACATGTTTCTAGAAACTTATAAAATAGTTGTTTTCAATAGTCAAACTTATCCTGATTAATTCAAGTGCAAACATCCTCCGCATCAAAAACATTGGGAGGACGTATGATTGACGAGTAAACCCACAGACTCTTATCATTATATTATCTTCTGAGAGAAACCAGTCCCTGACCCTTCTTTTAGGGGATGGTTGCAGCATGATTTTCATCTCTAGTAATACTCTTGGCATCCTTTCTTGGAAGAGGACCATATATACTGGAGCCATGAGGAAATTCATGAACTTCCAGTAATCCTTGTGCATGTCCCTGATCATAACCATTTCTGATAGCTACAGGTCATCATCATTAAAACTCAAAAACATATTCATAAGAAGAGACTGGAACCTGAAGATTCCGGAATGGCTGAAATTACTCAACTGGGCATTTATATCTCTAGCTAGGAATTCATCAAATTGCAGACATGGCGAATACTGACTCAGTAGTGCAAACATCATTTGACTTGTACTGAGAGTAAAACTCAGGCTTAATTAAGGTTCAATGATGAACTGGTTCAAGTCCAAATCTAAGAACTTTCTTGCTACGGTTATTACAGACTGAGTGTCCTCATTGAATAGGTCAAAATCAATGGGTAAGGGGGGTCTGACAATTGGTTCTCTGGTTTCTGACAGTTTCTAAGGAAAGCGTCATTTTGTTTGTACAAGGACCCTTGAAAAGAACGAAGTATATCTTCTTCATTATATTCAATGGACATTTGGGTAAATTCGGAAGGGATTAATAGGGTGTTCCAAACGTTGAGAGATTTAATGGGACATAGTAGCCTAGACCTAGATGTGTCCATGATAAATCCTTCGGATGGGGAATAATTGTTGACGCACCATTTTACAAACTCGAGGAAACTAGGGGTTTGCTCAATAGAAAAGTAAAAGAAGAAGGACCTAACACTCCATGAGTGTCTATTCCTTTTGATTGGAGAGCCTTTAGCTTAGCTTGGGCGGCTTCTACACTATCATTTAGCATGATAGTATCGAAGACCTCAACATCTTTATCTGCTAGGGTGTCCTCAGCTCCCTGAACCTTGATGTCTTGAGCCTATGAATCCTCCTATTCCGTAATGGGAAAATAACTTAATGTAGGAAGGACGTACCAGGGTGGTTGACAGCTTGCTTCAGAGTCTTGTCCAAGTTGGCACAGTCTACATAGTCTGAAACCCTTGCTTCCCGATGTTGCAGAATTATAACTTGTTTGGCTCCACATGCTCACTTTTATATTACTTTACTTTCTTATTTGACCATTCATCTTTCCCATTGGATGCAATCTTAGCCGTAGATCTGGGACCTAAGATCTAGAACTGCGTGATCCCTGTCGTTGGATTTTTGTACGATCACATTCTACTTTCTAAATTCCTCTACACCTCTGATTCGTGGGATATAAACTTCCTCCGTTGATTCCAAGCCTCCCCACAATCTCATCATCCTATGTGGAGTGTTTTATCAGATTTCTCCTTTTCCAGCCAAGATTTCCTTTCGAGCACTTATGGTTGGAAGAATGGTCCTCCACCATAGATTTTCCCTTGCATCGATCTCCTCCATCTAACAATTCTTCAATTTAACTTATTTCATGAACTTTGGATTGCTATATCTATAGTGCACTTTAGATCGAAGGAATTCATCTCCACCATCGATCTAAGATCTCCAGAATCTCAATTGCTATAAATCATTGTGGTTTATCTCATTTCACAGATTTGGAAAGGAGCGTTTTAATGTGCAGTTTAAATTCAAAAAATTTCATTCGTCATTGATAAGCATTCGCCTCTCATCCCGACCATCGAAAAAGTTTCCATATTCATTGTTCCACCTGACAGGTATTCTTCTTCTCCTTCTGCACAACCAATCACGAGTGGTCTTGTGTACACTTTCGAGTCCCGAGATCTCTTCCACTTGATGAATCATGACTAACGCTTGGTCTCTTTGCCTCTATAAACCTTCATATTTTATTTTAGACATTTTCCTTCTCCCTTAGAGCCTATTACATCTCTCTCGAGGATTCTCACTGCGAAAATTTTGCAAGCCTCGCTCCCTTCCTCCTAGGTCAGAAACTCTTCTTTCTATTCAACCCCAATCGGGCGCTAACAGAATGAGTCTTGACACTATTGATAAAATTCCTATGCAAAACACTTCCATGAAAGATCCTTCTTTGATCATGCACTAGGGTTTGTTGTGCCACTTCTCTTCATTCTCCTTCGAGTTCTCTTAAATATAGCTACTAGATAACCACTCCAAATAAAATAATGATAAATCCCTAACCAATGGTAGCACTCCTCAAGGTAGGGCATTTCTTCTCCATGGGACGATGCAATGCTGCAAACTGTTTTCATTAGGTTTAGATTGATACTCTAGTAGTGGACACTACTCCCTGATAAAGTAGATCTCAAGATAGGGTGTCCTAAAACCATGTGCCACATATATGGATCCATGTGCATAACCATAAACTAATCTCCAATAAAATCCTTAAGATGGATCTCTCTTGTAAAATGTGCCCAAAAGTGTGAACTTCTCCCTCCAAAGGTGTGCAATACCTATTCAGTATATGAAATCCAAAACTAGGAACCCCTTAGTGAATGGAATTCTTCTTCAAAATCATGTAGGGACAAGTGTGATGAACTAATTCACCCCCTTGGTATATGTGAAAAATGAGGGAAATGGTGGTTACAACCACTCCTTAACAATAGGACGCTCACAAAACATGTGCCTCAAGCCATCGCATTCCTTATAGTGCTCACCATGAAGACCACATATAAAAAACCTCCAATAAAATAGTGATAAATACTATGATAGTATTGATCTACATCAAGATCTATGATCCTTAGAGAAAACTCACATATCAAATTACATGCAAAACCAACAAAAAACCATTAAAAGAGAACAATTTTACATAACCACCTGTTCTCTAGAAATTCTCTTCACATACATGGTTCATCAATATTGGTCCCACAACTGAGATTAAACCATCTCAGATTCCTTTTGCAATCGAAGACTCAACTTGTCAAATCCACATCAAGCTAGAATACGAGTACACTTGCCACCCTCCTATCTACCCAATGGTTCATTCCACACTTGATGCAAGATCCTTTCTCTGTACATAATAGGGACACATTGTGCTTCTAGCACCAAAACAAATTACGTTCTAACAAGGAACCCAAAAAAATTCTATTAGGGTGTCGGATACCATTCAACATGCACCCCATAATTAATTCAGAAACTGGGTACAACACAACAAGCACAACTGCATGTCACACCATGGATAAACTATATGTCGAACCATGGCTCTGATACGAATTATTAGGAATTTGAACGAGCATACATATAATTAATAATGAGAGAACAAAAATCCACATAGAAACACATTTAAGATAGACACATAATGTTTACATGGAAAACCCAAAAGCAAGAAAAATCACCATAATAGATCTCTTATCACCCTTGACCTAAAAAGGCCAAGCCAGAAAAAGTTAGATAGATACCACTCACCTCCATGCCACTTTACAATGGATCCTCCTCAAGCCTTATAAATACTTCCGTACATATAATACCATGGAACAATACCATGGGCCACCAAATACTATGGAACACCAAATACCATGGAAAAATACCATTGGCCATGAAATATCATGGGCCCAAAAACATGTGCTATACTGAAACCACCTTTGACTCATTCTTCAGCCAAGGTTAACATTAAGAACCCCCCCTTTAACCCTAAGAATACCCCCTTTAAAATTGACTTGCAGTAATCACCAATCCCTCTCAAAGATTTTACTAATGAATCTCACATACACCCCCCTATCACCTAGGTCTATCTCCTGCCTTTACCAGTAAGTTACCAAGGGTATGCATGCCTTATCGGGTCTTACAGAAACATGCCCATTTACATTCAAACTGCTCTGTTAATTTTGTTTTCATGTCTCTTCATGGTGACTACACCATCACCATCTGTTTCTTCATCATCTCACTTTTTCATGCTCTCTTCGTTTCTGGTCTTCTACCATGCTTCTTTTGTACCTACATCCATCCTTGTCTTTGACATCCATATAAAAATAATCCATCTACCAGATTACATGGGTCCTTAGCCGATATAAATATCAATTCTCTCGGAATTATCTTCACATACATGGTTCATCAATATTGCTCCCAAAACTGAGATTAAAGCATCTCACATTCCTCGTAAAATTGAAGACTCAACCTCTTTGGTCTATATCAAGTTATGCTATGAGTAAATCTACCACCCTTGCACCTACCCAATGATTCATTCCACACTTGATGCAACATCTCTTCTATGTGCATAAGAGGGATAGCTTGTTCTTTTAGCACCCGAGGAAATTAAATTCTAACCAAGAACCCAAAAATATTACTAGGGTGTTGGGTACCACCGAACATGCACCCCATAATTAATTTTAAAAACTAGGTACAACACAACAAGCACAACTATGTTCCAAACCAATGAGTAGTACATAATAATAATACACTACAGCAAAAACCTATGATTAGCATCTATTTTAGCTTCCTTTTTACCGTCCACTATCACTTTTAATGCATTTTTCATCATTTTTTTGGAAAAAGTGGACCCTTTTCCATGGGATGGTGCTTTTAATGGCATTATTTGCATCCCTTTTTAAAATATGGTGCTATTTTGGAGGCTAATTTGCATCACAATTAGCGTCCCAATTAACGTCCCAATTAGCATCCCAATTAGCATCCCAACTAGCGCCCTTTTTTTAAAGTTGGTGTTATTTTGGATGCTAATTAGCATCCCAATTAAGGTCTCAATTAGCGTCCCAATTAACATCAAAATTATCATCCCAATTAACAGCCTAATTAACATCCCAATTAGCATCCCAATTAGCATCACAATTATCATCCCAATTAGCATCCCAATTAACGTTTGAATTAGCATCCAAAAAAGCATCCCATATAACTCCTATAATAGCCTTCAAAAAAATGTTATGAATAGAATAGCACCATATATTAATCAAGGGTTAGTGACATGAATTGCACCATGAATTTCGATAGGAAAATCATCCAACATAGCACTAAGTATAGAGCTAGGAATTGTGCCTAGAAAACTTCCAACAAAGCGTTAGGTATAGAGCCAGGTGTAACCCCTAGAATAATGCTAGAAATTTTTAAAGGAACCACGCTAGGAATTGCACTAGGTTTAGAGCTAGGAACTGTGTTCGGAAAACGTCCGACATAATGTTAGATATATCAATGTCAATGTCAATGATCATGATCCATGTGATAGTACTTTTGCATCTTGATTAATCCTAATGAGAGGTAAATTACCTTAATGTCACCTAAATAGCTCTATTGGAATTTGAGTGTCCCCAAGAACATTTGATAGACCCTAATTGCATCTAATTGGCCCTAACAACATGACGATGATGCATTACAACAATTATGATGGAGCATATGGATATGGTTTGATAAGTATAATATTATATCATCAATTCTTGTGAGGTAGTAGGGCTCCTTGCTTATTAATATTGCAATCAAATTGATGATGACTACGATGAAGACAATGATGTTGATTTATTGTATGATGATAATGACAATGTGGATGCCAATGATGATTATGCATGTGGTAGCACTTTTGGATCCTAATTGATTCTAGTGGCACGTAAATGTCTGTAACGACATCTAAATGACCCTATTATCATTGAAATGACTGCAACGACATCTAAATGACCCTTTTATCATTGAAATGACTGCAACGACATATAAAGGACCTCAACAATTACATGAAATGAATCCTAATGGCGATGAGTGATTAGGAACACCAATGGAATATGAGTAACCATAATGACAATGATGAAGATGATTTTGTTGATGATGTAATTAATGTTTACGATGACGATGATAATGATGATGATGATTGAGATGATGCTAACGTACCATATGGCATTGATGATGATGATGATGACAATGTCAATCTCCATGATGAAAATGCATGTCACAATACTTATAGATACTACAAGACTTAAGATATTGGAATTAATAATAAGTAATAGAGGTTTTTAGGTTTTGACCATACAAATATTGTTAGCCATTGGGTTTTACATTGACTGATATGGCCATTGGGTTTAGTAGTTCCCAAACCCCCCACCCCCTACACCTTTATTGCAAAAAGCTAGTAGTATTGCAATAACACCTATGATGGTGCTACCAAAATGTCACCCTACAAGGTTGTTTTGGACACCCCCCCCATCCATACCCTCATTTTTACCAAGAACATCCAAGGCACAAGAAGTGGATATCAATCTTCACAAAAAAACTAACTTTCTTTGTACCATTAAGGACATTTTGGTCTTGGTTTAAAATGGAATGAAGCAACAAGCATTTCAATAATGCTCATTGTGTTACTTTGAATAAGTGGATCAATTTTATTTACATCTTTGGCCTTATAAGCCGAAATGATAGAGTTAAAGCTTCCCTTATTCAAACTCTATCCATTTCTATTTTTTTGAGCAAGCCATTGACCTACAGGAGGAAATGCTAGAGTTAAGGCTTTCCATTCTATACTAGTTTTATTATATATTTGATCTAATATCCAAATTAAAGGGGTGTATGTACTTTGATTTAATTACATCTTCCTATAAACATAGGGAATATATAGTGACACTCTAAAGGCTCTTAAAAGATATGGATTTCAAAAAATGATGGACCTTATATAGTCCTAAAACGCCATAACTTTTGTCTTGGCAAGCCTTTGCCATTTTACCAAAGAGAGGCCACCTCTATCTTTATTTCTCTTTCATATTTTTTCCAAAACATCAATATGGATCTACGTTAAGGAGTGTCAATATACAAGTATAACCTCTAACACGGATGTTACCAAGGTCAATTTTCCACTTAATTAAGACAACCACCTAGTGGAGGTATATTTAATAATTAACAATAACGAATTAATAGTTAATAAGTAATATTTATAAATATTAATTATGATTAATTAATCAATGATTATTGAAAATTAATTAATCAATGATTGAATAATAATTGATAATTAATTAATCAATGATTAAATAATAATTGATAATTGGATACGCATCACAAATATATGATTTAGACTTGATGCTAAAAACATCTTTAACCTGGTGCCAAAAGTTTACACATGATACCAATGCAACACCAACATGACATGTGGTTTTCATTACATTGGTAATAAAGCTATAGAGTGATTCTAAATTAGCACAAATTAAGATGCCCCAATTTTGTCGTCTTTTGCATCATGAGCATTTGAAAAAAATACATGGGTCAATAATTTTGATGCAAAGGCCATGTATTGAAATAGTGCACTTGTTGGCACATGTTTTTTGTATTTTGAAACATTAGTGTATTTTTTAACATCACCGTTATTGTGAATAATCCCAAAAACATGACAATGGTGAGATAGAGATAGTTTATAGGCCGTCTCCCACTCCAAAATCTTCGTCAATTCATAGGTTGGATTTTGGAGCTAGCATCATCCACGGTTTTGGTGTCATGCTTCGTGGGCCAATTTTCAGAAATGATGATGATGAGGACACGTGGATGTGGATGTCAATGATGATTATACATGTGGTATCACTTTTGGATCCTAATTGATTCTAATGGCACCTAAATGTCTATAACAACATCTAAACAATCCTATTATCATTGAAATGACTCTATTGATTTAGTTGGAACTTCTCGACAATGATATCTGTTCCATAAATAAACCATCACTAGCAAGTGAAAGGTATATTTTAACCTTCATTGATGATTCTTCCAGGTACACTTGGGTATATTTTTTGAATAATAAGAGTCATATATTTGAAAAATTCAAGGAATTTAGGGCATTTGCAAAAAACAATGTGGTTGACTTATGAAACATTTTAAGATCATACATTGGTTGAAAATATCTGAATTGAGTTTTTGGAAACCACATGTCACAACATGGTATCCCTTGACAGAGATTTATACGTCACACACCTTAGTATAATGGAATTGTAAAACAAATGGACTTTGGTCGAAATGGTACAATATTTTCTTCAGGCCAAAGGATTGTTAACTAACTTTTGAGCATAATCTATCTATTGAACCTCGTTCCTACTAAAATTGTATTTGATATAACTGCTATTAAGAAATGGAGTGGAGGTAAATTGTTAGTCTTGCATCTTAAAACATTTAGATGTATTGAGTGGGTGAACATCTTGAATGGTTGCATAAAAATTTTGGATGTAAAAAGTCGTGCTTGCATCACAATGAGCTTTTATGAAGATTCAAAGACATATAGATTGTTTGACCTCATCAAACAACATACCATCATTCAAAGGGATGTTATCTTTGACGAAAAGACCTCATGTATTAAATTGTTGCATTCCACTTCTAGTTTGATGAGCAATGGTCCTTTTGAAATTGTGATAGAATTAAGATTGACTAAATACCATTTTGGAGCATCAATTGGAAAATCGATTCACATCCCTTCCTTGACTTGTAGTTGATCATTGACTATTAAATTACCTACTAGTTTTGGAACCCCTAAATATTCCTTTGGTGAATTAGTGAATACATGAATCTCTTCACTGCAGAACACTTGTCTACCAGAATGGCCTACTAAGACAATTGAAGTTACTGGAGCTGATTCAGGAGATATAAATGAACCAAGGAATACTATAAGTTAGGAATAGTATGATTGTGTTTCTCTAATGGAACATGTACTAGAGGCATGCGATTTAAATACATATGCAAATGCAGATGACCATCCTAAATGGGAGAGGGTTATGGCTGAAGTGTACCATTCCCTGATGAAAAATAAAGCATGGGATTTATTTCCTCGACTGCAAGGAAAGAACATACTAAAGTGTTGATGGGTCTACAAGACCAAATTCACATATCATGATGTTATTGAAAGGCATAAATCTTGTTTGGTTGCAAATAATTTTTCTTAGCAAGAAAGAATCAACTACTGTGAAATTTTACCCATGTTGCGAAGATTACTTTTGTTAGACTAATTCTCTTTCACTTTTTACTCAACTTTAATTGAAGGTACATCAAATGGATGTCGAAAGTGCATTTCTTCATGGAGATCCGACTCGAGAAATTTATGAAGGAAGCCAATCTTGTTTGTCGATTGAAAAAATCCTTATATGGTTTGAAATAGGCCCCCAGGGCTTGGTACTAGAAGAATGATTGTTTCTTTATCAATCTTACCTTCAAACAATGTGAATTAGATCAAAACACCTATTTTTTACATGTAAATAATGAAACATTAATAGTGAAACTTGGTAGATGATAAAAATTGGTTTAAATCAATATTTGGTCGATACCTTTAAAATGACTAGTTATCACTGGGAAAAATTCAAATTTTATACTATGTTGAAGAAACAATTGGCTGATACCTTTGAAAGGACTAGTTATTACTAGGAGAAATGAAAATTTGATACTAGGTTTGAAGTAACAATTGGATGATACCTTTGAAATGACTAACCTTAGTCTCTTACATTTATTTTTGGTATCCGGTTCTACAAATGGATGACGATATATTTGTTTCTAAACTTAAGTATGTAATGGTATTTTGCAAACATTCGAAATGGAAGACTACAAATCTTGTGCTGCACATTTAAGTCGGGGGTGAATTTGACCAAAGAATGTGATTCACTGAAAGTTGATGTGACTCTCTATAGATAGTTGGTTGGTACCCTGATTTATTTAACTTATAGTTAAATTGATATTTACTTTGTTGTTAGTGTGGTTTCTTGATTTATGTAGGATTAGTTAGAAATCCACTTGAATGTTGCAAATATAATTGTTCATTATATCAAGGGAACTTATTGACTTGATATAGAATATTGAATTTATACACCATACTTATTGGTCGATTATACTGACTAAAATTGGGAAGGGGATGACAATGACAAACAATCCACATTTGGCTATGTGATTTGTCTTGGTTATGGACCCATGGTTTGTTTGTGTAAGAAGTAGAAGATGGCCTCTCTTTCAACCACACAATTTGAATATCATGGTGTAGTTAATGCAAGCATAGAGGCGATATGGATTTGGAAACTATTGGGTGAGTTTGCGATTGTTATCATTTGTGATAACTAGAGTGCAATAAAAGTTGCAAACAATCCCATCACACATAACAATATGAAGCATGTAGACGTTCATGTTCATTGCATATGTCAACTAGTATAATACTTGTGGATCTTATTTATTGCATAATCGGTGATAATATTGATATATTGATGAAGCCTTTATTAGAAGCTAAGTTTGTGAAAATTTGAGATATGATTTGGCTTTAGGAAGTTGCAATTATGGCAGGGTTTGTAGAAGTAATTTCACCACATGAATCTCCATAACATTATGTTGATTAGGGGGGGTGTTGGAACACCATGCTCTAGAACAAAATCAACTAACCATTTGATTGGTTGAGCTATTAGAACATTACCATTTTCTATGGAAAAAAACAAGGAGAAAATCATGGAGGCCATTATGTGTTATGACCCAGGTAGTCTTCCTCACTTGAAAAGAGTTTGTTACATATTGGGGCTATAAAAAATTGACCCTATGGATCGATCTAACAAGTAAGCAATTATGTGGAAAATGGTTATGATTTTCTTATGTGATAGAATATGCCTCCTAAATGAATTTCGATGTATTCTGTCGTGCTATATTAACTTATGCTTAAGTATTGTAAAAATGTTCATTGACACCACATATTCTTAGAATTATTAACTATTTGATCTTTCCCCATTATCCAACAATGTTTTTTTTTTGTTTTTATATGGTGATGAAAATATTTTGAAAGTTCTATTTGTGACCTATTTCATTTTTTTTATTATAAAAAAAATAAGTAAACTCAAAAGCAAGAATGACCTCTCTAACCCAGCATACAAACTTAAATGAGTAAATACACATATGAGAAAGTGATCATAGTTCTTGAAATCAAATTTCATTAATTCCATTGAAGTGGAATGGAGAAATGAACTTGGAAATTGATTTCCTCATCATTTGGACAGAAGAACACATTAAAACCCCAAGGAACAAAAACCTAACTATAAGGATTAACCCTAAATAGTGATGAACTCATTCTCTTTTGGGCTATTATGCTGTTGGTGAGATATTTCCACTCTCATTGACTTCGATAGAGAGGCTATCGATACCATATATCTATACATGTGAAGTATATTTTAATCTGCAGTAAAACCCTTGTGTGGAGGCAGGGCTTCGATTGTTTTTCTATGTCTTCGTAGCAATTCTTTTTCGAGTGAAGAAAAAATTGTAGTTTCCATCGCCTTGAACAAATCCATTGTTGTACAAGCAATATTTTAGGCATCCTATAACAAACATTTATTTCATACTTTTCTCTTGGAGAGCATCTGCAAGGATTCTTTACCTGGGGAAATATGGGTGTTCTTGCATTTTACAAATGGTTGGCTGATAAATAGTAGTAATGGACGTTACAGAGGAAGAGGTCATCAAGATCAATGGCATTACCATTCCAGTCGATATCAGCAAGCCTAACCCTAATAATATGGAGTTCGATAATATTTATCTGGACATAAACGAGATTATTCATCCCTACTTCCATCCCGAAGACCGTGTATGCATTTATTTATCAGATCTTGTATATCTTTTACACATTAAAATTTTGGGAATGTAGAACTGAAAAGAGGGTAATCCAATGTTAAGAAAAAATTTATGCAGTAGCTGTAAATATGGTGAACTACCAAAATTTTTAATCGAAGAATAAATTTCAAGGAAGTTCTACAAAGTTCAAACAAGGGTCATTTCTCAAAACATTTTGACGCTAATTGGAATTTGATGCTGTCTAAATTAAATTTTTTATTTATCTCACATTGGTTCTAAGGTCACTTCCACTACAACATATAAATCCAACACATTATTATGCCAATGGTTTCGCTTACCCCTTTTCCTCCTCTGTGGGATGGTGTTGTGATGGACCCTGGGTGTGTGTGATTGGTTGTGGGATGAAAATGCCTTCTTGGAAAATGGGGGTGCATTCACAAATTCAGTGGCCCACCTTTTGTGTGATCGGTTGTGAGATGAACATATGTGCTTGTTCAATGCCCCTTCCTTCTCTGCCATTCCTTGTCTTTTGCATCATATATCCGATATTTTTCTTTTATTTCCTCTCTCACTACATCACTTTCCAAGCCTTTAATTCTCTCTATCATGTACACTCATGATGTTGTAGTGGACCTTTTCCTTATATTCGCCAAGCACATATTTTACGGATCTTTCTTCTTTGGCAGTTTCACCATAGTGTTTCAGTAAGCAAAGGAGCCAAGATCGAGTCTGTATAAAGTCATAAGTAATGCAATGCAAAAACTCCTCTTTGTTGTTTCTTTTTAGGGTGTTTATTATGTGATTTGCAATGGGGTATTGTGACAACTTTGCATGAAAAAAAAATGGTTCCCCATTATTAATTGAACTTGACTCTGATCATGCCATTTCGGGGTTGGGTTTAGTGATAAATTGACTATGGGATCTTGACATTAACCTTTAGAAAGGATTATAGATTCCATTTTTGGTTTGTTTGTTAAGTTTATCACTTAGTGTACTTCAAATTCATAATGTTGGTACATGCTACTTTTGAGTTGTCTAGGTTTTTTTATTCCACCTTCGATTTTCAAAGCACAAGATCAATTGGAAACATGAGTAAATGAGTGTCCCAATTACCATCACAATTATCATCCCAATTAGCATCCCAATTGACGTCCCAATTTCCATCGAAAAAAGCATCCCATATAATGCCCATAATAGCCTCCAAAAAAATGTCCTTAATAGCATAGCACCATATATTGATCTAGGGTTAGCGACAGGAATTGCACCATGAATTTCGGCAAGAAAAAAATCCTACATAGCTCCAAGTATAGAGCCAGGAATTGCACCTAGAAAACATCCAACATAGTGTCGGGTATAGAGCCAGGCATAACGCATGGAATAGTCCCAGAAATTTTGAAAGGAACCGCGCTAGGAATTGCACTAGGTTTATAGCTAGTAATTGTATTCGGAAAATGTCTGACATAACATCTGATATATCAATGTCAATGGCAATGTCAATGTCAATGATTGTGATTCATGTGATAGTACTTTTGGATCTTGATTTATCATAGTGGCACACAATTGATCGTGATCATGACACTTTTGGATCTTGATTAATCCTAATGAGGGGTAAATTACCTTAATGTCATCTAAATTGCTCTAATGGGATTTGAGTGACCCCAAAAACATTTGATAGACTCGAATGTAATATGATTGGAATTGGTAAATACTTAGACCCTTAAGTTTAAATCTTGGTTCATAACAACCATCCTTAATGTTACAAATCTTGATATGGCCACCGTATTCCTCTTGCAGGTTAAAATTTCCCTATGAAGAGCTTATGTGATAACTAAGGCCCTACACTACAAAGTGTACCAACACAACCAACTCATAATAGAAATAGAATAGTTCAATATTGTGCTTAAAATGACTTCAAGTGGAATGTAATGAGTTTTCTTTGTTGCAACAATATGTTTCCCAAACATGCCAATAGGCATCCACCTTGAATCTAAAGGCTTGTTAAATGCCATAAAAGACAACTTAGAGAAGTCACAACTCTTCACTTGATATATTTATATGCTTGATGTTGTGCTATATCTCAACTAATTTCTTATCACATTACTTTTATTTACTTAGAACACCTAAGGAACTTTCATTGAATACATTATATATCAACATTAAATACACCCATTAAACTCAAAACCATCGAGGTTGGGACAATTACATAGGAAAAACCATGTCAACCCTCAATTTGGCCATTAAATAAATCATGTAAATTCCTCCTTATTAAGCACATGACCATGTGATATTCCCTCGATAGTCGTGTTACATGTAATCAAGTTATTTATTTAAGTTTACATCTAATTGAATGGAAGGGTTTCTCGATAGCCTGGTTGGTGAAGCAAACCCCATACCATACAAACCTCCTTATTGAATTGGAATCATAAGGCTATCCTTGAGTGGAATGTGAACATGTGGGTGAGGCATGGGTTGAGATTTGATCCAAAGCTCCACTTCCCTCCATTCTACCTCCATGAAAATATATAATGAAGTCCTCCTCCTTTTATTTCCATAATATTTCTTGTGTTGATCTTACATTGCTAATGTTATGTTTCTAATACTATGCCAAATTTTGAGAAGCATGTTTCTTCCATTCACCATTCTTGAGTTTCCTTGGCATCATGATGCCCAATTTTCCTCTCAAATTGTCGATTGCATAATGGGATGTTTAGATAGGTTTATGCTACATTAGCCAAGATTGAAAAGTCCCTTGCTCCAATATTTCATTTGAGACTACATAAGTGGTTATGATAACCATTTATTCCTCTTATTAGTCCATTTGATAAGGGGAGGGATTGTGGGACTACTTCCAAATCAAATAGAGGCTAGTGGAGAAAATAAAGAACCCTCCCACACATAGAGTTTGGAGACAACATATGCCCCAACCTTCTTTTTTTTGTTGGGGGGGAGCATACTTCTTGGCATTGATTATGTAAGATAGTGAAAGCGAGGCTTTAATTGTGTGGAAGAGCCTAATCCTTGATCTTCCATATAGGGATGAGTTTAAGGAACCATACTTATTTAAAATTGTATAAATGTTTGTGAATATTACCAATTCTTAAAACACCAAACTATAAAATGATTGGTGATATTTTTCAAAAAAAAAAAATTTCCAAGGATTTTATATCGTTTATATAATAATTTGGCAAATTTTAGGGTGAAAAAATTTTACCCCATCAAAATTGGGTGAAACAGGGCTTCAAAAAATGCAAAATGGAAAATCTTTTTTGGGAGAAAAACATGGAAAAATAGTCCATTGGGATAAAATTCACCCCTAAAATTATCCCAGCTTCCATATGATATTTGGTTGCAATTGAGTGGCTTGATCACTTATACATCATCTTAGTCATCTCAAGGATTTTACTCTATTGAGGCTTAGGATTTTTCCCGATGTTAATTTTCATGTGAAACACCCAACAATACCAAGTGGTTAACAACATGGTCATGTGGAAACATCCCATTTCAACCACAACTTGATCATAAGGGAAGGTGAAGAATTTATATGATTGACATGATAATACCCCTTAAACCACATCTCCTCACTGAGAGGAACTTCACAAAAATTATATGTTTTTACTCACTTGAGGCATGTGCACATATTTCGCTCTGCTAATATATATTATAGGAGAATAACTAAATGTCAATGAATATGTTTAATTATTATGCTTATTTTTATAAATCCGTGCATTTGATAATTATTCTTTATATCACGAAAAAATCCACACATCAATTCACATTTTAGTTATGCTCATTCAATATTTAGCGAGATCATAATTTAAAAATTAAATTATTATTATACATGTTATATTAACAACATTAAAAATTTAAAACACTAACACAATATAAAGTTATTTTAATTTCGATTCAGTCCAATATATCATGGTATAAATATCCTAAAAATAAAATTGTGATCGTGATAAGTTTATTTAAAAATATCACATAAATATCTAAAAAACATATTAAAGAAAACACAAACAAAACACAATATTACATAAATAGCTAAACAAACATATTAAAAAAAAACATAAGTCTTATTTTCATTTTCAAACTTGAGTGTGAAACTGAATTCTTAAATTTGAAATTGCCTACAAAAACCATGAATTGGTCACGAAACCTAAACCCTGTGAAATAATGGTTTGATTCTAGTACCAAATTTTAGGTGGCTTGAGACCATAGTGAAGCCAATGAGAGGTCCAAGGATCGATTACAACGGCAACAATGGTCTTCTCATTGTCCACATTCAGGTGCAGAGACAACCTCATTATAATCCTATCAATCTCCATAGCATCCGTGTTTGTGTGTGAGGGCATATCATGGCACCTCATCTACATCTACAAAACCCCA
Organism: Pseudotsuga menziesii; assembly: GCA_001517045.1. NCBI lineage: Eukaryota > Viridiplantae > Streptophyta > Pinopsida > Pinales > Pinaceae > Pseudotsuga > Pseudotsuga menziesii. The sequence goes on along the minus strand of LPNX010619989.1, from coordinate 97,841 downwards.
TCTATAACAAATTCCTTTGTTCTAGCATCGAGAAAACTAGAAAAAATTAGAAACCCTAAATATCGCCTTTGCATTGCCCTTGTCCTCTTATTGATAGTTCTAAATTTGTGTAACCAGATCATTATAGTTGAGAAATTATACCCTTGACATGCAGATTGCAACATGTAGTTGACAGACATGTTGGTAGATTCTCAACCTATAGAAGCCAAGGAACTGCTCCTTACACAAAACGAATAATCCATCAAAGCCTCAACATATTGATCTTGAAAGATGAAACAAGGGGAATCATGTTATGCACCATTTCCTGGAGATGAATAAGAAGGTGAGATTTCTAACACACATACATTCATTTGTTGTTTCCCAAATATGCTTATTCAATGTAGAAGAAAACTACGGAGTATATTCATATATACAAATGCTTGCATTTCATTACATTACTCTGGTACTATTTTGGATGGAACCTGTTTCAATTTCATTAATCCAAAACAATCCATACCTTGGAAAAACAACCTTATTAAACTTACTTTTAACAAATGAAGGGGAGAACATCATAGTACAATCTCAATTACAATGTGTTTTTAATGAATCACCTTTATACACAAATGACATATTATATTTATATGTCCTTTTAACTCAAGTCCTTTGCAATAAAATGACACAATTTAAATAACACCGTTGATGCAACATGTTAACCTCGAAAAAATTGGTATGGCACATTACATGTGACCTAACATCAACCTATGGAAGGGATTCTAGGTTCCATCTTTTCTTTGTTTCCTAAGTTTATTACTTAATGTACGTGAGATGCATAATGTCGACACATGTTACCTTTGAGATGTCTATGTCATTGTTAGTAGGCTTTTTTATTCTACTCTCTATTTTTAGAGTACATGATCAACATAAAGCATGGGTAAATGGGCCTATTGTTATCTTTTAATTGGAAATTAAACTCCTTAATAGAAACATGTATTTTAATTGAAAATTAAAATTTTACAATTTCAATTACATCATTCATGCAACATGTTGACCTTGCAAAATTTTGTATGTTGCATTATGTGATCAACCAAAAACATAGGTAAATAAGTTAGTGTTATATTTTAATTGAAAATTAAATTTATTAATGAAAACATATATTTTAATTGAAATTTAAATTCCTTAATAGAAATATTCTTAAAGAAGGGTATTTTTTTAATTATAACACAATTGTTAAAGGGGTTATTGTTTCCTAAAACATTGCCTTTCTTGCTGGAAAAAATTTCAAAACATAATAATAATAAAAAAAAATTAGTTGAAAAGGAAAAAGATGAAATAGAATTAAAAAATTATGTAATTGGAGGGAAAAAATATAAAATGAAATATAAAAAAATTAATTGGAAGGAAACAATATGAAATGAAATTCCAACCATGAGCTGGAGGCCTATACAAGAAAACATAGTTCTCGATGCCTCTGTCTCTTGAAGAAAACATGGTTCTTGGCATTGTCCATTACAGGAGGCAGCGAGGTGCGTTAAGCTTATTTAGAATTAAAGAAATTGTTCATCTTTGAGTAGGTTTTCAGAACTCAAGATCTTGATTAGATAGGGTTTGTAGGGTTTGTACAAAATTGGCAGAGAATGGGATGTTTTATCACATAGAGACTCAATAACATAGTTTTAGGGGATGCAAACACATGATTCATTGGGATTTGGAACTAGAGTGGATGTTGCAGACTTTGGATTTCTTGCATAGGGATACAAATCGATTCATACAACTAATTGAAGAAAATGCTTCAAAAGGGTTTGTTACATGTTTGTTTTTCATTTGTATATGTGGCTCTGTGTTGTTTCTTTGGTTTGTTATGTATTGTTTATTTCATTTATATCTATGGCTATGTGTTGTGACTGTTCATGTAGTTTCTTTGTTTTTCATTTGGAACATTTTGTCCATGTAGTTTCTATGTTTTCATTTGGAACAAACTGATTCAGTAAATAACATAGTTTTGGTTGACAATTTCAAACTACTGACATGCCCGATTCAGCAGGAAATATAAGTGCCCCGCCTACCCATTCTTATTGCTTTACATTGAATAATTATCTATTATGAAGAAATAATATTATCTTTCAATTTCACTAAACATCGCTTCTCAACCCGATCTAATTCCACTACTGACTTTATCTATTCCAATGTGGCTCCTCATTGGGATATCCATCATTGGTAGGAGGATCCAATTGAGAGTACCATTTCCATCATGAGTGGATAATCTTGTACTACTAGCTCTTCCTCCATACAGTTGGAAGCTTCATTCTTTCTAGGGTTGAACCATTGTTGCAATACATTATTAGCTGGTCCAATATGGAATATGGTTATACCTGCAAGGTTCCCTCCTCAGATACCTGTAAATTAGCATAGTTTAGAATATGGAAGACATCAGGACTAAACTTTCCAAGAATAGAATCGAAAGTCTCTAACCAAAAGTGCCAAGGAATGGGTTAGTTCAAGTGTAGTCATTAGGGGGATTGGTTTGGGGAGATCACTTATTAGTGTTAGTAAATGGGGTAGTTTGTAAGCACTCATTAAGATATATATGTAGTTAATGTGTTTTAGTTTGGAACATTTAGTGCACATTTGTTGACATTCAGGCTGCGTTTGTTGTTAAATGATGAATTTGAGAGAGACGGTCACAACCAGACATACATATCTTTCCACTAGCAAGTCAATGAACAAAAAAATAGAGGTGTGGCAATGACTGTATGATATGATGATGATATCTATCGGCCTAAATCGTGATGGTGATGGTGAATCCTATTAAGTTTAAATTGAATTTCAAGTGAGAGAGAAGGGATATTTGTATTTATATTGGTTGTGAATTGTTATTTCATTGTTGAGGATGACAGATTAGAACCCAAGGGTTTCCTTTTCCAATTCTTGCTTTGATTATTGCTGGGTTGCCATTCAAGGAGAAAATCTATGATGAATATGATTTTTTATTAAAATGTTCATCAATTTCCAGAAGGTGCAAAGTCTACTTCTGCCCAATCATAGTAAAAATAATTTGTCGAAACGCCTGAATAAAAAATATCAACTACTGCTCCATCTTTCCAACCATCATCATCACCTTCATAGGTACAATCTTCTCACCTGCAAACATTGTCTCGGATCTCTGCGACGATTTCAATCTCATCCTCCAACAAATAAACAATGTTTCTCATCTCGATGAATCCCTCCAGGTTACTAAACAGATAGTGAGGGAATATGGAGCTCAAAACGTTTTCCTTGCTGGTCATTCCCTCGAAGCTGTCATTGCTCTCAATGTCGGCCAAATAATGGCCAAGGAAGAGCTTAAAGTGGATGCCCGTCTGTTCAATCCTCCGTTTTTTTCATTGATTTCTGTTAAGGATGAAAATTTGGGCATTTTTATTCACAATATCTGTGAGAGTGCCACTGGACGTTTGGCCAAGGGCAGGAAGGACGATGCCCAGGCTCAGTCCACCTTCATTTCCCTCCAGAAATGGTTCCCCAACTTATATATTAATGTCTATGATCCGGCGTCTTGTAATTATTTCTATTATTTCAGAGCTAGGCAGAGTTTCACTTCCCATAGCTCCATTGTTAACTCGGTATTGTATTTATTGGGGCGAAACTCGGAACCCCATCATCTGTTTCCCTTTGTAAATATATATTTTAATTCTACTGGGCCTAATGAATTCAAAGTAGCTCATGGGCTTTATCAATGGTGGTCAGAAGACACTCAGCTCCAAGCTTAGCAATACAACTTGAATGTGCAGGAGTTTGTAGATCGTCTGAACAAATTTGAGGAAGTTACAGTTTTCGGTACCTCTTAAAATTCTATGTAAGGTTTCCTGAACTTAATGTTTCCTAAACCAAAGGAGAGAATTTGGAAATGCCTTTTACAAATATGAACCCTAGTAATTGATAATTCCATGCTTATCAGGTATTCGGAGGCCTAGATCAGCTATTTATTACTTTTCAATCATAAGGTGAATTGCATTGATTCTTGTGGAATGTTGTTCTCTCATATTACTCTGATAGCGTCCAAGCATATACACTCATACAATATTTCTTAAATGTACATTGGTTAGAGAATGTATCTCTAGAATGTAATCTCTCTATTGGGTAGATGCATGCTCAGAACTACCAATGCAGTATTCAATAGAATCGAAGCTTTAATCAAGCATACAATTACGGCATTTTGTACCCTATTCTGATTTCTAGATCACTTTTCTAGGATTTGAGAAATAGACAGATTTTATTAGAAAATCAGTAGACATTGAGAGACCATTTGTTAGAAATTTCAGCAATACTCTAATAATGAATTATCATTATTCTTTAATATGTTTCAGGCTTTCTTTTCGTTCATAAGCTTCTATGTTGTAGTTGAGAACATGAAACTACATGTTATGCTTCAGGGGCAGGATATCATCCTTCTATACTTAATGCCTTCGCCGAGAATACAAGCTTGTTGGTATACTATTGCATATTGTTAGCCTTCTTTGTGTATTACTTTCCCTACCTTACTTATCCAACTTATTTGTATAATATTTTCTTCTTATTTTCATTAGTAGCTAGTATTTCATTGAAAGACTATTGTACTCATCTCTCCTTTTTTGGTCATTTTCTGATATTTCTTCAAAGGCCATTGCACTCATCTCTCCCTCTTCCATGCGCATTAAGTTTCAATGTTACATATAATACATGGAATGTCTCAAGCTTTCCTATCATTACCTTTTTCAATGAAAAACTTATTTATAAAAAGGTGAAAAAAATTATAATAAAATATAAAGTTTACAAAAATATTGGTGGCTCTGCAGATTTAAGGTTTACTCTTAACTACTATGCTAATTACCAGATTCTACCATAGTACTAACTACCTCATACCTTAGCTTGAGTTGATACATATCTTAGTTTTTGGCATACTAGTCTTTAACAAAACATTAAAAAGCTAGTTAATTTGTTGCCACAAGTTAGACATGGAAGCAAGGTAGAGTTAGACCTTGGAGACGAAAGGGTATTTCCTCTTGAAATTTGTCGAGGTTGTTTTTCTTCAAACTCCCTTGCATATACATGTACTTCTTCAACTCCATTGACATTGAAACACATAGGGATTCCATGTGGGTTGGATTTTCCTGTACTTGTCATTAATGTTCTCTATAAACTGATCAGTTTGGCCTCATGGTTAGCTGAGAATTCTGTAGGTTATCTTTATTTTTTCACAGGTGAACCAAGATCGATAGATGTCCTACTATACTAAAAGTTCCAGGCTTTGGATCCTTCTTCATTGGTACTGTGGAGACTTTTTAGGCAGAAGCTTTTGCTTAGGTGTCCATCAACAGATGCAATTTCGAGGATGTTGAGATTTTCTATTCCATCAGAGTAAATCCATCTTAACTCTAGATTTATTAAGCACTAAGAGGGATTGAAAAAACAATTGGAATATAATTTTCTCTTGATGCTTAATAGATCTTGAATTAAGATGGATCTATGCTTGTGTGCTTTATATGTGTATTAATGCATGGTATCATTCAGTTCACTATTGATAATGTGGGTTGATAAAAATCAGTTAGAAATGGTTCCCAATAGGATCCCTTTAGATTCCTTTTTTTCCAATAGTTGATATCGATATGATTTCATTTTTATATATATAAATAATTGTCAATGATGATTATTTAACGCACCTTATAGTTGTTACTACTACATTCTTAGTTTTGTATAACATATTATATTTGCTGATGGACAAGATGGATGGATATTACACTGAGATGGACATTACAATCTCTTCACCACTGGCTTGTAGAATACACTTGGACATTACAATCTCTTCACCACTGGGTTGTAGAATGCACCTTGCTTTTGTTGGTGTAATGAATCAAGGATCTTTGCTAGATATAATCTTTTGTGACTATCGAAACTTTGGGTTACTTGATATGTCATAAGGTTAGTTCATGGCTTGGCAAAGGAAACCTTTTTCTTGAACATGATTCCGGCCACTTAGTAAACAACTATTTTGCAGAGGATCCCTTTCTAACTATTCTTGAGAACCAAGTTTGATTGGACAACATAATGGAATGCCTTGATACATTTTGTCTAGATTTATGATCAAACATTTGGTAGCATGAAACATCATGTTAGAGATGTAGTAAATGCCTTGTTTTGGCTTGGCTACAAATTTAAAATTGGCTTGGGTTTCAACACTAACATGTTTTCAAATTTCTCAATATCCCCTTTCCCTCTCTGGGATTTCTTAAAGATTTTTGGGAAGTGGTGGAAAATAAAATTAACAAAGTCACAGAGTCTTTGGCCAAAGCAGAGAATTTTTAGATCTACTCTAAAATTTTGGAAACTATTCATGTTTATTACTTCTTATTAACTAGTAAACTAGCAGGGTAGCCCAGTAATCACATGCATAGAATTGTCACCCAATGTCACCTCGATCACAAATCCTTAACTTCTTAAGAGTGTCGTAACCTCCAAGGGGAGAGCCCTTATCTGTATTCCTATCAATATTCAGAACAAACACCTTCCACAACCTCAAGCATAAATCAGTGCCTTCAATGGGCTTAATAGAGTCAAGGATATCATTTAGGAAATTGCAAGTTAACATATGACTTATAGAATATAATAGTGGTTGAGAAATTAGAAGGGATTCAATGGGCTTAATGGAGTCAAGGATATCATTTAGGCAATTGCAAGTTAACATATGACTTATAGAATATAACAGTGGTTGAGAAATTACAAGAGCGTTAACATAAGTAAATTATCTAAGCCTCCAATTCGTTGTGAAGCTACTGCATAATCCACCAGTATTATATTAGAACTGTTACATGCAACTGTAATCAGAGGATCACAAGTGTATAAGCATAGAAAATGACGTAAAACATACCCAAATATTTGGCACTTGTCACATTATTAGTGAACTTTACTATCAGATCTGGTGCCAATAGTATGTAAACAACGTATTTGAGCATAAACAAATAGTCCAGTATTATATCAGCATTGCATAGACTAGCATTTCCAGTAGGAATGGCATTCAAATAATTGGAAGATAGCTTAGACCATTAATTGTATCAGTACCCAAAATAGATATTGCTACATTAGAATAACATTGATTTAGGTGGCAAGGAACAGTAAGAACACTAATCGGTAGTAGCATTCATTCTAGCATAAACAAAAGGAGGTTTGATCCATTAATTTAGTCAATTAACTAGTCACCTAAACAATACTCTATCCATTAATAGTGTCATAAAACATTTTGCATTTATTATTTTAAAAAATACCATGGGCAATGTGCAAGCTTAAAGCATCAGCAATTAATCTATCAAAATATTAGTGTAACCTTTTTGTAAATAGCACCTCATTTAAGAGTAAAAATGACTTCAAACAGTATCCTATTTAGTCCTTTATATCAGCCCATTAATTTCAGCTTTAAATTGGCCAAGTTTATGTCTGATTTTTTTGTACTAACCTCTATATAGCAGGTAGGGAGCAGCAGCAAGGTAGGTGAAGGCATGCTTCCTACAAAGGACCTTTAGGACCTCGTTGTAGGTTTCAAGGGGGTGCTAGAAGGTAGAGAATGGAAAAGCAAAGGAGCACTCGCCTAGAGAAGGTAATGCTAGGGCTTAGTGCTTCCATCACTCTAGGTATTATTGAGATTAGACATCATACATTGGATTAAAAACAAATATTATTGGCTTGTTAGACTATATAACTCCCTTTTAATAGGTACACATGGAAGTTTTTGTTTTGATTTTGATCATTATAAGTGTGATATGGTCTTTTGCATTACTTTTAGGACAATTACATTTTAGAAACGTGTTTTATTGTATAATCAAGTATCAAGTATGGAAAATGTCACCTCACTAACACTTAGGGAAAGACTCATTTTCCTCAAATTTATAGTCAGATTTCAAGAGATGTATGCATTCATGGCTCCAAAACAGGTCATATTATTTTCTCATTCCTATTTGACATTTTAGAAAATTTATTTTATTTTATTTCTAAATCTTTTTCATATATTGAAATACGAAGGTTTTCTAGATTTCCATTCATTGAAATATATATTGGTCAAATTCAACAAAATTTAAGGTATTGATTTGTGGATACATCATACATGCAATACTAATTGAAGAGTCGAAGTTTTGATAGTGGATAAGTTGGTAATTTTTTATTTTTTGAGAAAGTTATTTTAAACCTTATTCATAGCTTATTCTTTGCAGACCAAAGCACAAGGGCCTTCAAAGAGGTTGCAATTATTCGTAATTCATGTGTAGGGAAATATGCATTTGGTTTTATCACATCATCACTTGTCATTCGAGTACTTGTTTATGCTCTAGAGTCTATATATCCTTGAAGTTCACTTAATGCCAAGTATTCTACACAGTTACTGAAATTGAGTGACATATAAAAATGTCTATTGGATATCTGCAAATTGATATCTATTTGTAGATGACTATTGACATCATAAAATGCAATAAAACTACATTTTTATATGTAATCATGTAGTGTATTTTGAAATGATTATAATTTAACAATTATTTCAATTTGGATTGAAGGCAGTTCTTATTTTTCTCCATTTTTCATATGCAAGTTGAGACTGGAGATGAAGAACTCTGCAGTGTCTATGTTCCCATGAATCATCTCTATATTGGTGACATTTTCCTCCTTAACTCTAAAGATATCATTTGGCCAAACTTGTTTGTTCATGAAGCCATAGGTTGGCATAGACACATTTTCCACTCATTATTGTTCATTATGCATTGTGTATATGTTTCCAATGTATATTTCATTCTAATTTGGACTTTGTTCCATATATCTAGGAATGATACTTTATCCTCTTCCTTTAACTATCCAAAACATGTTCTTGACATGTTGTTTTATGTTGTATTTGGTCCTAAATAATTTTTCCATCCTAACTTCACTGGGAATATGTGCTGACTTTATATCTTAACTTCACTAGAGACATGCACTGTGGCTTTATATATTGTGCATCTATATCAATGGGAAGAAATCATAGGAGGAAGGAGAAGATTAAGAGTGTGGTATGGTATCTTAATACAGGGATATGCTACTAAAATAGTTATACTTGCAATTATTGAAGTCATCACGTAGATAACAAACGCAAGCACAAGAAGGCACACAAGACATGACACGGAAATGAAAGGTGATGTTAATGTATAGTGAGTGAGGATGCTAACAAAGCAATGTAGAGATTTTCACTTCAAAGCCAACTTGTAGATTGTAAAATATTTTGGTGGGAGTAATGCCCAAGTTCAAATCCTATTGGTGACATGTTTGAATCCATATCTATGTATGGTTTTCATAACTTGCTTGATCATATGTTATGAACTTATACAATCTATCCTCCTTTTCCAGCGACTAGATACTCAAAGGCATGTATTTGTATTTTTTACTATTATAGAGGACTCTATAAGTTAGGTTCTCAAATTCTTAAAGGGTTCTAGCTCAAGGGAAGAGAGCTTTCCTTACAAGCAGGAGGTTGGTGGTTCAATTCCTCTATGCGCTAATGATATTTCAATATCAGTTAAAAATGACTAAATTAGCGACAAAAAATGAGAGACAAGTGATCAAATCAAATGAACAAAATTCACAGATAAAATGACTAAAAACAACTAAATTAGTGACAAAAAATGAGAGATAAACGACAAAAAAATATCAAATTTCGCATATAAATGACCAAATGATAGTTTTGGTGGCTAATTTTTTGGTGCAAATTTGGAAGTGAAAATTGGCACATATTTGGAAGTAAAACGTGGTGCAAAATGGGATGCTAAAGTGGTAGCACAAATGGATGCAATATTGGGTGCTAATTTGGATGCAAATATGGTGCTAACAGGGATGTCATTTACGAAACAAATGTGGACTCTCTTTAGGAAGCAAAGTTGGACGTTATTCTGGAAGCAAACCTTAACATTGCTTAGGAAGCAAAGTTGGACACTATTCAGGAAGCAAAAAAAGAGATTCTATTTTGGACGTCATAAAGGATGCTATTTAGGAAGCAAAAAAAGACGTTTTTTGGGATGCTTTAAGTTTTGTCTATGACACGTCCCATTTAGCATTTAGTTTGACCATTCAATGCAAAAAAAATATACACTAAAAAGGGATGCAAGCAGGACGCTAATTCCAGGATTTGTTGTGGTGATATGTGAGAAAAAAATAAGCACATGCAACTGTTAAATATAGACACACAATGTTTATGTGGAAAACCAAACAACGGGAAAGTCCACCATAATAGATCTATTACATACCTTTACTTGAACCGTCCAAGCCTTTCCAAGTGAGCTAGACACCACTCACCTCCAGGAATTTTACAATGGATCCTTCACAAGCTTTATAAATACTTCTTTACATGCAATATGATGGGACAATACCATGGGCCACCAAATACTATTGGCCACAAATACCATGGAAAATACAATGGGATACACAAAACCATGTTCCCAAAAACTATGTGTTAGACCTGAACCACATTTGACTCATTCTAGAGTCAAGGTTAACCCTAACAGGAGAATCATAAATGATAGAGACATGTGATGAACATAATATGGCATGAAAATACTACGGGATTGCACATAAGGCCTTGGTGGACATTATTCCACATTGCTACCTACCCCATGACATATCATGTTGTTGTAATTAACTTTGTTCTTGTAGATTATGATTGATCTTGCTTCAATCAAATAGAAGGTAAAATCCAAGAAAAAATGTCATTTGGGAAATAAAGCGGCATCCCACTCAAAAGATGTGAACCATTCAAGGAAAGAAACCAATAGGGTTATTATAAATGGTCTCATTCAACTAATGATCAAAATGTAAATGTGCTAGTTGTTAGAATAAATTGTGACCGTTGGAGGTCTTAGCATGCACAAGATATTTAATGGTTGGTTTACCTCACGAGCGGCCCAGATTTTTTTTTTAAATGTGGTTCACCATTTGTTAGAGGGATACTCCACGGAAAATCCCAACACCTAATATTCAAATTGAATCAAGGTATGGCCAGCTCATCATTCACACATTTATTACAAAGGGCTCCACAAGAGCATCATGTCACTTACAAGAGTAGAACTTGGATGGAGAGTGTAACATTCATTCCTCCCAACCACCCAAGCTGCATCCATTTGACATGCAGCCCAGATTATATCATATAAGTCACCATATTATAGCATGTATGTTGGAGGTAAGAAAATGTGTGGTAGAGTTAAGCAATGGGATATCCAATCGATAGTCCATATGCACTAGCGCTTTTCTTCAAAGTAAAATCTGCAAATGTGTTCTGAAATTTTTTTGGAAACAGGTAAAATTTGGAAAAAAAATCAAAATAAAATTAGGTGCCACGTGAAACCACTGAAAGGGTGATATGTGATCCATCTAGTTGGACTGTATACTGATGCGGAAGTTATCAATAGGATAAGTTGGCAGTGACATGATTCTATTTGTGACTTTTGTCTTTCGACATAGATATCAGAAAGTTGGGAGGAACATTGTTAATGTTATTAGGTCAGTGTTGACTTCATACAAAAGTCCAGATCAGAAAGTCAGAAAGGTTAGTTCTTATTGGAGCTGTCTAACTAGGGGACTTTTTGACTTTCAGGTTGTTTTTTTGCCGGAATCGGTGAGTTTAATGCACAAAAATCTATAATTTCTGTTCTTTGTTAGACAATTTTAAGCTCAGAAATGAATTCAGGTGACACGAAAACCACAGCACCCACAATCTATAGGATCTAGCAGTATTTTGAGGACGTTTTGAGAATTCCGTGAAGATTCATAACAAAAAACTGTGGAAAACAGAGTTCAAAAAGTCCCCGTTTAGACAACTCGGTTCTTATTACTATTTGGACACTGTCGACTTCCAAATTCTGAAGTCAAGATAAAAAATTCGGAATGTTTGTATTTATTGTTGTTGGAACAGTGCATACTTACTTGTAATGTTGGGATCGACAAAGTCGGCATCATCACGTCGGGATAAAAAAACTCGGGATCGGTAAAGTCGGGATCAACTCATCGATGTCGGAAACATTGGATAGGAAAAGTCACGATCGACTAAGTCGGAAAGATCGGCGGGGGATAAAAATTAATAGTCCAATAGTCTGATGACATATTTAAACCAATAACCATGGATTTTATCTGAGATCTCTGATATTTGATCTGTCACTCTTGCATATACAACAATTCCTTCGGATTTGGATTTTATCTTGAAACATAATTTAAGCATGAAAACATATTTTTTATCCAATTGAGCACGCCACCCGCGAATCTAAAACAAACACAGATATGTAACATGCATTTTGGGCACAGTATGGAAAGGGGAGAGTCCAGAATCGATCATTTAGTTCAGTTCAGAATGAATAGTGACAGAGGAACTGTCTATGATAGTTCAATTCATATAATAATTGACAAAGCTCGGAAATATAAGTTTAGCACACCGTTTGGTGTTCAAAATACGGGCATTTGGTGCACAGTCGGTTTGTGATAGTGCTTCCAGATTGTAAAGAGTTTGGAGTTGCACAAGAACCCTGAAATTCGAGTGTTCAAACGTTTTTTAAAGAGTTTATTTCCATCACCAAAATGGTACTTGGTGTCATTATGGTCAAGTAATTTTGTGGCTTTGTGGATGTAGAGTCGTGGTTTGTAAAAGGACCTAAAAGACTCGGACCTTGGACATCTACAATATTGTAGCGTCTTGACCATTGAGCCAACAAAACAACCATTGGTAGGAGTGCCCAAGAACAAAGTTTGGTTACCAAATTTCCAAAGACAGAGTGCATGTTCTCCATGGACTAATGGTTATAACCTAAATTATTGCGGGTTTATGGTCTTCAAACTTGTTCTCATAAGGCTTATTGCTCATTGTTTATGTCATTTGCACTCTGTTGTTTTTATTTTTAGTGCATGAGGATAGTACATGGTACAAATCTGCATAAGTATATTTTGTAACCTTATTTTAGTGAGAACTACCATACAAACCAGTGGGTATAGGAGTCAATAATAATGGGAACATGGGTGCATTATTTGAAGTTGTGTGAAGTTTAAAATATTCTTAGGAATTTTGTATAAATGAAGAGATCTTGGAGGAGATTTGTTGAAACTTATTTGGAAACATTTCAAATCCCTTATTGTATTAGGATGAACATTGTAATTGACAGCATTCGAATATTGAATAGAAACAGTCTCACTAGAAGTGGACTTGGAGATGTAGGCCATCAGATCCAAACTCTATTATCATTTGTTGTGTTAATTTTAAGTTAAACATCCTTATATTATTTATAACATTCTATACAATTGTTTTCTCTTTAATATTGTTGTTAAAGGACTTTTTAAGAAGTTAAGAGTTTTTGATGAATTTTTGCATTCATACAATTGTTATAGCCTAAAACAACACATTCTCTTCCCCTGACCACTTTTCCATATTTTCGTCGCATGTCGGCACTTCCATGCTGACACTTCATGAAAATCACTGAAAAAAACCTATATTGGAAGAGCCATATCTCAACTTCTATAACTCTATTTGATATTTTCTCTAGATGGTTTGAAAGGTATCTTAATAAGGAACAACTTCACAGAATACTCCAAAGCCTGTAAATTCATAGAAGAATCCAAAAAATCAGAATTTTTTACCTAACATCGAATTTTCTTAAGGGAACCCACGGTTATACTTTTGTATTCGCGACTCTGCTTCATCGAACCCACACTTACCTCTTGTAGTGGTAAAAAAATAATAAAATTATGAAAATAATTGAATTAGGGGTGGTTTGGGAAGTTTTATAACTAACTTGGCAATTGTAACTAACCCCTATTCGACCCTATCCCTACAGAAATGTATAAATAGAGGGAGAGAGGTCCATGAGAAAGGACTTGAACCTTTGCATTGTTATGCTAGAGGAATTAGGAATCTCATCCCCCGTACCTTTGTTGTAGTTGGCATCTCCTTTTGTTTCATAGCTTAGAGGTTGAGTTCCTTGGAGAAGAGAAGTAGAAGAACTAGATCAAGATTCCGTGAGGTGCCTATGAAGAGGAGAAGGTCAACCATGTACTTCTTCCACTTGATTAATAAATATGTGATGTCATTCTTCTTCCCAAATCATTGTTCAATGTGTGTTGAGTCTCTATTTTTATTATATTATGATGCTTATCAAATTAGGGTTTCATGTTTTAGTGAACATAATCTCCTTTCATATAGTCTATTTTGTTTGAGGAAGGTTAATCTTGTTTTGCAGGTCTCTTGGAGAGGAGGAGCAAGACGAAGGGTTAGAGAAATATTGGAACATCCTTCAGTGATCATCTATAGACCCTACTTATCCCTAAATAATTCTTATATATGCTTGTTAAGCATTGTACATATGTCCTTCAACCCTAGTATGTTGATGGCCTCTTAACACCAACCATAGGAACACTTTCTTCTACAACAGAACTAGCGAATCTGCTGGGAAGAGGCCTGTCTGTTTGGAGTTTCTTTGAATTTGTTTCAATGTTTTGTAAGGTTTCAGGTCCTTCTTACAACTTAGGAACACCCTATGAGCCTGATAGTACACCTACTTTACCTTCCTAGTGTAGGTTTTTACCTTTTTGTGATTTTTCCTACCCATTCGCAAGTAACAGACTCAACACTCATGACTATGAGATGCATTCATGACCCATTACACTAGAAAATCATGATTCATTCATGACCCTACCTTAGGGAAACTCATGAATTCCCCTAAAACATTTTTTTGAACTTTTTGTGGTTTTTTTTGTTGTTTGAGGGTTGTTTTGCAGGTCTTTTAGGGTCCTCTACAAGTGCCTGAATATGGCGAGTGAGTGTAATCTCTGTTAAATTCTCTTTATCTATGTTGTAATTTCTTTTGTAGCAATAGTTTTTTCTCTTTGCTCTTTCCCTCCACCCCCTTTTCTTGGGATGATTTTTAGCGCATGTTTCTGGTCAACATCTATTAGTGATCTTTGTCTAAATTCAAGAGCTTATTGGTATTTGTTTGTTGGATAACTTCACCATGCCAAAGTAGTTGACTTGTCTCTTATGCAAGACTCCCTTCCAAGTAGGTTTTATACTGACTTTAAGGCAGTCTAGAGTCTATTTGGTGGTTGTATAATGGGAGTCCTTGTCTATGTTCTTGTTATCTGCATAGATTAGTTTGTAGGTGGTTTTTCTTTTGCATTCATAAAAGAAAAGTAATAAGAACATATAGCTCCTTAATATGCTTGTAGATTAGGGTTTTGGTATTTAATGCACTGCATATCATTGTTTTTGAAAAAATAAACAAATTTTTTTTCTTTCGTGGCTTTCAAGTTTCAGTTTGAAAAAGAAAGAGAAGTAGGTTTTATTTTTCATTTCATTTATCTTTTGCTTAGTAATCTTGTTTTTGTTAATGTATTTGTAACTTCGGAATGTATTCACTTTTATATCTTATGTATTGTACCTCGATGTTTATTCTGAGAACTGTCTGTAATGTATTTGAGTTACGTCATGCCCCGATGTTCCTATCAGGAGATTCAATAATGTAAACAAGACATGTCAAGTCATTGTGGATAATCATCCTATTTCAAAAGGGTTAAATTCCCCACAGTTGTGGGGCCCTAGGGTTATTAAACTATCTTAGAGAAGTCGGCCCTAGGAAAGTTATTGTAAATTGGCTCAAAGTCCCCACAAATTGTGGGGCACTGGGGTTATTAGACTCTCCTAGAGATGTTGACTCTAGTAAGTAATTGTTAAGTGAGGTCGACATGTTGGAGTGGACACTAAGTGAACGAAAGAATATAAATACAGAGTGAGCCTCTCTATTTATAACACACACACACTCACTTGCTGGGGTGCATGAGTGAGAGAGAAGAAGCTGGGATCAGAGAGAGAGACTACTGCTGTTAAGAGATCATCTTTATGTTTTTGGGTTTTACTTTTGGTGTTGATTCTATCTCTGAGGAAGTTGCAGGGTTTTCTCCTTTATGGTTTCCCCAAGAAAAATTCTTTGTGTCTCTTGTCTCTTGTGTTTATTATTGTGGATGTTATTCTCTTAGTTAAAGATCCTAAGATCATAATGCTAGCTTGAATGATAAAAAATCTAACATGGTATCAGAGCTCACTTGAGAAGAAGACATTGTGCAACTATAGAAGCTAGGGATTCTTACCTTTTGGGCCTCTCTCCACAATCCATCAGCAAAAGTAAGCTAGGATGACTCTCCATTGAAGGGCACATCTTTTGTCGAAGATGAATTTGATTTCGGACATTTTCAGTTTTTGGTGCAGGAAATTAGGGCTTGTTACAAAAGAGGAATTTTTGAGTGAGCCCAACATAGGATTTCTCTCCTCATCAAAATTGAATTTTAGAGACCCGGGTCAATATTTTTGGTTGGGTATAACTCTAGAAAAGTCAAAGCCTCGTTAGACCCTGGGCCAGAAAAACCCTAAAATACTAAAAATGATATGTTTTGGTATATTTCCTATATATTTGGATTGGAGAAGGCTCAGGAGAATAAACTTTCACAAGTCAAAGATGAAATCCTGATGTAAACTGTGTACAAATTTCAATCTCAAATTCACTATATTTTAGGATATATGATCCCTCCAAGTTGGGGTTCCAACCTTTTCCAAGAATAATCCCCAAATAGGACACCTGGGGATAATTGTTATATCACAGGCAAGGAAGGTCCAAATTAAATTTATAAATATGTTCCAGAAAGGACACGGAATTTACATTCTATGATCCAATTTTGAAACCTGAAAGATAAAACAGTGACATGTGGCAGCCCATACAATTTCGCTATGTTGAACAGTCCTGAAACAGGTCATCTTGGGAAAATGCTCATAAGTCCCAATTGATGAAACCAATTCTGACAAAACCTATGGTTTTGGAACAGGAATAGGAAAGGCTACCTCAACATGAATTTTTAGACACATAGGAGTAGTAATTTTGGAGATACCGCAGAAACAGTATCAGGAATTTCTGCAAAAGAAATTGGAAAACTAGGGCTTCCTGTTACGAGAGTTTCCCTCCATTGTTTTCAGAAAATGAGTACATTGGACAGATCACATTGAAGAGGTCTATCTTTCTATCCATTTAGATATGAAAGATTCCAAGTTTTTAAAATTAGGGTTTCTCTGACAAACCCTAGATTAACCAACTCCAGAACTAGGATTGACACCTCAAATCGGTAAGATCTAATCTTTTGCTATTTACATTTGAGGTTCTCATTTGAAAGTGATGTATCACATCAGCTTGATGATAATCTTGGTGAATTTGACAACTTCCAAGCATGGAAGTATATGATCTCTCTGAAGAAATTGAATTGGACACTGACATGAGTAGAGAGGTTCCAGTTCCAGAGG
Source organism: Pseudotsuga menziesii (assembly GCA_001517045.1). Taxonomy (NCBI): domain Eukaryota; kingdom Viridiplantae; phylum Streptophyta; class Pinopsida; order Pinales; family Pinaceae; genus Pseudotsuga; species Pseudotsuga menziesii. The sequence goes on along the minus strand of LPNX010619989.1, from coordinate 80,515 downwards.
GAGATGAGGCTCAAAGCCTTACACAAGAAGAACTTGGCCAAGACCAAGAAGATCATTGTTGATTCAATCACAAATCACCTTGTACCACAAGTGTCCTCCCTAAATACACTGAAGACGTTTGATTCCTTGACCAAACTATTTTAAGGGAAGAACATAAATCAAAATATGACTTTGAGAAAACAGTTGAAGAATGCGAAGATCTAGAATGTAGAGACCATAGAGTCATACTTTATGAGGGCGTCTCAAATCAAATTACAACTTTTAGCAGTAGAAGAAGAAGTGGAGAATGAAAAAGTGGTGATAGCCACCTTGAATGGCCTCCCATGATCATGAAATTCATTCATACGAGGAATGTGTGCTAGAAGCAAGTGATTACTTTCAGCAGACTCTAGGAAGAGCACACACAAGAAGAAGCTCGACTCATAAAAGGAGAAATTAAGATGGAAATATCAAGCTCTCACCATCCAAATAAGATCCCTCAAGAGATGAGGAATATGATGAACTTAAATCTTGAAGAACTTATTATCCATCTTAGAATTTGGATAAGAAATGATGCTATTATGAATGAAGAAAATGATGAAGCTGAAGGCTCAAGAAGAAGTCTACCCACGAAATAAATAAAGATAAGTATTCAATTGTCATTTCATGATATTGTTTTGTTATGAATTTGTTTATATTTAGTTGATGTATTATGCATGATAGAATGTTTGAATTAATGACGGTATACTACTAATATGCATGTGATGGGTAAGTAGCTCATGGTGCTATACTACTCTCCATTGCTACTTATCTAGAATGAAACCTCTTTGCTAACATATTGGATTAGTGCACAATCTCAATGTTGTCCTGGTGGAGATGGAAGGCATCTAGAAATCTGTGAGATATGGATGAATGTTGTATTGTCTAAAATAGTTGCGTGATCATATATCTATGCATAAGAGTTTTCCATTATGAATATTCCTTATGAAATGTTTCTAACAATACAAATGCATTTGACTTGTAGGAAAGATCACATACATAATCGCCTACAAGGAAAGAAGGATGAGACTTGTTTCGAAGAACAAGTGACAACAGTTCAAGATTAAGAATAATATGATGAATGCAACGACATCATTGATTCAAAACCTTCCAGCTATGAATAAGTAACCAAGAATAAAGGGAATACCAATTCAAGAAGAATGATGTCTAGTATGCATTATTGATACGTGAAGGGAAGTTCGTAGTTCTATCATGTAGTAGATGGAAACATCGTGGGATACAAGGCAATATTTGTAGCATGAGGCTTCTCACGAAAAGAGTGCATAGAGTATGAAAGACAAGGGGAGTATGATGCTTCACTTCAGAGGGAGTGACTACAAAATATCCTGAGGTTCGACATGGTACAATAGGATGGATAGCTTACTGGTGACTCTATGCTTTAATGAGAGTAAAGAGGATTCCAGCCTTTTCCTCAAAGTTGAAGGTGGAAGACCAGTGATGCTCATGTTATATGTCAATGAATTGTTCCTAACAGAAGTTGCAAGAAGGAGACTTGCTACCGAGTTCGAGATAAAGGAATTGGATATGATGCACTACTTTCTAGGCATTGAGGTGGTGTAGAATCTCCCTCGGAAAAGGGAAGTATGCAGTAGATATCCTATAGAGGTTCAAGATGATGGAATGCAATGCCATGACCACACCTATGGCATCGAACTTGAAGCTATTGAGTGATGCTTCATCAGAATCAATTGATGCTATGATGTATCATCAGATGATTGGGTCCTTAATGTACTTAACGAATATGAAACCAGATATTTGCTTTGTTGTGAACACCTTGATCCAGTTACTGACAGATCCAAGACATGTTCACTTGATTGCTGCAAAGCATATTCTGAGGTACCTAAAGGGTATAGTTGATTATGGGCTCAAGTATGAGGAAAATCAAAAGATTAACCTGGAAGGTTATGTTGATTCAGATAGGGCAGGAAATTCCATCGATAGGAAGACCGCTTTAGGGTGTTGCTTCAGTATGGGATCAGGTGTGATCTCTTAGTTTATCAAGAAGCAGTCTTGTGTGGCACTGAGTACAACTAAAGCAAAGTATGTTGCAACTTGTTTAGCTAGTTGTGAGGTAGTATGGCTAAGGAAGATACTGTCTGATTTATTTGAAATCTAGTTGGATCATACTTGTATATATTGTGACAACCAGAGTTGTGTGAAGTTGTCAGAGAACCCAATGTTCCATGACAAGTCAAACCCTATCGAGATTAAATATCACTATATCAGGGATTTGGTATAGAGAGGAGCAGTGAAGCTCCAGTATGTTGTGACGAACGAATAGATAGTTGATGTGTTGACTAAGACATTGGCCAAAGTGAAGTTTGAGTACTTCAGGGAGAATCTTGGTGTTCTCTAGATCGAGGTTCCCTCCAAGGGGAAGTGATGAGTCCGTGAGCCATGGTGAGAGGATTGGTTCCTTCCATGGTCAGATGTAAGGGATGATCCATTCTATCATGATGAGAGGATTGGTTCCTTGCATGTCAGATAGAAGTGTTGATCCATTCTGAGGTGACTATAGGATTGGTTCCTACATGATCATATATAAGTGTTGAATTCCATTCTCTGAATGGAGCCAGATGGTGAGTTACCAGGAATACTCATCCTAGAGCTGAGAGCCATTCTTACATGGTGAGAGGATTGGTTCATTCCAGGGTCATATGTAAGGGCTGAGCCATTCTGTCATCGTGGGAGGATTGGTTCCTTCCATGTCAGACGTGAGTGCTAATCCATTTTGATGTGACTATGGGATGTTTTCCCACATGATCAGATATAAGTGCTGAATGCCATTCTCTGAATGGAGGAACCTGGTCAGTTACCAGGAATATTCAGTTTGGGACTAAGGTCCATCCATTTTGATATGACCATAGGATTGGTTCCCACATGATCATATGTAAGTGTTGTGCCTTTCCACAGATGGTAGTAGGTGTGTCCCACCATGCTGGTGGATGTGAGTGCCGTGCCTTTTCACATATGATAGTAGTTGTGTCTTATCGGTGGTGATTGTAAGTGTTGTGCCTTTCCACAGATGATAGTATTTGTGTCCTATCATGCTGCTGGATGTGAGTGCCGTGTCTTTTCACATATGGTAGTAGCTGTGTCCTACCATGCTGGTGATTGTAAGTATTGTGCCTTTCCACAGATGGTAGTAGGTGTGTCCTACCATGCTGGTGGATGTGAGTGCCATGCCTTTTCACAGATGATAGTAGTTGTGTCCTATCATGCTGGTGAATGTAAGCATTGTGCCTTTATAACGTGGTGTTGGATGTGTTCCTCTCATGGTCAGATGTGAGTGCTAGCCATTCTGACTCAAGGTCAGATATAAGTGCTGAAGAAGACCTACATGGAGGCTAGGCCTACAACCAACATGAAAAAGGGTTGTCTCTATAGAACTTCTTGTGACGAGAAGAATCATGAGATAGCACCTATGATGATGAATGAGTGACGATCTAGATTTATTGATGATGATCCAGCAGTGATGATCTAGATCGAGTGATGATCCAATGATGATGTCCCCGTGATGATCTAGATCCAGTGATTATGATCCAGATCTAGTGATGATCTAGATCAAGTGATGATCTAGATGCAGTGATGATGATCTAGATCTAGTGATGATCCAGATCCAAGATAAAGATGACTTGAAGATGAAGATGATGAGATGATCCAATTGATATAGAGAAGAAGACTAGTGCTGACAAATTGTGTCAAAAGAATACCTTCCTATTTAAGAGGGAGTGTTGATGTATTTGTAATTTCAGAATGTATTCACTTGTATATCTTATGTATTGTACTCTGATGTTTATTCTGGGAAGTGTATGTAATGTATTTGATTCATTTCATGCCCTGGTGTTCCTATCAAGAGATTCAATAATGTAAACAAGTCATGTCAAGTCATTATGGGTAACCCTCCTATTGTACAAGGGTTAAAGTCCCCACAGTTGTAGGGCCCTAAGGTTATTAGACTATCCTAGAGAAGTCAGCCCTAGGTGAGTTATTGTAAGTTGGGGAAAATTCCCCACAAGTTGTGGGGCACTAGGGCTATTAGACTCTCCTAGATATGTCGGCTCTAATAAGTAATTGTTAAGTGAGGCCGACATGTTGGAGTGGACATTAAGTGAATGAAAGAATATAAATAGAGAGTGAGCCTCTCTATTTATAACAAACACACAATCACTCACTGGGGCGCATGAGTGAGAGAGAAGAAGTTGGGATCAGAGAGACAAACTACTATTCTCGAGAGATCATCTTTATGTTTCCATGTTTTACTTTTGGTGTTGATTCTATGTTTGAGGAAGTTGCGGGGTTTTCTCCTTTATGGTTTCACCGAGGAAAATTATTTGTGTCTCTTGTCTCTTGTATTTATTGCTGTGCATGTTATTCTCTCAGTTAAAGATCCTAAGATCATAATGCTACCTTGAATGATAAAAAATACATCAGTTTGGACATTGAGTCAAAACACCATTGGTTTCACCCTCACTTCCCTTTTGATTGATCAACAGCCCTTTAAAATAAACATTTAATATATAAAATATATTAGTAACTATTTGTTTCTAGGGACAGCACACACTAGTCTAGGCTAGTGTTTTGGGTTAGGGATATCTTGACTGCCCAAAACTTCAAACACAAAATCCAAATTTGTTGAGAAAGAGGCCCAAAAGCTCCTCGCACATAGGAGTCAAGCACGAGGTCATGCAATACTGAGGTATTGTAGATACCCCTCCTCTTATCAGTAAAGCATACAACAAAGTTGTTGAATGTTTGGGAACTTACTCAGTACCTCCTTCTAGCCCCATGTGCTTCTTGGTATTGTTTAGGTTTTGGGATTAGCTACCCTACCAATGTGCATCGCTTGGACTAACGACTTTTTCACCAGAATTTCATCATGAGTTTGGTAGACTTAGTATCTTTTCTACTAGGATATTGCATGGGTGGTAGTGGCAAGATATTTCCATTGATCCTAGGGCAGACTTGGAAGGTAACTTCGACTGGTAATTTAGGATGGAGGTTGGGTGATTCCACTACTTGCACCCAGAAAACTCATCACCAAACACCAAGTAACTACTCTCTGACCTTCACTAGTTAGTTCTGGGCCCTCATCATCCCATAATATCCTTTACAATGTACCTCTGTTTGCCTATATTGATAATTAGGTCTTTTATTCTAGTGGTTTGTTCTTTGTATTATTGGTTTCCTGATGACCTCATACTTTGTCTTCTTCTTTGAATCTATGGATAGAACCCCTACGAACACCAACCAAGAGATCCCCATGCTGGAAGCTCCTTGTACTTTCCCGCTCATCAGGAATGTTGGTGTTCCTTTGATGGCCATCTTGAATCTACCTGAATTCACCCCAGGTCTACCAATGTGTTTTTTTTTCCACACCAACTTTATTTATTACTCTTGATGCATCTCAAACAAGAACCTTGGATCAAGGGAATCAAAATGATGTCTCCCCTTCACCTGTAGTAGATTCTACTTTTATTTCTACCACATGCATTGAAATTACTTCTACTAGTAACCGACAGTATAAAAGGAGTAAAAGAATGAAGAATAGGAAGAATAATTGAAAGAAAGGGTGAACGCATTCAACCTATGTAGGTCAAGTTGAACCTCACCTCCCAGCCTCTGGAGGTCATGTTGGTGCCACCTATCCAACCTCTGCAAGTCATGTTGGATCTAAGCACTCAACCTCTACAAGTCAAGTTGATCCCACTCGTTCAGCCTCTGCAAGTCAAGTTGATCCCACCCATTGAACCTCTACAAGACAAGTTGAACCTCCCAATCGAACCTCTGCAAGTCATGTTGGATCTAGTTACCCAAGCTCTACAAGTCATGCTCAGAATACTTCTCCAACCTCTATAGTTCATGTTGGATCCATCCACCTTTCCTCTAGAGGTCATGTTGGGGGCACATACTCAACCTCTGCAAATCATGTTGATCTTAATGACCCAAACTCTAGGGGTCATGATGGGGGAAAGTAGTTAGGAAATGCAAGTCATGCTGACACTGTTGTGAAAACCAATTGTTCGAAATGAAAGCTGAAGTTCCCTTGTAGGACTTGTGAGGGATATCACCTTACACATCAGTGCCCTACCAACATGGATTTTTGGAGAGTTTGGCTCCAAGGACTTCCTATTTCTGAACTACTTGAAGTTTCCCAACAACCTATGCAACCTTTGGTTGATCAAGTGATTGAACCAATGCCATATTTTGTCGATCCCACTCTCCTTTTGAATTGTGACTTTTACCAATTGATTGAACCAGTGCAATATTCGGTCAATCCCACTCTCCCTTTAGAGAACAATTTTCATTAAGCGACTGATTCTATGCCATGTTCGATCAATCCCACTGTTCCTTTAGAGAGTGAAGTGTCTTCTAGTCATATTTTCTTCACTTCCAGTTAAGAACTTGTTGGTCAAGGGGGCTTTGAATTCACTTCGGATGAACCCCCACCAAGCATTCAGATTACTTCCCTTGGTTGAGATAGCCTAGTTGAACCATGCCTTCCTTCTAATGCAGCTTTCCAGATAAAGGTCAAAGTTGTAAATTACATGATTTCTCGTTGTATTGTTGATTAAGGAGCCTCTGTTAGTATTCTATCTACATGTTCTTGGCAAGGCAAGGGATCACCCAGTCTTATGTCGACTTCTATTCTGTTACTTTTTTTGAAGGAATAAATAGTACGACCTTGGGATTTCTTGCTCAAACATCTGTTACTTTGGGTGGAGAGATTGTTTTAGTTGATTTCATGCTGATATAAGACCCCTTGGACTTCAATATGCTCCTTGGGCATGACTATGTTTATGCCATGCAAGTTGTGGTGTTAATGTTCTTTCGTGTGATGTACTTTAATCATAACGAAGACATTGACACTATTGATCAGTTATATTTTCTTGATCCCTCTCTTGAACCAACAAGATACCAAGTCTTTCCTTTATTGATTCCTAGTGTCTCAATAGAAACTGCCCCACCATGGGTGAGCTATGTGGCCTCATATCCCTCACGTTCAATTGCTACTAAGAAGAAGAATTTGTGTTCATGTTTACCTTATTGGGACTCGGTCCATCCTATATAGATTGTGGAAGCCACTCTTGACCCTGTTGATCCAACTGAAAATTTAGACATATATCCTATGTAGGATGGTCTCCTTCGATTGGATGAAGTCTTTTTACAGTCCTTGATACCATATGACCTTATTTTGGATGGTCGTTCAGTTGTGACTATATATAACCCTGATTTTCTTCATAATCCTTATATTTCCATTGATCTATATTCTCACATTGTTCTTCTTGTGTATTTGGACTCTCCCTTTGAATGGAAGGTCAGCGATCCTGATGAGTTTTATTTTTCTTCTATATTTTTCTACACCTCCGAGACTAAGATTGTTTCTACATATTCTATCTCCCCTATTGATTTTTGTATTCCTTCTGAGGTTAATATTATTATTATCAACCTTCGATCCTTGGAACTATAGATTCCTTTTCAGTTGACTCTTCCTTAGCTATGCCTTTTGTAGAAGACAGAAAAGTTGCATGTGTTTCTTCCAAAGTAACTTGCATTGGATCTTTTCTTCTGAATTTGATCTTGATGTTGTTTTTTCTTAGATACATGATTTGTAGTTGGATCCACATTTTTTATTGACCTCTCCTTGTTGTTCAATCTATAACTACGTTTGCATGTACCTTTCTCGCACTTATGAGCTTGATGTCATCTTCCACACTTTTAGCTCGTTGTATAAGCCCTCGTCTCTGCTCTCATTATCGCTCATCCTTGTACCATTTTTCCTTTACAACTTGAAACCTTTTCCTTCGGGATATGTTCCCTGAGTGTCTTTATCTTGTTCATGTTCCTTGCATTATGCTTAGGTCTATTCCTTGCAATTGGAACTAGTTTCTCCTGCCTCTGACACTCGTCTCCTCACATTTAGAGAATTATTCTATATCCACTTTGAGATCGATAAAAACGGTAAGAATGCCACAAGTTTACTTTTCCAGACTCGTTAAATCTCTACAAGAAAGATATGGAGTTATCTTTAAACTCTAGTTTGAGTCCTTAAAATTGAATGGATAGTCGAGTTACTTTTTTGTTCAAACTCGTGAAGGTAAATTGAATGAGAATCCATATCAGTGGTAGGTTATTTATTTTTCGAACCATGTGGATTACTTATGAAAAAGGAATACTCTATTTTCTTCGGAATCTAGAAGAGTATCCTTAGGAGTAGGTTTATCTCTTTTTCGAACATGGAGGACTAAAATTACAGAAAATGAACCTTTTCAAGCTTAGTTTTCTCTTTTTCATGCCCTGAATATAAACATGAAAAATATTCTAAGTGTACTTTAGGTATTTGTCATGCTCGCTAAAACCTCGAAAAAAGCATCGAGTTTATTTTTTTTCATACCATTCTCATAAATAAATGAAACTCTATGATTGATCTTGCTTTCCTTCACACTCATTAAAACAAAAGCACTTCTGCTTGCTTTTGAAGGAGCATCAATTTAGTGATCATTTACCCCTTTTTCAGACCTTGGAGACTACATATGAAAAACATAATCCTTAGTTCACCTGAGCTAAGAGAGTTATCCTTCGGATTATTTTATACTTTTTCGGACTTAGGAGACTAAATTTACAAAAGATCACCCCCTCGATTCTTATTTCAATTTTTCAGACTCTCAAAACTATGAAAAAACCATCGAGCATCCACTAATTCGGGCTCGCAAAATCCATGAATTAGTTCTTTATCAAACATTCTTCTATCTCTTATTCAAGGTTGCCAACAATGAAGAAGGGCCCAAGTTTGATTTCTTGGAATCGTTAAAACTTTACAAGAAAGATGGGAAGGTAAGTTCATTCACATGTTTTTTACATCACGGTAGCAATTCTTGTTTCCTTCAACAAAGCACCAGTTTTGATTCTATCAACTCTTGGTTCCTAGTATTTTGACCTTATCTCAATTCAGAGTTTTTACTCCTCCAGTTTATTTCTTTTCCAATTATATGGGGAATCTGTCAATGTCTCCTACATCATAGATTTGTTTCATTGGTGCTTTTGTGTCAAAAGCTTCCTAAGTCACTTTTGTGATGTGCTCATTGTTCAAGGATAAACCTTTGTCAGCATTCTATAATTGTCTCGATCTTTTGTGTTGGCCATTTGCTGGTATCAGTTCATTACATCATGTTTTCGTTTATTCTTGTCATAAAATTTTCTTTTAGTTCCATATCCAAATCTGTCTTTGACGTACCTCATTTTGGATGATGGGGGATTCCTAAATTCATTCATTCCAATGAGCCTCTTCTTATCAATGTCAACACATATTGATCTGGGAATGAGATTTACAGTTTATGACAGTACCTTGGGGATTGCAATCATTAGTGGCAATTTCCCTCACTATTGGGTAGTCGGAATACCTTAATGTCTCCTACTCGATGGATTGTTCAAGTGTTCGAATTCAAGACCTTGTATTCACACTTGTTAAAATGTACTAGGTACCTTGGGTACCATTTTCATTAATGGTGGGTTTCCTCGCATTTGTTAACAGTTCTCAACACTGACCGATAATAAAGTGATTTGCTTCATGTTCAAATTCAGTTCCTTTATTCGCATGGTTAGGATTCGTGTGTTTGGGAGGTTCGGATTGAAGACCTTGGGTCGACAATAACATCGTCATTTTTTGTTATTTCGTGAGTTATGCAATACCTTGTCACACTTCATTTGACATTTTATGAGGCATAGATCCACCTTGTATTCTCGTGTCTATGATCGATTATTGAGAATGGATCCACCTTGTTCCCTTGTGGCCATGACTCCTTTAGATTTGATATGGCACCTTTTTGCATATTATGCGACCATTATAGTTACATCAGTTATAAATATGTTGGATCCACCTATATCTTTATGGCGATCATTGGTATATGGACATGTATGTCCCAGATATCATTTTTTTATGACATTTGCCTCTCTTTCATGTGCCTTTGTTTGAGCCTATGATCTTGGATTCTTCATCTCTTCGACTCCATACTCAACTGCTTCATTTATAATTTATTTAGGCTATCGTCTTTCCCGCTAACTTCATACATTAGGGGGCATATTTTATAGAATAAAATGTCACATTCTCTTCCTGTTACCACTTTCTCATGTTTTCATCGCATGTCAACACTTCCATGATGACACTTCATGAAATTCACTGAAAAAATACCTATATTGGAGGAGCCGTATATCAACTTATGTAACTCTTTTTGAGTTCTTCTATGAACTGTTTGAAAGGTATCAAAGTAAGGAACAATTTTATAGAAGACTCCAAAGCCTGGGAATGCCCAAAAATACCCTAAAAATGAGAAATTTTTACCTAATTATGAATTTGCTTAAGGGAACCCATGGTTATAGTTTTGTATTCGCAAATATGCTTCATTGGACCCACGGTTACCTCCTGTAGTGGTAAAAAAATAATAAAAGTATGAAGATACTCAAATTAGGGGTGACTTGGGAAGTTTTGGAACAAACTTGGCAGTTGTAATTGACCCCTATTTGACCATATCTCTTTAGAAATGTATAAGTAGAGGGAGAGAGGTCCATGAGAAAGGACTTGAACCTTTGCATTGTTATGCTAGAGGAATTGGGAATCTCATTCCCCCTACCTTTTCCCCTGTTGTTATATCCTTCTGTTGCAGATATTGGAGGTTGATTTCCTTGGAGAAGAGAAGCAAAAGAACTAGATCAATGTTTCATGAGGTGCCTAGAAAGAGGATAAGGTGAGCCATGTACTTCATTCCCTTGATAATAAAGACTCTGATGTCCTTCTTCTTCCCAAACCATTGTTCAATGTGTGTTGAATCTCTATTTTGATTATATGATGATGCTTATCAAATTAGGGTTTCATGTTTTACTAAACATGATCTCCTTTCCTATAGTCTACTTGGTTTGAGGAAGGTTAATCTTGTTTTGCAATTCCCTTGGAGAGGAGGAGCAAGAGGAGGTGTTAGAGAAAGCTTGGACCATCCTATAGCGATCAGGTATGGACCCTACTTATCTCTAAATATTGCTTATATATTATTTTTGAACATTATACATCTGTTTTTCAACCGTAGTATGTTGATGACCTCTTAACCCCCAACCATAACAACACTTTCCTCTACAACAACAATTCAAAGTTATTGTAAAATATCCTCCATTTTGAGATCATCAAAGAAATAATTTTTTTTACGACTATAGAACATTCCCCCTATAATATTTCCAAGGCTAGTCCTTGTAGTTGAGGGTTAATAGATATGCTATGAAGCAAGAATGTTCCCTCATTCCGGCGATTAAAGTCCCATGGGAAATATCATCTCAGAATATTTCCAAGCATTTTTGGGGGGGGAATCAAGAAAACATATTTAGTGACCAAAGAAGAGTCAAGCCATTCAAAAAATTCCCAGACCCCATGGAAACACCAAGTCACCACCTCAGTAATGTATGTCTTTGGATCTACTCGCTCACCCCACTAGTTAGTCATTTTATCCTCCCTTAGCCTTAACCATTGCAAGGATATTCTTATCCTCTTATATATATAGGTTGTGGACTGCAAATGAATATATATATATATATATATATTTCCATCTGCAGTCCACAACCTATTTCTTTTACTTTCCATCCTCTTATGCCTCATACTGTAATGACCATTCAGTATCCCCTATGGTATTCCTATTATGCTTGGTTTAAGGATTCGTATTCATCACCTATGCACAATTCAGAAGTCTAACAAAAAAAAATTTTCAACTCATGGAAAACTAGAATCCTCCGGCACATATGCTCTTGTTCTATCTTGCAGTCAAGTGTCTACAAGATGCATCAAATTTCATCTCAAGGTGACCTACATCAATTGAATATCATTAGAATTAGTCCCATCCTTTGTATAGAACCTCATTACTAAAGAGCTAAGAGAGGGAATCTTTTGCTATAGATTTTGTCCCCTGGTGCACTGCAATGAGGCAGATAGAAAGCTCTCTTGTAAAATTCCTTTATGCAGTGCATCATGGGGAAAATCCTATGTGGAAATAGTATTGATAATAGAAAATGTGTGTTTCTCATTGTTGTTCAGTACCAGAATCAATTTTTTCCTTACAACGGTTGAATAGTAGAAGGCACACGACGATTTGAAGTCAACAGGTAATGGAATTTGAAGTCAAGGCACTCCCAAATATTAGTTATGATAGTTTCCCAAATATATGTGGATCCCAGGAATATGGTAAGGCCACATGTTTTCCAAAATAAATCCTAGTTAGCATACAACAACATATAAAATCTCATCTCAAAACAACACAACATGAGGTTTAGTCATTTTCTTATGAGTTTTCGGAGATGGAAGAAGTCACCATGATCTGTCACATCACCCTACTCTTTATTTTTTCTCTTTTCCTCATTCTTCATAGTCTCATACCATTGAAAGTATGTTGTTGATATGAGATACAATAGGACTAAAGAAATGATGGATTCATCTCCTTCGTTGTATTCTATTGTAAAAGAGACATATAAATGCTTTATTTTTTGAGGGTACCCAAGTTCGAGCAAGCCTACCACTAGGGTTTTTGGATTGTAAATTGTTTGTGTTTCAAATGAATGAGACGTGTGGTTTTGAAATACCCAATTCCAAGGAAAGAATGCCAATAGGGTTTTTGAATTAAAATGTCTTAATTCATTAATGTCTGAGATTGGTGTTATTGGAGAAGCCATGGATTGAGGCAATCATGCCATTGGCTATTGAATGAAGAATATTTTCGTGCATATTTTAAAGTCCTTTGAAGTAGTATGTCAAGTATTCGTCTAATGTCCTAGAATTACATAGATAAATTACTCGTCGGTGTAATTTTCAGCAATAGATAAGAAGCATAGCAATGGGAATTTAAAACATACTTTGTCAATTGAGTGCATGTCATGTTGCTATTTCTTCTTTTCTGAGAGATGGTTATGAGTAAGGCGCCTATGAGCTGCACTTATTTTCAGTTTTAACATTTGTGAGCTATTTGGGGCTCCCTTTTAATTACAACACCCATTTTCTATTTTGTTTTATGGCTGAAATTTATCCCCGAGTACCTCATATTTCAGTGCTAAATCTAGTCAAGTTTTGTATGCACAAATGAAATGTACCTAGAGTGATAGACTATCAGTTTTACCTACTTTTATTGAAGGGTTCCCTCCCCTAGTCAAAGGACTGGTTTACTGGCATAAAGTGGCACAAAGATGGTGTTATTTGCATATACCTCCTTGGAATTTTCATCCTACATGAATCCCCGTTTATTTTGACATTCAAATCCATAGTTGGGAATAACTACCGAAGAGATTATCATTTTCAGCTTGGGCACAACCCAAGGGACAACACATCTCATCTAGGTACCACGTTAATAGGGAGAAAATATTTTTAAAAAACTATGGAGAGAAAATATTATTTTGTCCATAATATATGTAGATTAACTTGGAATTTGCAAAAAAAATTGGAATTTATCCATAGTGAGGACTACCACAATGCTAGAGAGAGACATGGACATATTCATATCTAGTTTTCTATAAAATTTTAAATAGTGACTTGCATGAAACTTTTATGGTGTTTTCATTCATAAGGAATAAAGAAGAACCATGGAAATTTTGGTAAAATAGAAATAGGTTCAGAGTAGAGACAAAGGGAAAAAAACAAAATCCAATATTATATGGCATTTTCTAGGGATTTTGGAAAAAAAGATTGAGGAAAAAGTTACCCAAAAACTTAGAGATGGATTTTTTATGATTTCAAAATTCTAACTCCTCATCAATTTGAACAACTTTTCTTATAGATTGTTTTCCTTGAAATGCTCAATTTGGTACATAGTAGTTTTTGGAAAATATTCCAAGTCTCGAAAGATGTAAAAAAACAAAGTAGTAAATTCCAGAAAATCACAGAAATCGATTCAAGCATCATATCAATGATATGAAAGTTATTGAGTAATCCTTATCATAATTATTATAACAACCAATATAAAATTTATTTTGGTATCTAATGGTTTTTCTTCTACATGTGACTGAAGTTGGTCTCTAAGACTAAATGCACCTACTAAAAATTGTGCGGAATTGGGTGAATTTGGTAAATTTGAAGGGATTTAAATTTTACTTTGAGATCAAAACTATGCATGGTTATAGTAATTGTAGATATGATCCAAAGCTGAACAAATTTTCATGATCATATTTTGAGAAAAGTGTTTCATATATTCGTAGACATTGAATAAAAAATAGATGGTATTCTTTTTTTTAACATAAAATGCTGATACATATAGTTTCTAGAATGCATAAAAACTAATTTTATAATTTTTTATGGATGTAATTAAGATTAAAAAATGTAGTTAAATGAAGAATTTTGAAAATGCACTACCATATCAAGGAAAATAAGGGGTCAACATCCAAGATAGTGCAATTAGCAAATATTTGATCTTCGTAGGGACAAGAAAATTATTATCATGAATAATGGGAAAGATCCCTATGAAGTTGAAATAGATGCCATGGGTGAAAATATACACATTTATATTTTAGAGACAGAATCTAATGACCATACAAACCATGCCACTTCTCCAAATATTGCAAATACTATGAGAATTCTAAGATTGGACTTATAAATTTGCGAAGAAAATAATAAAAGATTGATTGAAGCTCAAGAATAAGAGAACCATGGATTAGTGATAAAGAAGTTCCCATGATGTGACAAACTTAAAAATTGACACCATATCCATGTCGTAAGTAAAATACGGCATAGGGCCTCATGGATAACCTATATAGAACCCGAAAGCCACATGTTATGGACTAAAGTTCTTGATCTTCACCATGGACCACGAATTTGGTTGTGAGGACCATCCTTGCTATACTAAATCTTCAAATGTGACACAACATCTTACTCACATGCCGGAAATTTCCCATGCATGGCCTATATTGTGGCTTAAGGACCCACACATAGCATATATGGGTTAGAGATAGATTCCATGGATTAGAACCTAGGTTTTTTCACCAAACTATGCCCTTATCCCCAAGAATCATATCAAGTCTTTCAAACCTTGAAATCACCACCATATCAAACTTATAGGTAAAATATTATGTATTAAGGGAATGTGTGATTCTTTGAGAAACAAAACATGGCATATGAGCCTCGTAGAAATATATATGTTCTAGCACGTCTCTGTTTATCCTGACACAATGGCATGGGCATTGAGAACAAACCTTGGTATATTAATTCTGAAATGAATGATGGTCATATCTCACTCATATGATAACTATTTTTTATGTAGGGCATGTGTGGTATTTTGGGACACTACATGACCGATGGGACCTAGAGGAAACTATATGAACTTAGGCTCTAGGATTTAATCTTGAACCATGGCCTAGTTGTACTAAAAAACTATTCATGGTGTTATACATCACAAAATGGCCACCATATCCCACTCACAAGCCTAAAATACCCTTTATAAGGCCTATGTCATGGACTCGATCATCGTGCATAGTTTGGGGCCATTTGTGGGAAAATGAAGGGTAATTAAGGGTTAATCAGTGATAATTTAGGGGTACTTTGTGGTCAATTATTGGTAATTAAGTGTCATTTAGGGATTATTATTAGGTAATCAGTGGTAACTAGGATTTAATACTATGTCAATTATGGGGTAATTAGGGATTAATTAGGGGTTAATCAAGGGTAATTATGGGTAAGTAGGGGCCATTTAAGCCCAAGGGCTTAGCTAAACCAATGGTTAATGCTAATGAAGTTGAGGATTTAGTTAGGTTCATGGAGGCATGTGCCATTTCAAATCCTCGTGTGTGAAGCACATTAGTCTACATCGACGGGTTTACTAGAGAAATTCCATCTATGAATGTTTGGAAGCATCCCTTGGGTTTCTCCATGAGGTTTTCCTTGTAAAAAAGTAGCATTCATTTAGAGGTTATCTAGGGTTAATTAGTGGTAAGTATGAATTATTGAGGGGTAATTAGTAGTCAAGTTGGATTCATTTAGGGGAAATTAGGGGTTAATTAGGGGTCAGTTATGAGGTTAAATAGGGGTAAATTATAGCGTAGTTAGAGTTTGAAACATATATTTAGGGGTGTTCTTTCTTAACTTGCCCCGCCCCCACTAAAAGTCATGGAAATTTAACAACCAGAGGTGGGTCTTTACAAACCGCCACCGCAAGTCTAATTTTCAAGACTTTGGGGGCAGGCCATTGAAAATTTGCTTTGAAAAAGACATTTTAGAGGGGTATTTAAACAACCCCAATCAAAATTCATGAGATCTGAACTGTTCGGGTGGTTTTTAAGCAGCCACCCCCAAAACTCTAATTTTCATGACTTTTTTTTTCTTCTTTTTGGTTGGTGGGGGGGGGGGGGGGGGGGTTAAAAAATCCTTCAAAAACACCTTTATAGGTTTTTCTAAGCCACCCCTGAAAACAAATTCCAATTCTTAAGTTAAGGAAGATGGGGGGTAGTTCTTGACATAGAGTTAAACTAATTCTAGAAAAGTATATTTGTCAAGGAGCAACTATTGAGCTAGGTCAAACAACTATTGAGAATGGAATTTAGATCCTCGTGTGAATCAACCATAGTCCATGATAATAAATTTCTTATGAGAAGAAGAGGTTTTTTGAGTGGGGCCCACACAACCAAGGTTTCAAATGAAATGGGTGGAATGAGAAGAAGAAACATCGCTAGTATTAGACATGGCACTGGTATAATGGAAACAAGAGCTTCTCGAGATGTCTCTTGAAGTTCTTGGTAGATATATTACAAAGGTTAAAATATAACAAAGAATAAGTTCTAAACTAGACCAACCAAGATATAAGAGAAAAATATGTATGTAACTATTAGGAGGGAAATTAACCAAGTTTTGAGCATTACGGAAAGTTACACAACAATTCAATACGGATATAGTGTTATGGAGTAGAAAATAACTAAGTGATGATTTTTATAGTCATTCAGGAACCTATGGAGGTCCTCTTGGCTTGGAGAAGTATCTTGTTGTCACTTAGGTTCTGGATAGATCATAAAATAATGCAAGGAGGCTATTTTATGTACTTAAAAGGAGGGACAAATATTCATTAACGACCAAAAAATATTTTCATTAAGTCCCATTCATGGGTGGAGCATGGTAGTGCTAGTGATTTTTTTTCTAAGATGGAGAGATACATGTTGCTTGTTCATTGGATGGTTATGGCTAAGGTCAATAGGCCCAACTCTCAAGTTCATGTTATTAGTGGGTAAAATCCTAGAGATTGCATCTAATCTAGAGAACAATCCCACCAAATATTTTTTTCTAAAACACAATAATGTGAGCCATTTTTGCTTGTTGATATGAAAATGTGATTAGATTTAGGGAATTGGTTCCACTTTCCTCTTTCTATTCCTTTATGGGATGCTTCGATTGTGGAATGATTTAGGCTATTTATCGAAGCTAATAGATGACATTGAGACTATTCATGTGTACATTTACTTTGTTTAGGACCATATTGGCATGTATTCAAGGATGATGCAATCTTGATCACTAAATAACATGCAATGATGTAATCTAATCCATTGATGCTAACATCTATTGTGTTATGTCTTGATAGCTTTACTTCATGAACATATACAATCTATTGGACTTGATGATTTGATATAATATTGATCATTGGTGTTGCCATCCATCATACTGAATATTTTTCATGTTTATTTGCATGAACAATCTTGATATGTTGACCTCATTGGCTCGATATAATCTCATCCATTGGCATTCTTCTCACAATGACATGTATTGATCACATTCTTTTGCATGAAAAATACCAAACTATTTCTCGATAAAATATCCTTCATGATATATGTTTGAGTCATATTATTTTGCATGAGCGCTCCCAATCTCTACATTTCAATTTCTTGATGATATCTTGACCATTGGAACCAAGATACATTTTATTAACATTAGATTGCTTGTCTCTTTGTGAAAATACTTGAGTTGTCAATCTCATAGGGGAGGATGATTTCAATCATTAGTACCCCAAGTCTACAACATTATAATTTGTTAATTCCCCTCAGGGAGGATGAATTTGAATCATTGATATCTTGAGTGAAGATGACCTTGGTTGTTCTACCAATCTGTGTGAACTTGGAAAGGGATATCAGGCAACATTGTTTATGGAGAAATAACAATGTCAAATTATTTTCATGTCAATAATAAACATTGGACATCCTCCATTAATAATTTTCTTAATGCTATAGTTATAGTTAAGTTTGACATAAAAAAGGATTATGAGATATTTGTATGAAGTCGCTTCCTCCAAAGGGTTGTTGTCATACATTAAATTAATATATGTGATATTTTGGGATTTGATTATCATATATTTTTATAACATTAATAACACATATTCAAAATAAACTAAGTTAGATTGAGTAAATGTTTTTTGGGTAAGGCTAAATAATTGTATTAACATAACACCAGTTAGAAGACAAGTTACATAGACAAAAATGGTAGGTCCAGTGGGAAACCACCATTAAATATAGATTTTGAGTATATTAAAGTTGGTAGAGAAAGTTTGAGACACCCTATAAAATCTACCAAGAACATCTACATATTGTTGATTACAACTAGGGTAATAATCAAACACATAAAAACCATAAGACCATAAGTACCTACTATTATGAGTCATTATCTGGAACACAAACAAAAGGAACCTTTGAATTATGCATGAGGGGATTTGCTTCATATTCCTTTCCCGTGGTTTCCTTAATGAGGAAGTCCATATTGTTGTCCATCTACAATAATTTTGTTCCTCCTTTGTTCCAAGAATAAGTTTTCCCTTCGTGGACTATATGGTCCCATGCAAATCCAAGGTCATGTAATACTTGGTATCTCTAGAGCAAGTATTCCTAATACGTTGACCCAAGACTACATTTCTTCTTCAATTTCCTTTGGATTGATGAAGTGTTTTTCCTCTTTCACTCGAGCCTCTTCCTCTACAATCCAAGTTTGTATTTCCGATGGAATGTATGCTTCCTTGGATTCCATCTAAGATGGGGTTGGGCCTCTGCTACTACCACCCTACCTGACATTTTTTTCCTTACCTCGCCTAACCATGAATGGAAAGAGGACTACCAGTGATGGGGAGGGAGAGCCCCCATGGAAATCCTTCAAATTGTGTTCTAAATAACTCTCACAAATAACCAAAAAAGAGCCAAGGCCAAGCCGACCACCACTACAAAAGAGAAGAATCTCCTCAAAGTCACTGAAACAAGATTGCTCCTTGCCACATCAGTGAAAACCTCTACTAAATCACATTTGACCACTTCCTAATGGCCACACAGCCCTCCTTGAATAGGATGAGGAAGAACTAAGTTGTCCTCTTCTTGCATAAAAAAATAGAAATTATTGTCATAACTATCGAGGCTCGAAGCAAATTGCCAAGAAAAGATTAAAGCAAAGCAACATAAAATCTTGAGGGTCTCATAAAGCCTACAAGCAAGCGAACACAACCACTTACTCACCGAAGAGATCAGTTCATGAAGACCACTGTGCGCCATCAAAGGCTCCACCTTTTGCCTTATCATAGCTTCACACGCCTCCTTGAGTTCCTGGTACACATGCCCCAGTCCAAAATCGCACCATCATTTTGCCATGCACTAAGTTCATCCCTTTGGGGTAAACTACACCACCATCACACCCTAAGGCTGACATGTGGAGGGAACTCTATTGCTTGGCTGTCTTGCATATACTCTCCCACCACCTCTTGCCTCCTTAATCCCCATCCATGAGAGATAGAGTAAATGTTTAAAATATATAGAATCTTTAAATTATTTTATGTCACCTAAAATAAATAATATATATATTATTTATTTTGGATGACATAAATTTAATTCATCCCATCACCAAATAAACTAAAAACACAGACCCAAGACTTCTTATCCCAAGACTTCTTATAGTGGGGAGGAAAGCCTCTCAATTAAGCAACATTGAATTTCTCATCCAACGATTGGAATTTGACAAGGAAAAGTCTATCCATCGGGTAAATAAGTTTATCCCACAAAACAATTCACACCACAATCGCGAATATCAGGGTGGACCTGCATGAAGTTTCACCGAATCCGGGAAACATGGCATCAATTCATAAAGAGATCACAATCAACCTTGGCTTTAATTCATTTTTCATTTTTGCATGGCTGTTGACCTGATAACTTCGACTATATGTACAGTAACAAATAGAAAGCACGGCCTATGGAAATACAAAGCACGATTCAGAAGTGCGAAGCGTTGCCCCGGTTTCAATAGCTTTTTGCAGCACCGCATGTGTCCGTATGCGGGTGAAACTTTCACGACAGAAAGAGACACAAAAATTAACGGAATTTTCATTTTCTTGCGACTCTTCGCATGGGAAAAAGGCTTTATAGGAGCTGTTCCTTAGATTTTACAAGCGGTTTTTTGGAAGAAAAACCTTACAGTTCTTCATTTTACAGGGCAGAGGTATTTAGCTACAACTTTTGTTTTCTA
This sequence comes from Pseudotsuga menziesii, assembly GCA_001517045.1. NCBI lineage: Eukaryota > Viridiplantae > Streptophyta > Pinopsida > Pinales > Pinaceae > Pseudotsuga > Pseudotsuga menziesii. Next base: position 59,997 of record LPNX010619989.1, on the reverse strand, counting down.
GCTGTTTCTTTGTTCGAGAATTTTCAGTCGCTGACTTCAGAAAAATCGTTTAGGCTTTGAGTTGTTTCCGGTATTATGACCGTTACTGTATCAAATTCAAAATTTGCTAATTTCTGAAATTGCCATTCTATTTTGGTGGAATCCATTGTTGATCAAATATAGTTATAAGGAAAAATTGTTTTTGATTTGTAACACAGGAATTTTTTTGTACTGTTTTGGTAGAGATATATTCGGTTAGAAAAGCTGAAATTTTTTTGTCAGTTTTGGGCCGGCGGTTGTTATCGTTGAACAAGATGGGCAAAACTAGCAGGCTGACAAATTTAAGAAATTATGAAGCTGCAAAGGGTTATTTTTCGCAAGGTAAAGATAAAGATGATAAAATATCCATGACCGTAAAAGATGAAACAACATGCAAATCGCGAGAAGTAGATAAAGCCCTAAAAGAGGAAAGGGAAGGTAGAAAGAAAACGAAAGGCAGCACCAAGAAAGCTGAGACAGAATCAAGACAGGATATTACTGGCTTTCAGCAACAGTTAAATGATGATGTCAAACAATATTCAGATTCAGCTCGGCAGCTCAAGGTAACAGAAAATTCTCTCAATGAACAGAATGAAATTCTTCAGAAGGAGGTAGCTGACAGTGTTAGGTGTTTGCTTGAAATGCAGAGTCAGAGAGTTGAAGCTTTTCTTGCAGAGAATGCTGCACTTAAGAAGCAACTTGAAGAAAAGGAAGAGCAAAGGACTGAATTTGAATTACTCATTTCAGAGTTCGAAAATAAATTTAGAGTTGAAGCTTTTCTTGCAGAGAATGCTACACTTATGAAGCAACTTGAAGAAACGGAAGAGCAAAGGATAGAATTTGAATTACTCTTTTCAGAGTTCGAAAATAAATATAGAACGTTGGAGGATAGTCACTTGGAGTTGTTGAAAGACAATGAAGAACAGGAAAAGATGATTTTATCATTGCAAACAGAGATCACTTCTCTTGGGAATGAGAATAGTTTTTTCCTACAGAGCTTCAATGACGAAACCAAGGGATCTGAAGAAGTTTCAGAAAAATGTTTGAAGAGTGATGAGAGGGTGTTGTACCTAGAATGTCAGTCATTAGGCTGGCAGACAGAGTTGTCGTCAACAAAGTCAGCATATGATAAAGTAGCTGCTCAATTGGATAAGATCAAAGAAGACATGAATAAATTATCAAATGATTCCCAACAAATCAAAGAAGAAAAAGAGGATTTACATCAGAACTTGATATTGCAGCTCTCCATTAAACAAGAACATGAAGAAGAGTTAATGTCAACGAAGGCTTTTTTTCAAGAACTGGACGAATGTGGTTCCCCAGGGGAACAACAAATAGGTATGTTACAGAGCCAACTTTTAGATGTCACAGAGGATAAGAACAGCCAAATCTTTGATATGCAGTGTGATCTTTCTGCCATGGTCATACAGTTAGGTAATTTACATGATCAACTTTTGTCCTTTGCAGGGGGGAAAAGGTTCCTCGAAGAGAAAAACACGGAAACAGAGAGAAATATGTTTGTTGCTGAAGAAGAACAGGTGCACCTTAATGGCAGGACAGGGGAATTGCAAATAACTTTGGATTTTGTCAACAAGGATCCTGAATCATCGAGGACTACGACAGTAGCGAAAGAGTGTCAGTTGGCTGAGTTACAACTCCAGCTTTCAGACCATGGCGAGGAAAAAAGGCGCCTCGAAGACGAAAACAACTCTTTAAGGATTGAATTGAACAAATGTCGAATGGCTTCCAAACAAACTGTCCCGCATTCAGACAAGATAAGGAAATTGGAGAGTTCTTTGGAATATGTCAGCAAGGATCTTGAATCCAGAGATATCCAGCTTCAGCAATTTAAAGCTGAGCATCACCATTTTGAGCCACATGTGCATACAAATGAAGAACCAAAATGTGTGCATGCCAATGAAAAACCCAACAATGCGCATGAAAAGCAACAAACAAAGCGGGGTGCAGGAAATCTAGAATGTCAGTCAATAGGATGGCATACAGAGTTGGCATCAGCAAAGTCAGCTTATGATGAAGTAGCTGCTCAATTAGATAAGATCAAAGAAGACATGAACGAATTATCAAATGATTCCGAACAAATCAAAGAAGAAAAAGAGGCTTTAAATGAGAACTTGATGTTACAGTTCTCCTTTAAAAAAGAGTTATTGTCAACGAAGTCCTTTTTTGAAGAACTAAAGCAATGTGATTCCAGAGGGGAGCAACAAAGAGCTATGTTACAAAGCCAACTTTTAGATGTTGCAGAGGAAAAGAACAGCCAAATCTATGATATACAGAGTGAGCTTTGTGCCATGGTCATAGAGTTAGCTAGTTTAGAAAATCAACTTTTGTCCACTGCAGAGGAAAGAAGTATCATTGAAGAGAAAAACACTGAAACAGAGAGAAAAATGTTGATGTCTGAAGAACAGGTTCACCTTATGGGCAGGATAGGTGAATTGAAAAGAGCTTTGGATTTTGTTAGCAACGATCTTGAATCATCGAGGATTACGACTGTAGCTAAAGAGTGTCAATTAGCTGATTTCCAATTCCAGCTTTCTTACCTTGGCGAGGAAAAAGGGTGCGTCTACGACGAGAACAACTGTTTAAGAATTGAATTGAACACTTGCAGGATGGATTCACAACAAACTGTCCAGCATTCAGACACAATAGGAGAATTGGAAAGTTCTTTGGAATCTGTCAACAAGGATCTTGAATCAAGAGAAATCCAGCTTCAGCAATTGATGGCTGAACTTCAGTATTTGCAGCCACATGTGCATGGAAATGGAGAACCAAAAGGTCTGTATGCGAATGTTAAGTCTAATAGGGCACATGCAAAGCAACAACCAAAGCGGGGGCTAGGAAACCGAAGATCCAGAAGGTAAAAAATCAATTCTGTTAAATATGTTAATATATATGCAGTATTAACACTATTGATGAGATCTTGTTCTTGCTAAGTTGTTGTATAGTATTATGTAACAATTAAGATTTTTTTTTTCTATCTTTCAAATATGAAATTTTAGGTTACTCTCGAACCATTCACATAAATCAAAGCAATGGTTGTTTCAGTAAAATTATTAGGACAGGCACTACAAGCTAATCTCTCTCTCTATTTTTTTGCAGTGGTTGCGTGCGATATTTGAAGATCCTTCCTCGTTAATCATTGTCTCGACGATCAAGGAGACTCGAATGCCAGTTTCATATTTTCTTTTCAAACAGAGTACAAACATTGCTGATTGTAAAGAAAACATCAGATATTACTTGTAGGGTCGGGTTAGAAATCCTAAATTTGCGTTTGTAGTTAGCGACTGTATGATAGCGCTTCATAATTTGTTCTCATTATTGCTTTTTATAGCATAAAAGATATATTTGAATCTACAGATTGTAAACTATCTCATGGTATTGGCTTGTTTTGTAAAGCCATCGTTCTTAACCTAGTTTACAATCTTTTTAACGACTCTCTAGCTACTATGATGTGTGGTTTTCTTGTTATGCTTTCCATATATATGTTAGATAGCTATAAGATGTCATTCAAAGCCTGGGTTGTTTTTTCAATATATGTTTTAATATTTTCAATTTTGATCTTTGGAATGTAATAAATCAGATTATATAAAATGATGTAAATATGTTAGAATGGATTCTAAGTCGGGAGTTCAATGCCAAGGTTTGCATATTGAATTGCTAGGCATGTATGACTTGTCATGATTACTCAAAAGCAATGCAAATATTATGTTGAAAAATAATAAAATGGTTCAAGATGGTTATAGGTGTAGAGGAAAGGGAGCCTATGGGAGAATAAATCTTCTTTAGCTAAACCTCAGAACTCAACTATTTGCAACCATGTGCCTTAAATGAACCATTGACTTCATTTTGACTTATGAAATCTAATCATTGAATGCATGTGTGAGGTTGGAGTCTTTCTTTCTACGATCCAAAGTAATTTCAATTGTTTTTTCGCCAATCCTCTCATCTCCTTTGGAGTCTACCACTCATTTTCCATGTGGATTCTTCATGTTGTTGTCTCCTTACCCAATAACCAAACATTAGAGGGAATATGATGGTTGTAAGTGAGCATGGAGGTTGGGAAAGATAGTAACCTTCACCCATTGTTTTTTTGCTGCCCCAAGATGCTTGGAAAGGCATGAATATATTTACAAGAGCTTCTCTAATAGCATGCAACAAGTTGGACTCTTTCTGCACACACTGGTAAGCAACTTAAGGGTTGGATTTCTTGAGAGAATTGTAGAGCAATGGAGGGAAATGCCTTCATTGTGTTTCATGGAGCAGTATAATAGACTGTCATGACTAGGTTGATTGAGTGAGATTCATGTAGTTTCTTAATGGTGAGTAGATAGGCTAACCATGACATAAAATATGTTTTGGAATATGAGAGAGAATCATGTAGGTGTTTCCTTTGCCCTAGTGCTTTCATAGCCTGGTGTGGGAGTAGTATATGCAATTGATATTTATGATTGGGTGGAAATTGCTCTTACACAGCCAATTGCTTCTATTTTATTTGTAAGATGATTAGTATTCTCATTGTTTATGAATGTGAAGTGAATTTATTTACTTTGTATGATAAAGCTTGTTTATGCAAAATGTGTATATAGATAGAGTTTTAATTCCGTAGTTTTTTACATTCTTATTCTTACACTTGCACATGCATCGATTAGTTTTTAATGGCCTCAAGAATGTTCAATTAAGAAACATAGAATTTGTATTTACCCCTAGTGTATTTAGAATGATGAATGGCAGCACTATATGTATTTAGAATGATGAATGGCGACACTATATATGTTCATTATTATATGAAATGCATTTTCCTCACTAAATTACTATTATTACTATTGATCTACTATTAATGTATCTTCAGTAATTGCAAATTGTTATGTACTTTTTTGTTTAACTTGTGTAATAAGTTATGTAAGAACTCACTGCATTTATTATTGATTGGTGAATGCAACATTTAGAACTTGGGTTTATTTATAATGGATTAAGTGACTATTCTAAGCATGGGTATTTTCACCGAGTCAAAACATTGTGCTAAATCTTCTAGAATTTTACTATGTAACCGTTTATAAAATTAGTGAACTACTTAGTCTTTTGAGTTGGGGAGATTTTGAAAAAAAAATAATGAACTAGTTAATCGAGTTGAGTTGGGGAGAATTAAAAAATTTTAAATTGTTATTCTTAATAGGGATATAATAAGATAGTTATAATACACCTAAAATGTCTATTTAAAATTTTTTATATTAAATATTTGGTTGAATATATGATTTAATTCTTATGAAACATATCATTTATTTTTAATATCAGTTACGGTAAGTTAGTCTCAATCTTAATGTGGATGTGGGGTGTGTGCAAGCTAATGAGAGTCTCTTTTGATAGGTTAGATGAAATAGAAAACTGAAAAAACAACCATCCCTCAACTTACATGGATATTTTGAGACATATACACTATGAATCTTGTAATGCGTAAATAAGATTAAATGTTAGAAATTGAATGATGTTTTACAATATATAATTTTTTTTCTATTGAAAATGTTCTTAACTATCTAAAGTTTGATATTTTTTAACATCACTACAACAAATCCCGGAATTAGTGTCCCATTTAGCATCCCTTTTCGGTGTATTTTTTTTTTTACATTTAGTGGTAAAACTAGATGCGTAATGGACAAAACTTAAAGCGTCTCAAAAAACGCCTTTTTTTGCTTCCTAAATAGCATCCTTTATGGAATCCGAAAGAGCATCTCTTTTTTTACTTCTAGAATAGCGTCCAACATTGCTTCCTAAACAACGTCGAGGTTTGCTTCCAGAATAGCATCCAACTTTGCTTCCTAAGCAACGTCGAGGTCTGCTTCCAGAATAGCGTCCAACTTTGCTTCCTAAACAACGTTGACGTTTGCTTCCTAAATAACATCATATTTTGCTTCCTAGCTAGTGTCTACTTTTTCTTCTTAAATGACACCCTCATTAGTGCAATATTTGCGTCATGAATAGTGCCATGTTAGCATCCAATATTGCATCCATTTTTGCTACCACTTTAGTGTTACGGAGAGAAATTCCTATGGCTTGGGGTACCACAACAGACAGCTTGACTCCAGAAATGAATCTTTACCAATATGCAATTGAAATAAACCATCTAACACTAAAGGATCAGACCTCGTACCTTATTCTAGACGGTTGAAGTAGATCCCCGTTGAGCTTTCCAACCTTCAGTTTGAATTGATAGAATACTTCCTCAACAACAAGCAAACAATACAAGCATACTATATATCATGGTGTTAGATCTATTCTAGCATTTATAATCAATAATGTAAAAGCATTTGACATAATCCCATGGATAAAATATTCAATCAAATACACATCGTTGGACAGGAAAAGATATTTCTATTAATATAAATCAGAGATTACAAGATAGATACAACCTCTGATGGCACGTCTGCGAACCGGAGAAACTGTATCCCCCACTTGGGCCTTCACCACTTCAATCCTCCATCTCTCGATAGCAAGCTCACAAGCAAAAGGTAAGCTTGGGAAGAACACAAAAGTGCTCCAAGGGACAAAGGGATGCAGACTCAAGTATAAATTCCGGCGACAATGGACTATAGTTTCTTTGCTCTCTCTATATGCCTTCAATGTACCAAGGGGTTCCTTATATAGCTTTCAAAGGGATAATGAAAGGTCGAATCCGAGCGATCTCAAGGCATATAGAAGGCCAGGAGTCAAATGAGTTGGATCCATGTCAAGAAAAAATCCAAAAGAATTTGGACTATGCACACATCCCGATGTACGCGGTTATAGGGGTTAAACCTGCTTATGTATGTAGTTATCAGGTTAAAAGCTACGTATATCATTTTTCATATGGTTTTAGGGATGATCAAGGAAACATCAAAGGACAAAAGATGGTCCATGGGTTCTAAAGAGTCTGTAGCGGGATAGGGAAGGCCATACGAAGTGTCGTTCACCTAGAGTAGTGAAATCCGCTATAACAGATGCCCCCTAATATGTGAGGTTAGAGGGGTCATACGAGGGCCGAAATACATTATAAGTCCATCCCAGAAGTGGAGTGATGAAGGATCCCAAATGGAAAACCAGCCACCCAATCAACATAGTGCAATAATACAATTCTGCATATAACTGCAAGTACATATAGCAGTCCCGGATACATAAGAGTACAATGTCCATGAATAGGCATAATACATGATATCACATATGTGGTCATCGCCACGTACAATATACATAGATCAGAATCTCCATGATGAAGATATACAAAAGGATCACGATCTCCAAAATGGCTGAAGATATATAATAGATCAAGATCTCCATAGTGGATGGAAATGTCTGACATACACTAGAATCAAGTCATGAGAGATGAAATCTCATGAACACTAGCACGATCAAGGGGGGTAGCATATAAGAGATGCCAGCAATTTGGAAAGTCTTCTACACAAACCGCTATGAGTACATGTCCTACTATGTGAATAGAGGTGTTGAGGTCGAACATAGTAGTCCATCATCTGATTACCGCTCATTAATGTATACCGTTAACAGATGCGAGATCACCCACCAATAATGAAAATGGGAATCAAGGTACTAGAGTGCAAACTAACAGGTGTGAATAAATGTGTTGAGGTTGAACACTTGAGAGGATCCATCGATAAGGGGACATTGATGTATTCCCAAGAAACTATCGATGGCGAGAGAACCTGCCACTGATGACTGCAAGTCTCAAGGAACTCAAAAGGACTCTAGATTCCAATCCCAGAATAAATGATCGTAATTCGATGGGATGAAATCCGCTGGAAGGAGGGCATTAAGACATCCCCCATCTTCCAACACGAGGTACTCAGCAAAGCTATATAATGTGGAAGGAATCGATCATAAGGTGCACGAACCAGTAACTGTACTGGGAATGGGCGACATGCAAAGTCAAGATAAGTGAGGAACGGCCGACACAGGTTTCAACTTCCTTTGAACAAGAGCATAACGACGTATGGTGACTGAATGAAGGCAGCATAGACTCGATATACAAACTGGGACATCTCTGTGACACAGGAGGCATCAGTAGATGCTCCATAGGGACTTGAAGCTTAACCAGTCGGTGGAGATAAACTCAAATAAACAAGTACAGATCCTAAAGTCAAAATATAACAAAACCAATGGATGTGATATACAGTGCTCTGTTCGAAGGTGACACGACTTGACAGCTACCAAAGATAACATCTTTCCTTGTCCGGCTTTTTGGTTTTTTTATTTTTTTGGACTTTTTCAATTATTTGAAAATCTTGAAAAAAGAATAAACTAGCTTTATAGTTACAAACTAGGAGGAGACGAGCGTCATAAGGGAAAACAAACTAGTTCCAAGCAGTGAAACATACATATGCTCAATGCAAGGATACATGTGTAGGATATCGACACTCGGGAAAATCCCCTCCCGGTAAAAAGGGAAATCAAGCTACGAAGGATATAAAAAATGGCTCTGCATGGATAGACATGAGACAAGCTCGGGCTATATGGCTGAAATGAAATGTTAGGTGATCCAACATAAAGCTCAATAAGGTAGGCAAAGCACATGATAATGCATTCACAACTTGACATAAGGGAGTCCAGAGGAAAATATGCTAGCATAAGATCAAGAGGAGTATGAGGCTCTTGAGAAATGTGATGGCAGTACTATACAACGGACTCCCACACCCTAAAAGAGAAAACATCGGCATGGGCACCAAATGCAAATAAGGCCCTAACTAGGGTACCCATGTAAGGTGAAGCTCTACCACTCACATCATGCCACTTCTAAAGCAGCAAGACGGTTCTGTGACATAATAGAGTGGGTTCGTACCTAACGACTTGGTGCTATGGGCATAAGGTCACGCAAAATGCAAATGGTGGTGAACCTAACCTATATGCCAATTTAGTCATGATACCTAAGATCAATACGAACGGGTCAATCCAAAGGCTGAAATGACACTGCAAATGGTCTTCTACATCACAAATTATGTCAGAAACGGTCCAAAATGGTTAGAAATAGTCAAAACTATAGGAAAGGGGGTAAAAATTTTCAAATATATGAAATTTTTTCTATAAATAGTAAAAAATATAAATCATTTGAAACTTTTACCCATTTGAGCTCTGATTTTCAACTGCAAATTCCAGGAGATCCAGTCGGCGGAATTCGCAACCGTTTCTTCCAGGTATTTACCCATGCTATCCTCTTGCATTTTGATATAATTTTTGTTGATTTTCATGGTCAAATGAAGCTTTTAAGGCCATCTCTACATGAGCGCTGCGGCCCACGCGGATATCATATCTTTTTCCACGTATAGGGCTGGCTATAAGCAGAAAAGGGGCTGAAAACCGCGTACATATGTGGTTGTTTACAAAACAGTTGTGTATGAGGCCGCGCAAGTGTTTTTCTAAGAAACTAATGGGAAATTTGGCAATTTATCTTGCAGGATGGTGCTAGAGTTGAGAGAGAACGAGCATGGTGAAGTAGAGGAAGCAGTAAGGGCCGACGCAATGGCTCAACAAGCTCTTCATGGTTGTGGACTCTACAAGTTTTGGTGTCTTGGTGGTTTGGGGGCCAAACCAAGACTGCTACAGATGATGGTAAACTATTGGGATCTAGACTCGGAGTCTTTTCCTATTGATGGGATGCCTTTCCCTATAGAGGTGGAAGACATATACTTTATCATAGGTCTATCTAGATAGGGGGATGTGGTGAACCTTCGTTCTCGAGGTGGGCCAGGAGGCGTCCTTACTATTGACGAGTACATAGCTATGTACTGCTACCCAGATACAGAGAAGGTGGGGAGCCAAGTCCCCACCAACTCTATACAGGTGTTGGGCCTAAAGGCCATGTTACTGATGCTGGGCAAGATAGCAGGCTTAGAATCACTCCATCAAGCCTCGCGGCCACTGATGTTCTATGCGGTGGAGTGTATGAGACCGACCATATATGACTGCAGTACTACACTATTGAGCAACATGAAACACCAACTTAGTGAGTGTAAGGTAGGCAGGATACAGAACTTCGGGTTCAACAACATTTTGAGCAACGTTTTCTTCGAGTGTGTTCAAGGATTGAGCCCTAGAGTGGACGTTCCTCTCCACGGGGTTCGTGATTCGACCCAATGGCATTGGGAAGACGTTATGCGTAGACTGGGGGGTGGTAGGGTGGCCAACCCATATCCAGCTGACTTCTTTCCATGGTGGCGATGACAGATTGTTTCCATAGATGACTACCCCTATGCAGGGATAGACTTCCGGGGGGATCCGAACATGCCATTGCCACCGGGATCGGCATATGGTGAGATAGGTACCAAATCTTGACTCACTCTTTTCTAAAATTTTTGAGTTATTTAAATTTTTTGTATTTTCTTGATTATGTGGAATCAAAAAGACATGTTTTTGCGCGACAAAACATAGTGACATCTACCATTTATGTGTAGATGTGGGACCGTTGTGACCAGAGGGCTTCCCACGTCATAGACAGAGGGGAAGACGACATGACATAATGGGTACGGATGCGGAGCGAACACTCTAGAGCATTCATACCAACTTTGTGAGACTGACTCATAGAGTTCCCATGGCGCAAGTCGAGGACTTGCCTAAGGCCATGCAGCAATAGGTGGTGGGTGTACTATGCACATGGGTGTGTTTATTTCAGCAGATAGCTAGAGTCGTAGTGACGTATCATGATCACAACCCTCCTGCTCCACAAAATTAAAGACCTGGGAGTGTATATGTTTTGTATGACCGTGTATTATATGATGGTGGATTTAAAAGCCCCATTTTTGTATATGACACTATGTATTACCACATTATATATATATATATATATATAAAGTTTTATGGTGATTGACTTATTTATTTACATGTGTAAAAATGTTTGTGATTAATTTATTATGAATGAGACAAATGCCAATCTAACACGTAGTTAGCATTTGAGTCAGCAACTTGATTATTATTTCTTGGAACGTGTATATATGTTATATGGTCAAATTGTTGTTCTAACAATTTCACACGTAAGAGCCTTCTCAATAATGTTGGATCTCTAACATGGTGCATACCATTGAGCTGTGACACTACTAACTCCGAATCAAGACGTACCTCAAGAGATAGAACGCCATGTAGAATGGCATCCCGTAGAAGCTCAATAACGACGCTGTATTCAACAACATTGTTGGAAGATGGCCGTAGACTTACACCTCCTGAAGACAATACCTGACCCATAGGAGTATAAATCACCCAAGCAGCATAGGCTGAGTGTTGAGTGTGACGTCTTGCACCATCCGCGAATCCTATGTAGGTGGAAGATTTCCTTGACATCTGCCAAAACAAATGGAAACTAATCACAACTCGATCACAATAAACAAGACCTAACTATGCAAAGCTGTACAATAATATACAACAAGCAGCCTTGGCTAAAGATCATGCATAGTATTTTTTGAAATAGAGCCCATTTCTAGGCTCCGCCAAAGCTATGCCTTCATAGTCGACTAACTCATAGGAACCCTTCTCTAATACATGTTTGACCATGTAAGGACCATGCCACATAGGATTAACTTTCCATGCCTCCAAGGGTTCTTTCGATTGATCCCACAAAAGGACCAATTCGCCTTCACTAAACACTCTTGGATGGACAGACTTGTCATACTGGACCTTAACGCGACGTTTATTAACCTCTAGAGCCACCAAGCCATCTCGACGTTGCTCATCAAGTTGCTTAAGATGGACCAAATGCTACTCCAAAGGTGAAGTGTCTTGTAAGAGTTCCACAGCTAGCTTCAACGAAGGAATCTCGCATTCAACCAGCAATATCGACTCAACTCCATGCACAAGCTATTATGGAGAAAAACCAGTGGCAGTCTTAACTGCGGTTCGATATGCCCACAAAGCAGGGTATAACATAATATGCCAATTCGTCTTTCTTTGTGTGATGGTTCGTTGGAGAATGGATTTGAGTGATTTATTCACTGCCTCTACCTGTCCATTCGCTTGGGGGTAACAAGAAGAGGAGTGCTCTTGCTTATACCCTAACTTGGATGCCAACTCTTCCATCATACGGTTCTGAAAGTACGAGCCATGGTCAGTGACAAGCTCTTTCAGAATCTTGAACCGAGTAATGATTTGGTTGAATACAAAGTGAGCAGCTGTCTCACTGTCGAATTTTACTGTAGGCATTGCCTCAGCCCATTTCGTGAAATAATCAACAGCCACTATAACGTGATGGTGCCCCCCAGCCGAAGCTGGGTTGCAATCCATAAAATTGAGCCCCCACTTAGTGAAGGGACCGGCAGTGATAATGGGATGTAATGGGGCAGGCTTCGAGCGCATATTACGTGCGAACACCTGGCAAGGGTGGCACCTATTGACCGCATTAACATAATATTTAAATATCGACAACCAGAAATAACCTGCTCTCAAAATCATTTGAGCTATAGAAAGCCCAGATAAATGACCACCACATGCCCCTCCGTGGCAATCATTCAGCACAACCTCAGCCTCGTCATGAGTTAAACAACGTCATAAAATGGAATCTTCCCCAGGACGGTACAAAGTATTGGCCAATATAAGGTAGTTCTTAGAGACGTGACGTAATCGTCGTCGTTCATCTCGCAAGAGGTGAGTAAGGGTCCTCTGTGTTTACAGATATACTATGATATCTCTATACCATGGGTTAGATGTTGAGATTAAGAATATGTGTTCATCAACAAACGTATCTTCACAAAGCAACTCCTCGGCTTCACTCGGAAAATCCGATATAAGCTCTGCAAAATTTAACGAATTCTTCGACTTTGCCGAAACAAATTTGAGATCGAGTTCTTGTAGAATGAAAATCCATTTATTATACTTTCCCCCAATCATCCTTCATGTGTGGAAGAACTGAAACGGATTGACATGGGCCACAACCAAGGTCTGGCGAAGGAGAATATAATGTCTCAAACGTTGAAGCGCATGTACGATCGCTAAAGCAAGCTTCTCGACATGAGAATAATGAATCTCTACGTTAATAAGGTTTTGGATCAGATAATATATGACATTCTCTTGGAGTTCCTCATCCTCTTGAACCAAAACCATACCAATCATCTCTAAAGATGCAGCCACATATAATAAGAAATCACAGCTATAGTCCAGAGGACTAATCACTGGGGCCAATGCTAGGGCTCGCTTGATTGCATCGAAGGAATCCTGGGCTCACTCATCCCATTCAAAGGGAGTCTCCTTCTTCAAGAGACACATGAAGCCTCTACTCAAATTGGCAAAGTTGACAACAAATCTTTGTAAGAAGTTTGCCATGCCTTGCAAACACTGAATATGACAAATGTTCTTCAGGGGAGAAAACTGAAGTATTGCCTCAACCTTCAAGGGGTCGACTCTTATACCCTCATTTGAAACGATGAATCCCAACAAATGACCTGACTTCATGCAAAATATGCACTTATGAGGATTCAATCTAACTGAATAGTGCTAGCATATTTCGAATACCAATCTCAAGTGATATGGATGACACATTCTCATACAATAATGAGTAGCGACGTCATCCAAAAATACTTCGATAATAGACTTGAGATCATGGAAAATCAAGGTCATCTCCCGCTGAAATGTAGCTCCAACATTTTTAAGGCCAAAAGGCATTTTTCGATATGCAAACCTTCCCCAAGGACGAATAAATGCAGTCTTGTGTTGGTCCTCAGGTTTAATCCGGATCTGATTATACTCGGAAAAGCCGTCCATGAAGGAGAACACCTCGCTACCTACACACTCATCCAAAATATTATCTATAAATGGTGTGGGGAAGTTATCCTTAGGACAGGCATGATTTAAATCATAGAAATCAATGCATATTCGGATCGCTCCCTACTTCTTATCCACCGAAATGGGGTTTGAAACCCACTCTGCCAAGGGAACGGGATAGATGAAACTGGCATTCAACAGCTTCTCTATCTCTGCCTTAATGGCGGGTGCTTTCCTAGGATTCACAGCGCGTAAGCATTGTTGAATTGGCTTAGCATTGGGGTAAGTCTTAATCTCATGTTCGACAATCCGAGGGTCAATTCCTAGCATCTCTTCATAAGACCAAGCAAAAATATCATGGAATTCCTTGAATAGCTCGGTATATTTGAGAATATCAGCATGGGAACATTCCACTCCAATATAGACATTCTCAATGGTGCCAGGATTGCGAGAGATATTTATAGGAATTGTGGAAGATATGTTCACCATGTTTCCATCAGCCAGCGGACTAGGAGAGCTGAATGGAACCATAGGACTACCAACTCTCTGACTAAGAATCTCCCTATAATTCTCATGCTCCAAACGGTCAAGCGGTGGAAGGAAGTATGATCTATGATGAAGTTCCTCCCATGGTGGCTCAACTCCCGACATAGCCTCGATAATCGCTTCATCTGAAGGGAAAACCGTATCAAGGTAGTCGTGGGCATGAGAAGACTGTACTGCCCATGCCGGAAGTACATAGGGGTCTTCCTCCTCCGTCCGTGAAAAGGAAGAACAAGGCTTTGGAACACTATTGAGATTAGGTTGGTAAGAAATCATGGTTGTAGGCAATGGCACGTTGGTCTCGATAGGCTCCCTCGAAGTAATCGGTGTAGGAAGAATCCAAGGGTCTTCCATATGAGTCATGCAAAAAGATACCGAGGTCGTAGAAGTCGAAGCCTCATTGAAACAAGATCCTATCATGAGGATTGGTGCAGGACAACTAAAGCTTCCCATAAGGGATGGATACATGCCTACACCCACACTCCCAGTTGGCAGTTGAGAGTTCTCAACGATCGGGATCGAAGCTCCCGAAGATGCGATAACAGAAGGATTCTTGAATGCCATCTGATCAATCGTTACAATCTTCCCATTATGTGGAAAGCATACAATATGGAACAAGGAAGAAGCAATGGCTTGCATACTATACATCCAGTTCCTACCCAGCAAGAGATTATAGTCAAGGGGTGCATCAACCACCTCAACCTCTATTGCAGCGATCTTCCCCCCCCAAACGGACTTTAAGGGAAGGAAAAATGATGGGCGGCCTAAAAGATCTACCATCAAAAGCAGTTAACATCATTGCTGACTTTGATAGCTCAGGAGAACTGAGACCCTTCGAACAATACAAAGACATCATAGAAGCAACAACACCCTCTTCAATCATAGTGCGTTTGACGGTCATACCAAGAAATTCTACATGCACCAAAGGGGACACATAGTAGGGCAAGTGAGGCTGATGTCCTACTGTTTCAAATTTGATCACTGCGGAAGAATCATCACCATTCACACCAAGAGCAGAAAGCAAAGCCTTCCTTTGTGATGGACAACTCTAAAGCACTTCCAATGCAGACATCGCACAAGGAGTATGGCCCGAATCCTCGACAACTGAATAATTCTGGGTGGCTCGGGCATTTGGATTATGCCCCAAACGCTTAAGGACTCCCTTAGGAATGCAAGGTGTAGCCTCAAGTTTATCTGCGGGTTTCTCAATGCGCAAAGGGGTTCCTGGTGGATCAGGTTCTTTGCCTAGGCTGGGTTGTGATGAACTATAATCTTTCGCATGAGTCACAACCTTGGCAGCACGGACCATGTTAATGCACCCATGAGTGCTAGTCTCAGGTGGATCATCATCACTAGACTAGTCATGGGACTTCAAGTTCATATTCTGATTATACGGTAAAGGGTTTGTTAGCACAGCTGGCCCTTTTGCTAAGAATCTCGAAGCTTCTTCAATCCGAGGGCACAAGTAAGTGAGGTGGTCATCCTTACGTAGCTTGCAAGGGAATTTAACCTTACGTTTCACTTGCTTGTCCCCCCCAGCATTCTTACCGTTCTTGTCATTATTGGTAGCATTGTCATTCTTATTCCCACCCTTTCGATTATTATTCTTACCCTTTCTTCTATTCCGTCCAAGCTGCTGGTTACCCTTCTGGTCTGACGATTGCATAGAAAGTACATTTGCCATTTGGGCGGGTTGAGATGAAGCCGTAGCTTGTCCTGAAGCAGATTGGTTGAGTGACAAATGACTAACTTTCTTTGCAACCGAATCCACAGTTTTTGTACTTGCACAACCCACAATACCATCGGCATGTGGTCCAGGTTTGACTTTGGGATCAAAACTCAAATGAGGAGCGTTGGGAATAATCTCATACAACAAATCGGACTGAGCATAGATCAAGTCAAGTTCCTACACCCTAAAGATCGCTTGTTCCTCATTCTGCACTCTAGATGTGGAAACATCCTTCGCTATGTATGGCAATAACGACTTGAGGAACCACTTGAGAAGGAACTCTGGCGATATAAAAGCTTTAATTAATCTATTCCGTCTACACCACTCCTGAATATGATTAGAAATATGGGTGGATTTATCTTGTCGAAATGTCCACAAGAGTTCAGTACCAACATCATAGCGCACTGGTAGCTGGAAGTGATTAAGAAAATTCATTGCAAGGTCGTCGAACAAGGTTAAAGCTCCCTTTGGTAACTCTATATACCATTTCCCAGCAGGCCCTATGAAGGTGCGTTGAAATAGTCTCAAACGGACTAAATCTTGATGTAACGAATTCGAAGAGCACCAAAGGTAAAACGTAGTAACGTGTTCACTCAGATCCTCTCCCAATTTTCCTTCAAACTTGGGTATGTTCAAAGGAATCTTGGTAGAGACAGCCGTCTAAGCCGGGTCGTGAGCCACAGGATCGTTCGTAAGTCTCGATAATTCAGGAAGATTAAGCGTCGTGAGGAAAGGGAGCCTAGGATGATGAGGTCTATGGACCACTCCCTGGTTCATATAGGATTGAACACCACCATGGCCTTGGCCATAGTGTCCTCCTCCTATCTGACCCATATAGGGTGGCGTGGAAGTACCATAATAAGGTGGACCTTGACTAGTATGAGCTACGAAGCCGTAATTAGGAGAGTAAGCAGGTTGTGAATACCTGCCTCCATAAGGTGAAGAAACCTGTCCATATTGTGTCCTGTAATAAGGTCCATAGGTCATCGCATGTGATGCCCCATGGGACACTCCATAGGTAGGAAGATAGGTTCCAGAAGTAGGAATATACATACCAGAAGTAGGTATATATGTCGCAGAAGTGGTAATCGGACCTCTAGAAGCAAGAACATAGCCTCCCGAAACAACGGGCTGTATGTGAACTTGAGACACAATCGGTCTAGTAACCGTAGTACGGACCTGACTCGTAGCCATGTGCTGACTCAAAGGACCACGTGAATAAGGTGGAGGATGTACACTTGAAGAACTAGGGGTTGAGGACGAAGGAACCTGAGTAATAATATAAGTATTACCGCCTATCGTCACTACTCTCAGATCAGGTATCCTAATCGGATCGCTAACTCTAGACCTAGGAGGGATATAAGATGTAGCTTCCACCACTGGGACAGAGGGTGCAATGTGAATAGTACTCCCAAACCTCTCCGCAAGGTAAGGAATCGAATTTACCCTAGGCATAGTGTTAGGCTCAAAGTCCGATTTGACATGAAATGTCAAATCGTGCATAGGAAAACCATCCATACCGTAACTACCATAGCTATTAGTGGCGGGTTCAAAATGATTCTCGGTGTCTTCCAGCATGCCATACCTATAACGTGTCAATTGGGAATCAGCCCTAGAGTGAGTAGGTCTATCATGCATGGCTCCTATCTCATAAATCACAAGACCTAACTTAGCTAAGTTGGGTGAAGGTTCGTAAGTCGGAGTAAATTCCCCATCGTCAACACAAATGGGAGGAGGTGGTTTAGAAATATCCTCTAAATGATCTCCCATAGTGTGTGAATCAATGCGCGACATAGTCCTCCTGGACTGTCTAGGTATCTCTCCCAAAGGAGGAGGAGAAGTAGAAGGCAAAAGTCCTGCTAAACTACGAGAGCCGCGTGGAACCGCACCCGAATCCACAATGACTCAAAAAATAGCAAAGACTCTCTATTTACGTCAACCCTAGGCCAATCTAGCGTGCACAGAGAAATCACTAATAAAATCTAAATCCAAATGCAATCAAACAAGGGCTGGATAAGTGAGCTCCTAAATGAAGCAGGTATGTCTCGCCTAGGACAGGCTTGAGACTCCCATACACAACAAGCGGAGGTACATAACCAATTATTGTGGCCCTCAGCTTCAGCGCGTAAAGCGACTGTGTTGTCTGACCCGAACCTGGATGGGACACCCGCAGAATAACCTCTACAAGTACCCCCTCGATATCCTATGTAAGGCCACTAAGGTCACCTCAATATAATCAATGCTCAGGCGCACTGTCGTAGGCAGGATTGACCGTAGGGGCAAGGTAGCAAAGCCCGAAACTTTCGAAAGAGCCCCCAGATACGAATACAATCCTAGAAATATCTCCAGTGCTACTCACTTGTGACTAGGGTTCATCCCAATCAATAAGCGCTCACAGTGCCTCGTGCTTAACTCTCGTTTCAGAGGAGGATCCTGAGAACAATGGTTATACGAAGGATTTCACACACTCACCTGGACAAACACCTAGATGTTGTTGTTTAGTGATCTTGGAGAATTGACTTATAATGAACTATTCCAAGATCCTAGAACCTAATCTTGTTCGTGCACCATAGAAAAGAAAAGAGTGTAATTCATTTTACTTTAGCATTGATTTTAGTTGTCTTTATTACTCAAGAATAGGATATGGTTGTGCAACTAGTGGAGTTATGACGCAACAAGAAGTAAAATGCACACCGTAACAATCAATGCAAATGCATTGTGTGCATGAAAATAGGGTATGCTACTACATGAAATGCACAATTCTTCTTCAAATGAATGCAAATATTTCCTATATGAAGTCCTAACTAGTACTCCAAAGCAAATCCAGATCTAGTGCAAGTATAATGCAAAGTGCAAAGTGCAATGCATAATGATAAGCAAATGTTTTTGGATTTTTTGAAAATAAAAGAGATGCAAAAAGCAAAAGAATGATTCTATGACCCTCAGACTCTGCAAGCACACATAAACAACATTCAAGAAAAGCACTAAGGTCAAAGAACTCTAATGCACTAATCTCAAAAAAAAAATCGAAAATGCCATGACAAGAACTTTCCTAAAAAAAAATTTAAGCTAAAAAAAACATTTCTGTTCAAAAGCAGAGGTCTAACCAGACTCAGGCAGTGCCAAAGGAGACTCAACAACTAACAGCATTCACCCAACAACCAATTATATTCCACAAAAAGGAAAAAACAAGGGTATACATGACTATTCGCAATAAACCCACGTTTATACGTGGAAATCCCAAAGGAAACCACGTGTATACACGACTATAAATAAAAAACCCGCGTACAGGAAGAAAAAGTGCATAGAATCAAGGAAAATAGGCAGGCTGAGACAAACTTCACTCCAATCAGACTCTACCAGGCATACATGCCCCCAGACCTGACACAGAAACAAGAGAGAAGGATCAATTCAAATACATTGAATGCCAAGAAAATCACCCCCAAAGGACAACTACTAGGAACTCCCCGGCAGAGTCACCAATTCTATTACGAAGAGAAATTCCTATGGCTTGGGGTACCACAACAGACAGCTTGACTCCAGAAATCAATCTTTCCCAATATGCAATAGAAATAAACCATCTAACACTAAAGGATCAGACCTCGTACCTTATTCCGGACGGTTGAAGTAGATCCTCGTTGAACTTTCCAACCTTCAGCTTGAATTGATAGAATAATTCTTCAACAACAAGTAAACAATACAAGCATACTATATATCATGGTGTTAGATCTATTCTATCATATATAATCAATAATGTAAAAGCATTTGACATATTCCCATGGATAAAATATCCAATCAAATACACATCATTGGACAGGAAAAGATATTTATATTAATATAAGTCAGAGATTACAAGATAGATACAACCTCTGACGGCACGTCTACGAACCGGAGAAACTGAATCCCCCACTTGGGCCTCCACCACTTCAATCCTCCACCTCTCGATAGCAAGCTCACAAGAAAAAGGTAAGCTTGTGAAGAACACAAAAGTGCTCCAAGGGACAAAGGGATGCAGACTCAAGTATAAATTCTGACAACAATGGACTATAGTTTCTTTGCTCTCAATTCTCTCTATATGCCTTCAATGTACCAAGGGGTTCCTTATATAGCTTTCAAAGGGATAATGAAAGGTCGAATCTGAGCGATCTCAAGGCATATGGAATTCCAGGAGTCAAATGAGTTAGATCCATGTCAAGAAAAACTCCAAAAGGATTTGGACTATGCACACATCCCGATGTACACGGTTATAAGCTACGTATATCATTTTTAATATGGTTTTAGGGATGATCAAGGAAACATCAAAGGACAAAAGATGGTCCATGGGGTCTAAAGAGTCTGCAGCGGGACAGGGGAAGGCCATACAAAGTGTGATTCACCTCGAGTGGTGAAACCTACTATAACATTTAGTATCCCATTTTGCACCATGTTTTACTTCCAATTATGTGCCAATTTTCGCTTTCAATTTTGCATCAATTTTTGCTTCCTTTTTCGCATCGTGTTTTGCTACCAAAATGACGCCAAATATTTCTTCTATTGTTGCACCATATTTTGCTTCCTATGTAGCACCATATTTTGCATGCAAAGTAACGTCTTATTTTTCTACCATAACAATGCCGTGTTTGGCTTCATCATTAGCGCCACGTGTTGCATCCTTTTTAATGCCTAGTTTTGCATCTCTCATGTTTTGGTCACTAATTTAGTCGTTTTTAGTAATTTTCTATACAAGTTTTGGTCTATTTGTTTTGTCACCTATCTCTTATTTTTTGCTGACTAATTTAGTTGTTTTTAACCGATATTATAGTATCATTAGGGAATGAAGGAATCGAACCACCAACCTCCTATATGTAAGGTAGGAGCTCTTCCATTGAGCTAGAACCCTTTAAGAATTTGGGAACCTAACTTACAAAGTCCTCTATAATGGTAAAAAAAGATTAATACATAACTTTTAGTATCTAATGGTCAACAAAGGATGATAGATTGTATTATCTTCAACATGGGATTGATTACATTCCTTGGTTCTCTATATATCATTATCCTATGATTGTAAAGTTTCTATCACTACAGTACCAACATTTCTAGCTTGTGAAGTAGTAGCATCACCTTTTTCCTGTGATCTGGTGGTATCATGGGCCTAACCTTATTTTGTGTCATCAACTAGTTGATCCCTCTATAACTGAGAAAGAAATTATCCTCAATTCCTAAGTCTATTGTAGTGCCACTCATTCCTCTAATTTGCTAACTATCATCAACCTAGCTACTCAAACAATTTAATGGTCACCCACTTCAAAGTGTTCAGTAAATATAATCCAAATGGGACGGATCTAAATTAATTTCAATATTACTCTATGCTACAACCATACCATTCTCTACAATCATAGACACGTTACATTATATATGTCCTTAAACTATGAATTCTAAAGTTTGAATCCAAGAAAAACAATTTATAATCTAGCAGATGTTCAACAACCAGAAATTTTGAAAATTACATATTGCTCAACGAAAAACTGATCTAAATGGGCTAGATCAATATGGGGTAGTAGTCAATATGGATCAGTCACCAAGTGTGAAAACCAGAACAATGATACTCAGCCCCACTTACAATAGCAGTCAATATGAATGAGTCACCAAGTGTGAAAACCCCAGCAGTGATACTCAGCCCCAAAATTGGTACAACTGTAGCAAGGTAAGATAAATTTAGAAAGCATAACTTTCATCTCTTTTAAATTCAACACTCAGATGGTCACTGTGTTAAAGTTGGTCCTTGAGATACAATTCATCAAATGCAATGTACAGAACATAAACAATAATATAGTACAAAAAAAACTAATGATCGAAAACTAATAAATAACAGTGCCAGTTCATATCTGGCTTGAATCAGCCTTATACTCAGATAATTTTAGAATCAAATCTTGTCACTAAACGGACAAGATCAACAATGAAACAGTTGACATAAATTTAGAGAGAAAATGTTAGGAATAAGGTTAGGCACATACAGTAGTAGTCAATATGACTCAGTCACCAAGTGTGAAAACCCCAACAGTGATACCCATCCCCAAACACAGTTAGGCACCAGCAAGATCACAACCAGTTCAAGAAGATTAACACAAGTCACAACTGTTGGATGCGGAATAAAATTCCGCATCCAATGAGCTCTCCCGATCGAAATTTGAGTAAAAACACAGGGAGATATGTCGAAAATACGAACACAAAAAGTAGTTTTTTCTTTCTTCCTCCAAAATTAATCAATATTATTTTATTATTTTATCCATTATTTTATTATTTTCCTTAGGAGGCCCATTTTAGACCCCAAAATTTCTCTAATGATGAGCAGACACAATAGTCATAGCCCATCACAAGTGGCATCCAAGAGTCATAGCTCAAGTCTGAACAACCCCAAGTCCCAAGGCTCGTGATCTGCTCTAACAAATAGTAGAAGGGTCATATCCTAAGTCTGGGCAAGCAACAATGATCACGACCCAATCTAAGAAGTCACAAAAAAGTCACGACGTGTCCAAGAGGACTCAAAAAAGTCATCAATAGCGACGACCTGTTAGAGAAAGCATCAACATTCTATGGTTCATTTAAGGTAAGTTCAAACCCTCACGACCTACCCAAGAAGGGTTTTACCTAGTCATGACCCAACTCAAGAAGGGTTCCACATAGTCATGGCCCAACTACCAACTCAATCATAGTTCAAATCTAAGGGTCTTAGATCAATCATGTCCCAACCCTAAGGGGATTCTATTAGTCATGGCCTCCCCAAGAAGGGCTTCTATCAGAATTAGCATCCTACAAAATATTATGCCCATCTCAAGGAAGATCAACACACATCAAGGAAGCCCTTAACAAGCTGACACGACTTATTCATAATAGCAACAACTTGAACAGGAGGACGAAAACACTAGCAGGCTAAGAGGAGAGGTGGTGATGGCTCAGAGATAGAAACACAACCCTAGACGTCAATCTATTAGCATCAGCAAATCCTAGACACGTGAAAGATCATATCTTCAAATTTCTCTTGTGAACGCACTCTCTAAAACGAAATTCAAGACTTGGATTTATAATCATAACAAGCCTTCTAGAAAGGTTAATCCACAAAACCATATCTTTTAGGGTTGTTACCAAACATAACATAAAATAATGTTAATTTGACTTAGGATAGGGTACTAATAGTCAAGTGGTCATATAAAATAAAAAAAATAAGGTTAAGTCATCATAGCAAAGGTTCTCATGGTGCCACATACAACAAGGGTGCTAGGACCAAAAGGACCATAAGTCTACTAAGCGTCAAAACAAGGTGGTAAGGAAACCCCCATACCCATAAGACAAAGGTGTACAATAAAGGTGGGGAAACAACCCCTTTTACCCACAAGACTGACAAGACCAAGGAATTTAATGTTTTCCCTCTCAAGGTATATTGTCATGTGTGTTCCATAAAATTTTATCATCACTGTATAAGGAGAATTCATGACAACATGTATCGTGACTTCTCAAATACACATTATAGGAGGTCTATAAAGTGAAAGGGTGTTTTTTTATATATTTCTATCTCATAACTTGTGGCCATGAGCTTGTACCTGTGCATTATCTTTAACATGTATTGACACTTACTTGTCTACATCCCTGTTTGGATTCATAATATGAAAATAAACCTTCTGGTCTAGTTTATCTGGAGTGGGATGTAGGAAAATAATGTCATTCTATTACTAAGGTGAGAAAGAAAATCAAAACCAAAAATGTTTTGAGGATGGAGACTCAAAAAAATTCAGATATACCAGCAGCCCAGAGCATTTGGAGACCTTGCACAGGTACGAGTTCCATGATCGAGAAATTCTGGATAGTGTTCCGAAGTTATGAGATAAAAATATATTGAAAAACACACTTCAAACTGTACAGACCTCCTATAATGTGTATTTGCTTCAAGCTAGGATAAAAAACTTCAACAATGTTTACCAATTTCACAAACCTCAAGAGAAAGATGCATCATATATATAATGAAAATACTACAGATTTAAAAGATATTCACCATAATAATATTTGGCAAAATAATGTCTCATATAATTTATCTCACAGCTTGAATCTTCACAAAAATGATAACTGCTTACCGAGAATATGTAGATCACTAGTTGGTGAAAGAGTGAAAACTTGGTATTGGCTGGTAACTATAATGTGTATTTTATTCAGATTGTTTTTCTGAAATAAAGAACTTCAACCATTCTTACCAGTTATTAAGAGTAATATCTTCCATATATATACTGAAATTACTGTAGATTTAAAATACATTCACCACAATAATATTTGGCAAAATAAAGCCTGATATAAATTATTTCAGAGCTAGAATCTTTACAAAAATGATAACCACTTACATAGAAAAAATGGATCACTGGTTGGTGAAAGAGTGAGCATTGGGTATTGGTATGTAACTATAGTATGGCAAGGAAAAACACCCATTCACTATACAGGCCTCATATAATGTGTATTTGCTTCAAAATGGGACAAAGAACTTCAACAATGTTTACCAATTTCAGAAACCTCAAGACAAAGATCCACCATATATATAATGAATGTATTGCATATTTAAAATACATTCACCACAATAATATTTGGAAAAATAAGGTTTGATATAATTTATCTCAGAGTTGAAATCTTCACAAAAATGATAACCAGTTACAAAGAATAAGTGAATCACTAGTTGGTGAAAGAGTGAACACTTGGGATTGGCTGGTAACTATAGTATGGCAAGGAAAGACATCCTTTCACCATACATACCTCCTATAATGTGTAATTGCATCATACTTATTGTTTGGGATAAAGAACTTCAATAATATCAACCAATTTCACAAACCTCAAGAGCAAGATGTGTTTGCCCAATATTCAGCTATTTCCTGTGGAAGAAATTTAATGTGGAAGAAATTTAAAAAAAAAGAGGATTGTCAAAGAACCTTTTCCAATAAAGTGGGTTGAGTGGGTCGATTGATATTAAAAAGAAGAAAGAAAAATATATATTGTAGAACCTTTCCAATGGGGTGGGTTGATTTAAAAAAGAAAAAAAGAAAAAAAGAGCAGGATCGAGGATTATTTTTTATAAGGGCAGAAATGAAATATCCATTAATTCTACAAATGCAATATGCACATGTTGCATGTAATTTCCATACCATCTTCGAATAACAAATAGTGTTTTTTTTTTCTGAATAAAATATAAATTACAAATATACAATTGCTGAGGCACATATCATACCTTGCTTCAAATGGGTTTCAAGTAGTAAATATCAAAAATGTGATGAGATCAAGTTTATAAGTTATCCTCACTACCCAGAAAACTTTTGTACTAGGTAAGTTGATATGAATGTCAAGATTAAAGCATGTGCCAGGTGACTTGTATACATGACTGGAAAAATCCTATAGTGGGAAAATCTTAAAAGAAAAGCCATTGCAAGAGAAGGTAATAGAGAATGAACTATGCCAGCCTATACCAACAGCAGTTATGAATTCCATACTTGGAAAATGAAGCATATGTACAATATGTTCAGAGCTTGTTTGAAGGATTGTTTAAAAATCATTGTCATTTTCAATGCAATGTATACATGTTTGAGTAAGACAAGACTACTTTATAAGAAAACCCGATCCAGATATAGAAATCCAATTCAAAAACTAAATGAAGTCATAGGGGCTTCCAGGTGGTGAAGGAATCCACCAAGGTTAAAGTTTCCCCACTTGCAAATTAAACAAACAGCTCTACAAGAATTAAATTATCTGAAAATAATTTTGAAAAAACTCTTAAATAAATTCCAATCTTTCTTTTCGTTAATCACTCAAATCTTTCTTTTGATTAATCAATTCTAAATTTGGATAATGCCAAAATATTGGTAATTGTACCTTGTTAGATAAATGCATTCAC
Organism: Pseudotsuga menziesii; assembly: GCA_001517045.1. Classification (NCBI taxonomy): domain Eukaryota; kingdom Viridiplantae; phylum Streptophyta; class Pinopsida; order Pinales; family Pinaceae; genus Pseudotsuga; species Pseudotsuga menziesii. Next base: position 34,075 of record LPNX010619989.1, on the reverse strand, counting down.
ACCTTGATTTGTCATTTCCAGGGGAATTGCTTTCAGCAATGGCTTTGCTAATACTATCAACATTTCTGAAGACAAATTACAGTCAAGCTAGTAGATGTGAGATTTTATCTTCAAAACTGGTTGCAAGTTCTAAGTCTGTTTTGTTGGTTGTTTAAACAATGATTGATTTTATCTAGCTTATATTTCCTTAGGTGTCTACCACAACATTTTTTTCCTGATATTTCTAACTTCCATTCTGAAAAAATATTGGTAATAAGAAAACCCAGTTTCCAACATTCAACTCCTCAAGCTTCTTTCAGCTAATAAGTTGTTTGACGTTTCAAGAAAAGTCACCCCAAACTTATGCCAAGACTCAATAAATTTCACTGAAACTGGAACAAACAAAAATAAAAGCATGTCTCAGTTTTAGACAAATTTTCCCAAAACTTATACCAATACCCAATCCAAATCTCTTTTACTAGCACTGGCATAAACACAATACAAGCATGTATTTAGAGAGATTCGAATGATGGTGAGTGCGATATCAACTTTAAATGATCCACAAGCCACCAATGACACCCACCAATGGTTTTGATTTCAATGTTATTTTTTTTTTCCTTATTTTTGGGAGGAAAGAGACAACAGTAATCTACAACACAAGCCACCAATAACACCCAACAATGGTTTTGATTTCAATGTCATCTGTATTTGTCTTCTTTTTGGTAGGGAATAAACAACAGTAATTTATGACACAAACCACCAATGACACTGACCAATCATTTTGATTTGAATTTTATTTATTTCTTTTGCATTTGGGGGGAAGAAACAAGAGTAATCCATGAATAGGAGAATGGAAAAACAGAGTAATCATTCATATGCAATTTCAAATGAGAAATCTGAAAAATAGAAGTGATATAAATAGCAATAAAATTTACCATTGAGCTTCTATAAAGTGAACTAGACTCCACCCCACACCATGCCTCCCAAACGACCATTTCCCATGGGCAATGCATTCGTCCAATATTCAGTGAGGCCAAAAAACTCCACTTTAAGTTCCTTCTAATTATCACCTATCTCCTATCCCAAAAAATACCATCGGAGATACACCAAATACAAAAATATTGAATTCACTGTTCACATAGTGACATTCAATGGAATTCACTGCCATAATCGATTAACAGATGGGATGGGCCATGGAAAATTGTAATGGGCATTTAATATTGCAAACTTCACATGGATGGTGCCACCGTGCAATCCTGCAAGGTGGACACTCATGACCTAGACTTGAACCTTTTGTATTCCAACACTGTATATAGGCATAATGAAGTTTTTATGAGAAATTAAACCGTCATTTTAATGTTCTACCAAATATTTTAAATGTTTAACAAAATGGATTTGGCCAATTGTTACCCCTATTTGATGGAAAACTATTCACAAATGGGAAAATGCCCATCAAATTCCAATTCTCTACCCATGGAAGGTTACATTGGTTAAACCCATTGATTAATGAATGAGTATCAACTGCCGATAGTCGAGTCGATACTCTTAGGTTTGGTCTGGTACAGTGCTCAGAGCAGGTACCAGTCCTTAGGGTAGGTCTGTGAGGCCAATACTAAGGCAGTCAGGATGGGATCCAGGCACAGAAAACTTGACAAATATATATTGACAAGAATAATGAATAAACCCTTACCCAGGAAAACATTTGACCAAAAATTGTAGAAACCCTGATTTAAACATAGAGATTTAATATCTATACATAAAAGATAACCATAGAAGAAAGAGGGCTTGCGCAGATCACTCAAACCCTGGCCGAAAAAGTAGTGAGTTGAGAAAAACTAGGGAGTTGTGTGGGTGCATTTAGGCGTATAGTGGTAGTGGATGAAAATTGACCCCTTGTCATGGAGTACAATCCCCACCCCAATTGTCGATTCCCCTAGTATATAAACAAATTACATTGGCACAATCATTTATTTCTTATGAATCCCATTGCACGTAGATATATTGAAATCCCCATGTGAGAAAATCCATAAACACCACACCAACTCAATCATATCAAGAAATAAATAGGACTTAATATAAAATTAAGGCCTCATTATATCCATTAAAATTTATATAAGGTCCCTCCAAAAACAATCCACAAACATAGCAGTTGCAATCAACACCACTCAGACTACAACTAAGTCAAATTGTTATCTCCCATGTGTATCATGGACAACCTGTCATGGATTTTAGAGGACACCATTAAATTTTATCGAAGGACAAGGTGAAAAATTTGCAATCCTTTACCACATGAGTAAGACCTTTAAGATAATGCAATAGTCACATACATGCCTAGGTCAATATTCAATGGATAAGTTTGCAACAACCACAAATCATATAAAGAAATCTCCACAAGTGCACAAAGTCAATGTGTGTGCAATGTGTGCTGGCCATGATGACAACCCTTTAATGAGGAGGATACAAATGTCACTATGCTTGGAGGAATTGAACCATTCACAATAGTCAATCCCAACATAGTCATAGGAAGCCTTCTCCTTTCTCACAGAAGTTCCAGATTCCAATAACCTAATCAACGCTGCTATTACACTAAAAACCTCTCCAACAAGACAAACCTTGCAGGCCCCTGACTCTATGAGAATCAAAACTACAATTATCAATTATTCTCTAATAGTTACAATAGTTGAATCCAACAAATGAACTAAGTATCGAATATCTACCCCTCCATCTGTCCCAACAATGTTATTCTTATCTTCCTCTTAAAGAAGTTGTAGAAGTGAAATGAAGGCCTTCTCTTTTACTTGGGCCATATAATCTATGCTACCTTCAGTGACTAGTCTCAACACCATGATGGCATTACTAGATTCCTTCAACACTCCAATTTTTATGAGAATATCCAAATCACCTAGATGAATATTGAGTTTTTTTAAGAGCACATCTAGGTAACTCTACATCGAAATATTCAGGTTGTACAAAATCTCTTTGCACCTCTTTGCATGCTATTGCTTCTTGCAGATTCAATACAACATTAGACAAAAGATCCTTTCCCAATAACATGAACAATCCATGGTAATATATGTTATGGTCCGATGCAAAAATTCCAACTTCATTCTGATCATTTGCCATCTCCGCAAAAAGACCTTTTTGGGAACAGGCCACCCCAATTAGAAATGGAATTAGTTCTTTGGTTATGAGTCTTGCACATTCTTATGTATCATTATTAGCATTATCATCAATCTCTCCACCTTGCAAAAACTAGAAAATTGTTGCATTCTACAAGACTGCATTTTATTGAGGAATTGTGTCAAACACTTGGTGTGCATCTTTGAAACTACCTCATTTAGCATATAAGGTAGTCTACGAAAAAAAAAATTTCCAATTCAAATCCCATTTGTGTTATATGCAAATGAACCCATCTTGCACTGCAAAAAGGTATTTCACATTAACATGGGACTTCAAGAGATGGCCATATGTATATGAATCCACCTAATTCCCAGTGCCTCCTTAACTCTGTTCTCTTTGCACAATTTATCAATATCCTTGAAGCAACTTTGCTACTATTCTTGCATTCATTTCATGGAACATGGAATGGTGGAAGATCCATGTTTTCCAATTTTGTCAATAAATCATTAATTACAATAAAAACAACTTCAATTGAATTAAATTTATTTAAAATAAATTCAAACGTAGAAGATTAGATATCAGGAATTGCAATGAATAGTACCTTGTGGAATAAGAGTTTATCTATAGAGAATGTGTTGCTCTGTTTCAATTTATTATAGTGTGGTGAAGAGATTCTATGAAAAGAGGATAGAGGAAACAGTTTTGGTGTCAACGGGTGCATATTTATGGGGTTTCTCATGCACGACTCTCCCACCTGAGCAGTTCTCACTTGAAACCCTATGACATCATGTAATATACGCTACCCATCATCATGTCATTTATCTGATGTTATAGTGACCCCATATACCAAAATCTGGAGGAACCCAGGATACCACTACCTATGATGCTATCTATCACCAATATGATCATCAATGTATGCAGGAGGAATTTTATTTTCTCTCGACAGATCAGGCCCAATTTTTACCGCTACATAATAAATGCCATTTGGATCTCGGATCAACTATTAAATATAAATGGATAAGATTCAGGCAGGCTCCTAGATAATATTAACCAAATTGATATTCATTGGTTTACTTAGGAAGATCCATTTTCAGAGATACCTCCTCTACAAATCGATCACCAAGAAGATCATTTCCATGTTTTCGATGGACACATAATGGAGGTTAGGCACCCTCCCCTATCTCTATAATCCTCTATCATGCCAACCCAATCCAACTAGAATATAATTAATTGTGTATGTAAGATACTAGAGATTCCATGCCATTTGAAGATACACTTTCCTCTAATCTGATCACAAGGAACAAAAATAGGGAAAATTGAATCAGTTCCCGCCAAGTTTATAAATCATTTCCCAGTAGCGTTCAAAATTGAACCCTTCACAGCCCTTCAAAAGGGTTCTAGCCCTTCCCTAAAGTGTAAATTTAAAATTACCCTTTAAAAAAATTTAAAATTTGAATTTTACCCAACCAATAAATAAGGGTATAATTTATATCAACATTTCAAAAGAAGAGCACCATTTGAAATTACCCATTCATATAAATTTCTCAAGATGTTGAAATTAATATGCTATAAAGTTCAACTCATCATTCAAAATATTGTAAATATGATAAATTATAATCACTTACTCACTCATGTCACACACTCGGTGCTCAGTTGTTGAAAATGGCCAGTAATAATTAATGACTATGAGGCACTAGCCACCGAGATGTGACTCTGACTCCTGAGTCACTTGGGGCTGTAATCTAAAGTGTGACAATGTGTTAGCAACTACTAGTCTACTACTAGGCCTGAAACGAGCTCAAAAATTTGTTCCTACTACCTATGTGAACCTTGCTACCAATGTCCACTTTTTTTTGTCAAAATGAAATTCAAAAGGTCGGTTTGAAAATTCCTCCTCTACAAGACTTCATTTCTTGCATGAATATCATGGACTCACGACAACTATAAAGAACACTCAATGTCATGCAAATACAAATAATGGCATGTATCTAGGATCACAAACTGTGCATAAATTGATTTATGCATTGCTATAGAGAGGTGTCATTGGGCACACGATATGGAGAAATAATGGTTATTAAAAAAATTATAAAAACAATTGTTGGCTCAAGAATAGTCTTCAATTTGATGAGTGGCATGATCGTGATGTTACCTCCTTCCGTCCTTCTAAACATCTGTGGTTTCTCACGACATTTTTCCTTAGCGCTACCAAAATACATATAGAAATTACTTGTCTTTACATCCTCTTCTCTTTAAATCTCATATCATAGTCATAACTAAGGATTATTATGTCTATACATCCTCACCTTATAATACGAGTTGGGTCAAGGCGCAAAGGCAACCATAAAATATTAAATTGTCAAGATGCAAAGAGTAAGAGAGAACTATAACTATGTCTTATATTGAATTTACCTTATAAGTCTTTAATTAAAACTATCAGCTGAGATTTGACAAGTTGGATTGTTCTGATCTTCTTATCACTCCTTACCAATGTGATTGCAAGGCATTCAGTGAAGGTGAAGTCCATAATTTTAGGTCTTCTTCCTCATTATCATGCCTTTTTGTAAGAAAATAAAGAGGGTACTGGCAAGCATCAACATGGAAAACAGTCTTGACATAGAGGTTATACACATTAATTGTTTTCATTAAATAATTTAAATTCCTACCCGTGACTATGGATTCAATGAATCGTGGACTGGTACAAAACACAACAAATTTTAGAGCCACAAGCACTTAACTACTCACACCTATAACTTTCTGAAATCTAGCCATTAATTAACTTCTTTTGGTATTCTGGTTCAATTTAAAAGGCATATTGTTAGACTCAAACATGCAATGAGTTGTAAGGATTCAATTGACTTAGGCCCCTCCATCACATACATGCATGCTTTCACAACAAGAGTTGAAAGAACAATATTTGTTTTTTGCATTTTTTTGTGTGTGAAAGGGTTTGGTTCATTTAGACTTGTCAATTAAAATACAATTATTTATATTGCACTTCGTCTTAGAAGGGATGAGAGAATAAATGCCCTTCAAATTGAAATTAATACCCACCCTTCAAATTTGATCATTGTTTCACAACCGCCTTCGAATCAAATTTTCAAACTTGATATGCTGGATAGTTTGAATTTCATAAATCAGTCTCACTAGTTTTATAAATCAGTCCCCTTGCCCCTTTGAATCAAATTTAATTTTATTGTTTTAAGGCTTTAATTTGGTAAGGAAAAGTTGTTGAAATAAAATAGAAAATGTAAAAGTTTAAAAACAAAACAAAAATTCTTCTTAGACATGAAAATGGAATAACATTCCTTGCACTAGGGTAGGGTTGGGATTAATAAAGAAAATAAAATAGGATTTAAAGGTGAGAGATTCGGAGACAATCCATGGTAGAATCTCTTATACATGTAAGTAGTTTACTTTTTACTTTTTTATGGTTTGTTATTTTGTTATTTTTTAAGTACATTTTAAGTTTTTGAATTTAAATTTAAAATGTGTTAAATATTTGTTTTTATAAAAGAAAATAAAAAATGTCAAAATGGATATTATGTATAATCTTTATTTTTAAAAAATTAAAGCAACCTAATACCCTAAATTTTGGCATTGAGTCACATCACAAGCACCAAGAATCATAACTAGTGTTCTAAACTTCAAAATGAGTACTATATCCCACTTACAAGGCAAAGATTCATTATGGAGGGTCAATGTAGTGGTTTGAGACCCCACACATTGGCCATGATCTCCATAGTAAAATCATAAATGATAGAGCATAAGGTCCTATATTTTTCTTTATACCATGGAATGGTCCTCAAAATACATCCCTAGTGAGCTCCATATTAAAATGATACAACATAAGGTCCTAGTGTTTTCCTTATACCATGGAATGGTCCTCAAGGTCCATCCTTAGTGTGCCCTTCTTAAATCTTATGGCCACATCTCACATGTAGGATAAGCATTCCCTGCATAAGCCCTATGCAATGATGTGGGTTAATATGCAAAGGGCATGATCCCCATAGACAAATGTTCTATCCCAACAACATGGGTTTTGGTATCAAACCATGAGCTAGTGACCAATAAGCATCCATGATTTGAAAAACCTCAAAATGGACACCATATCCATATAATAGGGGAAAAATGGGCTATGGATTTATGGATCGCCTATGTAGAACCCAAAAGCCACATGTTATGTACTAAAACTCGGATCTTCACCCTCGACCATGACTTAGGTCTTGAGAACCATTCTTGGTGCACTAAACCTTCAAATGCGATGCCACTTCTTCCTCACATGCCAAATAATTCATATGCATGTACCATGTTGTGGTTTAATGCCCCACACATGACATCTAAGGATTAGAGATAGATTCCAATATGGAATTAGAACCTAGCTTTTTTGCATCAAACTATGCCTTATCCCTGAGAAACATATCAAGTCTTTCAAACCTTGAAATCACCACCATATCAAATTCGTAGGCCAAAGATTATGTATATGGGCATGTGTGATGCCCCGAGTGATGAAACATGGCATGTGAGCCCTAGTAGATATATATGGTATGGTATACTACCTTTCCTTTTGTCCCTAGACCATGCCATGGGCATCGAGAACCATCCTTGGTATGTTAATTATCAAAGTGATGTATACATCACTTTTTTTCCATTGATGAGGTGTAGTGCCCCGAAATAATTTGGATCAAAAGCACTCTATTTCAAAGACATACTATATTAGGGGACTACTACAACATCAATTCAATATTATTCCTTGAGCCCTTACAATCCGCATCCAAACAAACAACATTGTGTTCTAGACACACAAGAGGGGTGGAATCCAAAAATAGTGTGCATTAGCAACACTCTATATAAAATGGGAACTATACTCAATGGATTTTGTAGCCATAATTCAATACTATTCCTTAATCCTTTTATGAGTTGTGGCCAAACAAACAACGTCATTTGGCTACTAATGAGGTGTAGTTCCTATAAATTGTGTGGATCATAGTGAATTCATTTGAAAGAGGCACTATACTATGTGGCTATTCCATATTAACTCTTAATCTTTTCACATGTAATAGAAAAAAAAACAACACTATCTATTCATTGATGAGATCTAACACCGAAAAATACCATGGATTATAGGAACTCTATTTCAAATGTTAATTTAAGTGAGTAGCTCTTGCATCCATAATTCAAGATTACACCTTAATCATTTTACAGGTCGTAGCCAAAGAAAAAACACCATCTAGTCATTGAGGAGGGGTAGTGCCTTGAAGTAGTGTGAATTGAAGGAACTCCATTTTGAAGAGGGGAAAGAGATTGTATATATAATATAAGGGAAATAAGGAAACCCTATACAAGTCCATATTCATAAACCAAACTAGCCTTTGACTTTACCAACTTTCTAAGTCATAAGTAACATGTGCCCCATCAAACCTTCCAATGAGAGGATCCGTTTAAACATCTAACCACCCTCTTAGTAGCCAAGATGTTACCATTATTTTCAACTAAAATCAAAATAAGACCACCTGCATCCTTGACCATTGTGAAAACATCCCAAAGCACTATGGGGAGACCTCATGCCCCACCATACTTTTCCCAAAGCTATGAATGCAAAATCTCCTTCGGGTGACAAAACTGCACCCTTCTAAGGATTCAACAAGACATAATATATAAGGAAGGACATAATGTCATCATAAATCCTCATAACATAATCAATAGCCCCCTCATAATGGTATTTTTAGTATATTGGTTGTGCACTCTACATGACCAACTGAAATTCATAAGTCTTGAGGTTGATATGATTGCAATCATTATTGCCACTGCTGCTTCAACCATGCCTCATCCTTTTCCTATAATGAATACATTGTGCACACTTATTGAAATTAATGAAGCCAAGAGAGTATTGCCCCATGCTTCACAACCATGATAATTCCCTAGCCATGGCCCATGGAAAAAAACTAGGAAATTAGGTTATAAATATTTTGTTTTAGGTGGAAAATGAAGAAATAAACCCTTACCCTCTCAGAGAAAGACAGGATAAACTGAGATCTGTCATCTGCCCCCTTTTCAAAATGCAATGGTAAGGAGGATTTCAGGACAACTTGTTTTATCTACTTTAAAACTCAAGAACTTAAAAAATGGTATTCAAATGTTTGAAATATAACGGTGGCGAGGGATAACTAGTAGCCATAGTTATTAGAGTTGTCAAAATGACCAGCAAGCTCAAACTAAAAATGAAAAGAGTTCAGATACAACTTCATATTGCAGGCACATGAACATGGCCACTTATGCAATCGAATTGAATACAACAGTGTTGATATTTGAGAAAAAGCGAGGTAACTTACAGATGACATGGTGGGGAGCCATCCTAAGTGGGGTTCACCCTCGGTGAAAATATCAAAACTTGGCTTGGATTACAGATCCTCGTCTGCAGTGCACCACATTTTATTATTTGTTGTACCTCTATGACCATGACCGCGACTGCCTCCCATTCCTTGTCCTCTTCCTTGTCCGCCATCAAAGGCATTGAACTTGGAGCTATGAGCACTCATGTTTCTGGAATCCGATTGGTCTCCAAGGGAATTGAACCTCGATCAAACTGGAAATCCTCCAATGGAAAGATCCACTCTTCCCATGGCCAAGATCCGTATCGATCAGGTTAGAAATATGTCACTCTCTCGAGTGGGGCATGGAAGTATATCCCCCTATCTAATTATTTTCCCATAACGATAAATACAAAAAAGAGTAGAAAGATAGAGCATGAAAACACAGTTTGAATTCAAGGACCCCACCTTACATATACAAACTGAACACAAATACTTCAACTTTAACCATTTGTTAAAGGAATGCAACCTCCATTTTTTATGACTTATGGTGATTGAAACCCTTGGCAACAAAAATCAAGGCTAAGTGGTGGAAGGAAAATGGTTGAGTTACAAAAACCACATATCTAAGACATCTCCATTGGTCTCCTATGTTCAGATGACGAACCGAATGTCAACCAATGATATTTTGGTCTCCTCTGCTCTTCCTATGTTGGGTAGAAATGAACTATGTGCGCAGGAATGTGAGGAAATTCCAATGACGATAACAAAGCTCTCCGCTATTGAATTCTATGCACGGTCAAATTCTCTATAGAAGTCAAGGAGGGGTTCAAATGGCACACTATCGGATGCTCTGCAGGTTCAAGGAGGGCACAGAGGCTTCAAAATGGTGGGGATGTTTTTTTATGTTATGTTTTATTTACTTTTATATATTTTGTTTTGCTTTTTTATTATGTTTATATGTGTTATTAAATTTAATATTATAATTGAAAAAGCCGTTTATTTATATCCAGCATTCAAAATTGAACCCTTTCCAGCCCTTATCCCTTCCAAGAAGTGTAATGTTAAAAATGTCCTTCAAAAAAAATTTAAAATCTGAATTTTACTCTTCCAATTAAGAAGGGAATAATTTATATCAACATTTTAAAAGAACGGAAACATTTGAAATTATTCATCCATATAAATTTCTCAAGATATTGAAATTCCTATGCTATAAAGTTCAACTAGTCATTCCAAATATTGTAAATATGATAAATTATTATCACTCACTCACTCACTAATGTCATGCACTCATTGCTTAGTTGTGCAAGATGACCAGTAATCATTTATGACTACTAGGCACTAGCCATCAAGATGTGACTCTTACTCCCGAGTCAGTCGGCACTGCAATCTAAAGTGTGACAATTTGTCAACAACTATGACTACCACAAAAAATAACTACCAGGCCCGAAATGAGCTCAAAACTTTGTGCCTACTACGTATGCAAACCTTGATACCAATGTCCACTTTTTTTTCATCAAAATGAAATTCAAAAGGTCAGTTTGATGAGTCCTCCTCTAGAAGACCTCATTTCTTGCATGAATATCATGTAGTCATGACAACTATAAACAACACTCAATGTCATGCAAATACAAATAATGACATGTAGCTACGATCACAAATTGTTTAGAGGTCGATTTATGCAAATGTTGCTATAGAGAGGTGTCATTGGGAACACAATATGGAGAAACAATGGTTATTATTAAAATTTAAAAAACAATTGTTAGCTCAAGAATAGTCTTCAATTTGATGGGTGGCATGATCGTGATGTAATCTCCCTTCATCCTTCCATCTTTTGTGGTTTCTCACAACATTTGTCCTCAGCGCCACCGAAATACATATAAAATTACTTGTCTTTACATCCTCTCCCCTTTAAATCCTCATCTCATAGTAATAACTAAGGATTATTATGCATGCACATCAGCACCTTATAATATGAATTAAGTAAGGTGTAGAGACAACCATAAAATATTAAATGTGTCAAGACACAAAGAGTTAGAGACAACTATAAGTAAGTCTTATATTAAATTTACCATATAAGTATTTAATCAACACTATCAACTAACATTTAACAAGTTGTATTGTTGTCATTTTCTTATCAATCCTTACCAATGTGATTGAAAGGCATTCTTTGAAGGTGAAGTCCATAATTTTAGGTCTTCTTCCTCATTATCATGCCTTTGGGTAAGACAATAAAGAGGGTAGTGACCTACATCGACATGGAAAACGGTTTCGACATAGAGGTACACACATTAGATGTTTTTATTAAATAGCTTAAATTTCTACCTGTGCCTTTCGATTCTGTGAATCATTTATTGGCACAAAACACAACAAATTTTAGATCCTCGAGCCCTTAATTACTCACACTTAGAACTTTCTCAAATCTAGCCATTAATACACTTCTTTTGGTATTTTGGTTCAATTTAAAAGGTGGATTGTTGAGAGACAGACATGTAGTGAGTTGCAAGGATTCAATTGACTTAGGCTTGATTCCATTTCCCCTCCATCCCATATTACATGTATTCTTTCATGACAAGTGTTGAACAAAAAGTATTGATGCCCTGACCCCGGTTATGCTAGCTTTGCTAATTTGCTTGGTATGTGGGAATTTTTTTTTAATGTTTTTTGAGTTGTGTATTATTTTTCTTAGGTTCCCAATCTTTATCATTCAGATATATATCAAGCTTGGATTGCACTTGGAAGCTCCAATATAGTTATGACATACCTAAGTACTTTTTTTTTTATAATGAAGTGTGCTCCAATTTGAAAAAATACAATAGAATAGTTGTATTTTAAATCATCCTAGTTGCTAATAGATTGTTTATTTGAGGATGCTAAGGTCTTAGTGTGATTCTACCACCAATTTAGTTCAAAAAGTGCAACTGCTCTTACTACAATATATAAGAGTGGACCAGCCATAACATCTGATATTTCCATGTACTAGTTAAATTCCATTGAAAAAATTAATTCACATAATGTTCAGGAAAAATTGATCAGGATACACTATAAAGTACAATAGAAGAAATATAATATGGCACAAAAGTCATTTTAGTATATCAAGTGCGCATGATTAGTGAGGACAGGAGCCTAGGCATGTAAAATGGTTAGAGCGATGTGAACTACAGTAACAAAAGATCAGATTAGATTATAGAAAGTTTTGTATTGTGTGTGGTGTTGTAAAGAGATGAGACTATTTAGTTTTTCCAAACTTCAGGATGTGTTCTCTTTCTTTAATTTATTACTGCTTTGAAGTTTTAATTTTTGCTTTGTTTTAAAGGTACAGAGAAAGAGGACTTTATGCCAAAGATTGATGATGGGAAATCCAAATCATGTTTGATCAAAGCTTAAAGGAGTCTGCTGAGAAAGTACAGTTTACAAAAAATTATAATATCCAAGAAGCAACTGATGAGGAAAATGTAGCAACACAAGTGAATTTGGAAGCAATTGATGATCCTAATGGTGCAATGACTACTATTTTCACCATTGCACATAGTGCTACAACCAATGCTGATATTAGTCTTACATGATTATTAGACGAGTCCCTTCACTATGAGACTTTATTCTCTAGTTTAGGAAGTGAAACTATGTGCCCAAGATTATACTNACATGTAGTATAGCATAATTGTAATGATAAATAATCAAGTCTTATGCAATCAAGCACTAGTAAAATGAAGTCAAGAAATATAACAAGGATACCATATTTGGAATATATCTTGAAAATTGCTTGTAATGGAAAGCTCAATAAAAGGTTTGGTTCTTGTATTTCATACCTGTAAAAATGACCTTATGGTCATTGAAGGCCAAATAAGACTTGAAGGTAAAAATATAGAGTTGAATTTCTTGCATCCTACACCTGAGGGAGGAGCTTTGAAATGGAATTTGCTAACAGTTAAGGAATATGAAAGAGTTATAATTATCTCATATGAAACCATCCTATTGGCATCAATTCCTTGTTGAATGGTTATCAAAAATACATTTGATATTTTTTCCAGTTGCATATTTAGCCTATCAATACCTATGTGTTGAAATGTTGAATTCTCTACCAGCTCTTAGTAACAATCTGAACAAGGAAAATTCCATTGTCATAGTAGTGGATCTTAAAATTTGTGGCATATTGAGAAATGTAATACTGCGAACAAGTGACATAGTATATTACAAAATATCTAGTAATCAAGAGTAATATTAGCAATGGGGATTTACATATGTTTGTAGAAGGAAATATCATTGGGACTCTATGGTGTCGAATCCTCCATCCAGCAAAGTAGCAGTTCCACATTACCATCATTCAAATCCCATATTTTGAAGATCAACAATAAATATCAACCCCATATTCAAGGGCATCAAATCGAGCATTTCCATGCATTCATTTAATAGGTGTTATTCAAAGGAGGGGCAAATATAAAAGTATATGATGTTAAAGCATATTTGGGTCATAGATTGAACACTTGAAAGCTACAGGATTCCAAGAAATCCTCTCTAGATTTATGGAAAGAGTGGGGCATATATCCTGAAATTTTAGGTCGAATATTAGTTGACAATTATAGTCAAACCTTCTATTTTAAGGGAATCAAACTTAGCAGCATTACTAGCATTTAGAAAATCAACTCAAAAACACTACTTAGCATTTAGAAAATCAACTCCAGGTGTAGCATTTTGTAGCTCTATGTTGAATGTTTTTCTTGTCAAAATTCATGGCACACTTCATTTCACTAACCTTGGATTCATATATGGTGCTATGCTATTCAAGACTTTTTTCTGGAGGCTATTATTGGCATTATATGGGATGCTTTTGTAGACGCTAATTGGGATGTCAATTGGGATGTTATTTGGGATGCTAATTCTTGTCCAAAATAACGCCAACTTTTAAAAATGGATGATATTTGGGATGCTAATTGGGATGCTAATTGGGATGCTAATTGGGACGCTAATTGGGTTTCTAATTGGGATGCTAATTGGGACACTAATTGGGACATTAATTGGGATGCTAATTAGCATCCAAAATAACACCAACTTTTAAAAAGGGATGCTAATTAGGATTCTAATTGGGATTCTAATTGGAATGCTAATTGGGATTCTAATGGGGATGCTAATTTGGATGCTAATTGGGAAGTTAATTTGGATGGTAATTAGCATCCAAAATAGAACTAACTTTTAAAAAGGGATGCTAATTGGGATGCTTATTGGGACGCTAATTGGGATGCTAATTGGGATGATAATTGGGACGCTAATAAGGAATCTAATTGGGATGCTATTTGGGATGCTAATTAGCGTCCAAAATAGCATCAAATTTTAAAAAAAGGACGCAAATAATGCCATTAAAATCGTTATCTCGTGGAAAACCATCCACTTTGTCCAAAAAATGATGAAAAATACACTAAAATGGATAGTGGGCGCTAAAAAGGAAGCTAAAAGGGACACTAATCACAAGTTTTTGTTGTAGTGCATGCACTTTTTATTTTTGGGACAAATTGTAAGGTATGTATTTTTGTGGGTGTAGCCTTTGAGTGCCTAAATGATGGAATCAACTTATGAAAAATGACAGAGATATATAAATCAAGTAGTACTAGTGCACCACTATTTTTCCAATATATATAACTATTTAAGTGATTGGACCTCAAAAATAGTACGCCAAGTGTGGGTGCAACCTTTGAAGGTGTTAATGCAATTATTTTGAAACGATTTTTTTTATGGAAGGTGGAGGTCGGTGTCCTGTAGTGCACCATTAAAAAAATCAAAATGGTTGATCAATGGAAGAATTATGGATGAAACACGAACAATGTGTTTTTTATGTTAAGAGGTCATGGCACAAGACAAATAAGAAAAAAATAGAATATTTTTTAAATGACATATTTGAAATCTCCAGAAAAAATGCCATCTCAGTCTAAAATTTCATAAAAAATTATTGTGTGTGGTATATGATAATGACGGTAAAACATAGTCATATTAAGAAAAATGGTGAGATGCCTAATCAGCTATGCTTTACCATATTCCATACCACACGTTTGGTAAAAATGAAGCTAGGTATGAAGCAGACACATAGGAAGGGTGATGACACTTGGACAAGTCATAAGGCTTTGTCGTATTGTTAAGAAAGGTGAGTGGGTTTATAGGGGTAAAAAGGAGAGGGTGTTGAGAGAGAGAAATATATAGAGATAGAGATCATGGTTGGGGGCTAGGGGTTTAGGTAGGATTAGGATAGTTAGTGGGAAGGTGTATGGGGTTGGAGTAGAGAGAAAGATGGGGGGTGGTAAGTGGTAGGGGAAGGGTGATTAGGTGAGACAGAGAGTGAGAGGGATAGGGGTAGGGGTAGTAAGAGAGATATAGAAATAGAGGGGTAGGGTAAGGGAAAGAAGCTTGAGAGAAAGAGAAGGGAGGAGGGTGTGGTTCCAGGTGAGGAGAGAAGGGGTTTAGAGAGAGAGAGGGAGAGGGTAATTTATGGGTAATGAAAGTGTGTTTGTGTGTGTGTGTGTGTCACATGGGATTTGTTGAAAAAACAATACCATATCACGTCCATTCATATTTGGGGATTAAAAATTATAAAAAAATGAAACATTATATTGTGTTCATATTTAGGGTTGAGGTGTTTATTTTATATGTTAAAAAAATATGCAATATATAGAGGGTTTTATTATTGAAAAAAGTAGAGAAGTGGCATGAAAAATAGGATCAAGGGGAGCATTGGGGTTTTGACATAGCTCAACGATAGTTGCAGAGGGGATGGGGAGCATTGGGGTTTTGAGTCACGAGTGACATCTAGTTGCAAAAGGTTAGATATGAATCCAGAATCAATCAAAATCGATCAAATGTGTTGGAAAAATTGAATTAACCCTTACCCTTTCTCTCTTTTTGTTGATCCAACACCAGTAGCAGATCCATATATCATAAAAGTAGATCTTATGAAGGAAATATCAAGGTGCTAAGGAAGGGAAACTCATTTCGTGGATACTGATATCATTAATTTCTATTACATTTCTTCAGGCAATTGGATTCATGGAAGTGCCACGGGAAGAAAGGAGGAACAACTTGTATTGGAAGGAAGGAGAGAGTCTACACTACTTCCCTATTGAAAGCCTTTGTTTCCCATACACGACAAAGAAATCAAGTGAACGAACATTGAACCAAACTATACTTACTACATTTGCTGGTATGTGACTGAGAGATATTCTTATTCCATTTAATAAGTGGGAACTTGGTTGTTTTTAGTAGCTTACTTCTTGATATATAGTTAAGATCCTCCATTTATAGGTATATATGATGCAGTTATAAAGCTGGCATTTCACCCAAACGAAGAAAAGAAAGAAGGGTGAGCAATGGAAAATTTATCAATAAAATGAAGGTTGCATAATATCCATCATCCAATCCGACAACAACAAATTCATAGTTTCAAATCCTAGCCGCAGAAGTGATTGCAGATGATCTTGTTTTTACCCAAAAGAACCATCGAGAGCAAAGGCAGGGGCAAGGGTGAGAAGATCATCACTTGTAGAGACACAGGCAACTGATTGAGTGAAAGCAAAAGTTAAAAATCACGTTGATAACCCATCAGAATAGAGAATAGCAAAGGATCCTATCTCATTCGTCGGGTGTGTTTAAGGGTTTAAGGGTTTGTATTATGTGTCCTATAGTCATTGAATTTTAATGTCACAATACTCTTATCATATGCATTTTACAGTTTGGAAACAAGCCTTTCATTTTATCTAATAATTCTATACTTGTAAGTCAGCATCATCCCTACTATATATCACTACAAATAGATGTTATTTCATCACTTTCATATTTGTAGATATTAAACTTGGACGAATCTTTGTCCCAGTTGAAATTTATCCATGTTGTTGTAACAAAAGGTAACGTAATATTTTTTATCATTAGTTGTTTCCACTCTTCATATGCAAAGAAAAAAGAACATAAATATCCATCTAGTATTAGATTCAAAGTTTGTTTATCTTGCTTTATAACAGACTCATGTGGTTTTTAGTTTAGGTCATTCAACGATTTTCTATACTTATTGCTAAATCATCTAGATAAAATTTATAGTGTATATCGATATATAATATCAAGATGTTATCTATATGAAGAGATGAAAGCCCCTTTTTTCTTCACACTGAGTTAGTAGATCATTCTTTATGTTTGGAAGGTATACACTTGTCACAGTGATCTGAAATATTGACTAGGATATGTCATGAGTTGTTTCTTATATATGCAACCTTCTTCATGTCTCTAATAACTTTGATAAAGAATTAATATACATCTCGATTCAATCTTAATGTACTGTTACTATACTTTTTTCAAGACTCATGCAACTTCACCATGGCATCATCATGCCTTTAAAAACACCCCTTAACCAAAAAATTTGCAAGAGAAAAAACACCTTTTACATTTCCAAAATACTCCTTCAAATTTGCAAATAACTCTACCCCAAATCAATGCTTCATGTAGTTCATTAATTATGTTCCAAAAATATCAATAGGATGAATATCTCTTCTCTAAAATGATCATACAACAAATCCAATTACGTCGTTGAAATGCATGCCTCAAGGTTGTCCTTTAATCAGTCCATAAGGGTGTTTTCAAGGCTCTCCTTCAGATTTGTCCATTAATCCTAGTACACAAGTAGATAAGAATTTGTACATTAGGTGAGTAAATGCTGCCCCATAATCATTGGTTAGTGTACTTAGTCTGATCTTAGGTTGCTTTGAATCACAAACATTTCTTTTCATTGAAACTAGATTGTTGGAAACTTGGAAGTGAATACTAGCATTATCGACTTCTCCACTTTAATGAATGCTTCTTGAGACTTCAAAATATCTATACATGTAGTTCCTTTTTCACTTTGCATCTTTTGTATATGTTTATTTTCCCATTATTTTTAAGGCACAAAAATAAGGACATAAGTCCGTACAAGTAACGTACAAGGAAACCCCACATGGATCAAAACTATCCATAGTATTTTTTATCTACTTCTATGAAAAAGATAATTTTTTTGAAGCAAATGAAAACAAAAAATATGTATCTTTGATTTGTGGATGATGTGTTGTGTAGTGAGTTGGAGATTTTTTAATTAGATGGAGTAAAATATTTGGTTTAGACATAGCTTCTATTTTTTTTCATCTCTTGCTTTGATCACCTTTTGATCTTCTGCACATACGTTCAAGCTAAATCTTTAGTTTGGGGATGACTATTTGAATAAGCCTTTGAAAATAAATTTTGTTTCAAGGTGTTTCATCCTGATAGTAATATTTATTCATCTTTCTTATAGATTTGAATTGAAAGTGCATACCTTTATTTCTATCTCTTTGTTTTATGAATGAACTAATATGCATGTGTAAATTTGAATCTTTTTTTTTGTTTATTTATGGATGCACTCACCTCATTTCATAGTCATATTATATCAAAAATTTTGAAAAAATTGTTATAATTTTATTCATTTCTTTACCAACTAAAATGTACAGATGGATGAAAATGCAGATGGATCCAAGTGATGTTCTGGACTTCACAATTTTCTTTGGTGAAGATAATTGTGCTCTTGGCATAGTCCAGTGTCAAAAATGTTGTGCATATGTTGATATCCATTGTGAAATTGTGGACGATGAAATCGTTGAATAACCTTTTGATTTTATTGGCCCAATTGGAATTCCTTTAAATACAAAGCAAGAGAAAGAAAGGAAACCTACAACAACAAATGTAGGCATTAACAGGAAAGTAGGCACGTTAGTTGTTGAAACATTGCAATCACAGATAATGAAATGAATGCCAATCTATGAAAACATTGAAGGAAATGTGGATGTACCTATGGATAAACAACCAATATTTGATCATGTTTTTGAGTCAGTGGAATAAGTTGTAGTGGTTGATCCTAATGTATTAGCATTTGGGGAATATAAATTGAATAGTTTAATGGAAGAGTTTGTCAATGATAATAAAACACTGAAGGTATATTTAGAAAATGGAAAACCTAATATAAAGATCCATTCTGAAATTTGTGGCATTGATTATGGAACATGGAAAGTATCCTTGGTAGTGTGAACAGTTCGTAATTTCAAAAAAAAATCATATGAAAACACGGTCCCATAAACGTCACATTTCAATGTTGGGAATTAATGAAATTCCTCCATGTAACAAACAAATACAGACCATACAATGACTAGAGATCAACTTGAGATTGACCAAGCAATCAAACTTCTACATGATTTCAACCAAATGCAAGAGCCTAATTTATTCAAGGTGGTGGAAGCAACACTTGCATGTTGGAGACATTTACCATCATACTCACTCTTTCGGTCAAATTGGCCTAGTTAAACCACTATCCTAAGTTTAATTGACATCAGTGGAGCATTAATTACCATCATCCCAGTCACTCCCATGCCTACCTATAGTCAAGGAGGCTAACTTAGCCTTCTCCTACAGTCAAGGAGGCTAACTGGAGCACTCCAGGGGTGATCTGTGTGACATTAATGCACCTAATTGCTAACTGCTTGTTACTTTCAGTTCAACAAATCAATTACAGTTAGTTAAGGTGCCTCCATTCATTAAATATATTATTTAATGATTATTTAATGATTATTTTATTATTATTTAATGAATTGGAGTTAACAAGGCACCTACACCAACTTCTGATGGTCAGTTCAGCTTCAGTTAACCTCATTAGGGTTCATTGGAGTCATGCAGTACTAGCACTTGATGGTTGGTTGCTATGACATGTGTTTGATCTCCTTCAGTTGATATTAAGTCATTTATTGCACTCCAACTTCAGTTAGGGATTGGTGAGTCAATTAGGATTTTTGTCAAGTGGTTAACTGAGTGAGATTGCATGGCAAAGAGTCAGTTAAGCTAGACTCACTCTTTGAATTCGAATTGTCCCTTAGGTATTCGAATTCTTTCATGGAGTTAAGCTATTGCTTTGCATGGGAATTGTAACCCTTTATTGTTTATAAAATATGCAGAGATGAAACCTATTTTGGTTCCAATCATTGCTAATTCATGAGTATTTGTTAATTATTCTTTGATGATTTTGATTCCTAGTTCATATATCATGTACAAGAATTAATATGGTATCAAAGCTTATGGCGAGACAAAGAACAATCTCTCAAGAACAAGATTTTTGACATATTTCTCCATGAGAAGTGAGCAATAGCTCAAAATTCCAGCACTGCACCAGAAGCCAAGGCTTACCACTCAATATCCCAATTAAAGAACTTGTTGATCAAGCTTGCTTGATTGACTATGCTGGGTGTGATGAAAGCCTAGAATGTGCAGGCTGTCCGACCTTATTTTGTCTTTTCTATTTTGATTTTCAGGTTTCTACAGGTGAAGCATTCGCTACAACATATCTAGATGGCCTCCTTAGTACCTCTATTGACTCCATACAATTTCCACACATGGAAACTCAAAATTGAGCATCAACTGTATTCCAAAGGAATCTTTAGATTTTCCATGGACACTGAAGTTGAGCTTGGATCCGTCATAGAAAAATCAATATTCTTGAACAAGAAGGATGAAGCCTTCGGTTTCTTGTGCCTCTCTATTTCCAATGACCTTCTCTTCGATTTTACGGATCCGAAGACACCAAAACAAATATGGGACAAATTGGAATCTCTGTATGGAAAGCATGATGACATGAGAGTTTATCAACTTGAAAATGAACTCATGTCTCTCCAACCTTCCAATTTCGAGACTCAAAATGATTTCTTTACAAAGTTCAAGCATACAGTTTTTCTCTTGAAGCAATGCAAAGTGGAGAAGGAAGATGATCAGCTCATCCTAGCCATCCTCTCCAAACTCGGGGCTGATTATTCAGTTTTTGTTTCTACATTCCATGCGGGGAAGCTCGCAACCCCTAAATGGAAGATGCCTACACTCGATGCCTTCATTGAGTCCCTAACTAGTGAACATGACAAGATTGTCTAGATGGGGATCATCTGATATTCCCGTGATCAAGCCCTCCATGTCACGGGGCCCAAATATGTGAAGGGTAAAGGAAAGCAACAGAAAAATTAGAAAACTAAATTTGATACTCCAAATCCTATACTTGTAAATCAGCAGCATGATGAATCTTCCGGTTCAAGGAAGAACAAAGGAAAAGGGCACAATGGGAAAGAAAAACTTAGGTGTTCTTACTGCGGGAAGGGTTTTCACCCTAAGCATGCCTGCATGAAGAAAAATATTGATGAATCAACCTCTCTCCTTGAGAGGAATTACATCAATCTTTCGGAGAGCTTTTGGAGGAGAGATCACCAAGACCGGGAACCACAGCATGAGAAAGGTCATGCCCTCATGGCAAGCACTTCGAAGTCCAAATCACTGCTGATTGACAGTGGAGCTTCAAATCACATGATTGCTGAAAAAGACTCCTTTTCATCCTTGGATAATAGCAAATCCATCCCCATCCACTTGGGAGATGACTCCACCATCATTACCAAAGGACAAGGTACTGTAGATCGAGAAAATGGTTTTTTTTTCTAATGTTTTGTATGTACCATATCTAGCAACAAATCTCCTTAGTGTCTATCAAATGACATGTACAGGAATGCCTAAGAGGGTCTCTTTCATCCCAAATGATGTGGAGATAATAGAAATTGCATCGGGGAAACTCATTGCAAAAGGCCATGCAAATCATCATGCAAAAGCCTATGAGTTCTCTCACTTTGTTGCGGATGCAAAGCCCACCGCTTTGCTAACTCATGGAAATGAGGTTAGTAGGCTGTGGCATGAAAGGTTTGGCCATCTTAATTTCAAATATTTGCAGCAATTACATAAAAATTCCATGGTTGAAGGCCTCCCAGTCATCAAGGTAACCACGGGAGTCTGCAAGGGCTGTGTGATTGGAAAGCACCCTGAGCACACGTTCGATTGGGGAAAGGCAAACCGAGCTACAAGCATATTGGGGCTGATACATTATGATATCAGTGGTCCAATTCCTATCACATCCATGAATGTATCAAGGTACCTCCTTACCTTTATTGATGATTTTTCAAGATATACATGGGTTTTCTTTCTCAAAAAGAAATCAGAGGTATGTGAAAATTTTTCTGAATTGAAGGCTTTGATCGAAAATGCCTCTGGGCTTAAGATCAAGATATTGAGATCTGATAATGGAGGGGAGTATGTCAATAATGAGTTGCTGTCCATATGCTCCCAAATTTTTATTCAGGTCAAACACTCAATTCCCTACACTCCCCAGCAGAACGGAGTAGCGGAAAGGAAGAACCGGTCTCTCAAAGAGATGACCACCTGTATGTTGGAGTCAAATAAGCTTGCTGGAAATTTGTGGGATGAAGCCATGAATGCTATAGCATACATTCAGAACAGGATGCCACATTCATCAGTGAAAGGTAAGACTCCTTTCGAAGCATAATTTGGACACAAGCCAGATGTGTCTAACCTACGGGTGTTTGGGTCCACTGCATGGGCCCGGATTCCGCTTGATAAAAGAAGGGCTTTGCAACCGCAGAACATAGAATGTATATTTATTGGATATCCTGATGAATCTAAAGGATTTAAGCTGCTGGATATCAATACCAAACAGATCATCATCGAGATAAGTGTCAAGTTCAATGAGCCTCTTCAGGAGGTGGAACTAGTGGAGGAGAAAACTACTGAAATTCCTTCCTATTCCACTAAATATTTGGATGATGAAGTTGGGGATGATGACCCTGATTTGGATCCTATGATTTCTGATATCATTGTGCCACAAACATCAGATACTGAATCAGAACTTGAAGTGCAAAATTATCTTCCTACATGGGCCCGACAGACACTCTCCTCCGCAGGAGACAACATTGGAAATCCGGATGATCGAAGGAGAACCCGGTTTGATTTACAAAGAGCAGGTATTGCACTCTCTTGTTCTGATATTTTTCTATAAAAAACTTGCTATTTGATGATTAGTTCAGATCCAAAATCATACTACCATTCTCGGAAGGATCCAAGATGGCAAGTTTCCATGGATGAAGAGATGAATTCTCTTCAGAAAAACACTACATGGTAGCTAGTTTCTCTTCCTCCGGGAAGGAAATTTGTTCAATGCAAGTGGGTGTTTTGGACAAAGGTTGTTGCTGATGGAAGCACCTGAAAATATAAGGAAAGGCTGGGAGAAAATTTTTTCTCTTAGGTCCAAGGAGTGGACTACCATGAGACCTTTGCATCGGTTGCAAAAATGGACTCCATCCACCTTGTTTTGGCTATTTCCGCATCCAAGCACTGGGAGGTGCATCACATGGATGTTAAGTCAGCCTTTCTGCATGGAGATCTTCATGAGAAGATATACATGAATCAGCCTAAGGGATACATCAGTGATCCATCTTTGGTTTGCAAGCTAAAGAAGTCACTATATGGGTTAAAACATGCCCCAAGAGAGTGGTATTCCAAGATGGATGCCTTCCTTCTCTCGCAAAACTTTCAGAGATGTAGATCAGATCCAAATGTGTATTTACAGCAGCATGATGGTCATATTATTATTACTGTTTTATATGTTGATGAATTACTGATCACAGGTAGCACAATTGCCTCCATTTTAGCTATCAAAACTGCTCTCCACAATGCCTTTGAAATGAGTGATTTGGGGCTTCTAAAACAATTTTTGGGGCTCGAAATCGAGAAAAATTCTGATGGGATTATGATCAATCAGTCAAAATACATTTCAGACCTGTTAGTAAAGTTTAAAATGGCTGAATGTAGACCTGCACCATTCCCTTTCCTTTCAGGGATCAGCCTTGAAGAAGGAAAAAGCACACCTCTCATGGACTGCACTATCTATCGACAGCTGATTGGTAGCTTGATGTACTTGACACATTCTAGGCCTGATATTTGTTATTCCATGAATGCTGTATCAAGATACATGCAGCAGCCTCATGATCTTCATTGGAAGCCAGCCAAGAGGATCCTCCAGTACATTCAGGGAACCAGGACCTACGACATTCACTATGCTGCAGACTCCGAGCTAGAGCTGGTTGGATACACAGATTCTGATTGGGTGGGTGATTTTATTGATTAGAAGTCAACTTCAAAATATTTATTCATGTTTGGTGGTGGACCTATTTTCTGGTCAAGCAAAAAGCAAGCTGCCATAGCATTATCTTCAGCAGAGGCCGAGTATCGAGGAGCGGTGAATGCTTGCATCCAAGCAGTTTTGAAAGTTTGATCTTGGTAGTACTTTGTTCACTGTCCTCATTTGTGAAAACCAGAGTGCTATTGAAATATCCACAGATCTAGTTACCAGGAATAGGACCAAACATGTAGAGATTCACATGCACTACATCAGGGAGCTAGTGCATGACAAGACCATCATTCTGCAATACTGCCCGACTCATGAGCAGATTGTAGACATCTTCACCAAGCGCTTTTCAGAAAAGATGTTCACTTACCTCCGTTCACTGTTGGGGGTGAGTTCATCAAGGTGATCCAGATTACTTTCAGTGTTCAACTTGAGGGGGGGTTTTTCCCACTGGGTTTTCCCTCTTTTCCTCACTTAGTTTGTTTTGAGCATTGTTTCAGTTGCTTTATTGTATAGGGTGACCTATGTCCTTTGTTTCCAGGGCCCTAGCATTTTATGCATCTATGTTTTCTAACTCTTCCTGAGTATATCTTAAGGGGGGGTGTTGGAGACATTTACCATCATACTCACTCTTTCGGTCAAATTGGCCTAGTTAAACAACTATCCTAAGTTTGATTGACATCAATGGAGCATTAATTATCATCATCCCAGTCACTCCCATGCCTACCTACAGTCAAGGAGGCTAACTTAGCCTTCTCCTATAGTCAAGGAGGCTAACTGGAGCACTCCAGGGGTGATCTGTGTGACATTAATGCACCTAATTGCTAACTACTTGTTACTTTCAGTTCAACAAGTCAGTTACAGTCAGTTAAGGCGCCTCAATTAATTAAATATATTATTTAATGATTATTTTGTTATTATTTAATGAACTGGAGTTAACAAGGTGCCTACACCAACTTCTGATGGTCAGTTCAGCTTCAGTTAACCTCATCAAGGTTCATTGGAGTCATCCAGTACTAGCACTTGATGGTTCGTTGCTATGACATGTGTTTGATCTCCTTCATTTGAGATTAAGTCATTTATTGCACTCCAACTTCAGTTAGGGATTGGTGAGTCAATTAGGGTTTTTTTCAACTGGTTAACTGAGTGAGATTGCATGGCAAAGAGTCAGTTAAGCTAGACTCACTCTTTGAATTCGAATTGTCCCTTAGGTATTCGAATTCTTTCATGGAGTTAAGCTATTGCTCTACATGGGAATTGTAACCCTTGATTGTTTATAAAATATATAGAGAGGAAACCTATTTTGGTTCCAATCATTGCTAATTCATGAGTATTTGTTAATTATTCTTTGATGATTTTGATTCCTAGTTCCTAGATCATGTGCAAGAATTAATATTGCAAACTATGAGGACAAGAAAAAGGTAAGAGTGGAAGTTACATAATGCAATACATGGTTCTCTTTGGTGCCAACAAGTGGTATTATTGTAATTTGTCTAAATGAACACATGAAATCAAAGAAGCGCACTACTATTCCATATAAGGCTTTCCATGATACATTTGTGTTGAGGAGTGGAACAGTTGGGAGACAGAAGAATCCTACCAGTGATAAGTCCCAACAAATTTTGACTAAGTTCTTGATCCCATCACTATTGCATGGGGTTTCTACAAATTCACAGGAATCTAGTTCAGGTGTTAATTACCCAAGTTTTAATTTAATTTGAATTTGAATTTTCACATTACTTTATTTGTTATTAATTGTTAATAGCAGTTAGTAGATCATTTTCCAATGTGTTTTTTCATCTTATTCTTGGACAATTGCCTCCCTCAATATTACTATGTTGGGGGTATTGGGATCCTTCTCTTGATAGAAGAGGGGAGATATTGGACACAAAGGTTCTAATGGATTACCAACATGGTGGAAAATTGTGGGCCATAGAGAAACATACTAGGAGAAGACTATGTTATTATGGTATTGAATGTTGTATTAATGGTACATATAGACATATTCATTCCAAGAGGGTTTTTGAAACATGAATCCCTTTCGATTCATTGACATGCACCGTTTGTATGTTTATACCTAATTGTGATCACTTTCAAATGTGTTTATATCACGAGTAAAGGAGAAACATCAAAATACATGGAAGAGATATAGGGAAAGGGAAAAGATTGGACCATTTGACTCAAACTGAACTCAAAATTGTTGCAAGAGATGTAAATGATACACATAGATTAACAATGTGATCTATTTGGTGGGAGAGGAAAAAGGTTGCTACATTGTCTATTAGAATGAGGTCTTTAAGAGAAGAGTTGTTTGAATTTGCAGGAAGGAAGGACGTGTTCAAGTTTTTCAAGGATGTTTGTGATTCTCATAAGCAAGGAAAACTACAAGGTAAAGATATTATTTGGGAATTCGTTCAAGATATATTTCAGATCCTAGTTTGTTCAGGTTCAAAGAGAAGGTATAGTGCATCCACTAAATCCATTTATGAGATGATTAAGTTATGTATAGGTCCTAGATTACATAGATTTATTAGCTTGAATATGGATCATGGGGGCTTCAATTTTTGACCAATATCCTATCACGTTAGCTCATATTGTGGGTTTTAAAATTATTAAAAATTGAACCAATATATTGCAGGTATTAGGGGGGTGAGGGGTTTAAGGTGGGGGTGGGTAGAGTGGTTTATAAGGATTGAGGTATAAAAAGGGGTGGGGGGAGGTTTTAACTATTGGGAAGGGGTTTCAACAAAAAGAGTTTGGTTCAATATCTCTGGAAATTAAGGGTATTCTTTAATATCCCACGATCGCACGTGCTATGTGAGATGTTCACTAAGTGAAGTCCCCGTGATATGGATGGCCCTTCAATATATACAACTTTAAGGCAAGTTAGAAAATCATTGACACATTAGAAGAAATTTCAACTCAAAATGGCCC